>CM059271.1:3240000-3245000 GCA_030347295.1 Setipinna tenuifilis | reverse complement strand
CTTGGGGGCCCATTATCCACAAAACCCCTCTGACTAACTCCACACTGTACTTTTTTAGCTTATTCCAATGCTACTCAATAAGGGTACTGTAAGTCTAGTTCAGTTTAACTCTGTTCCACTGAATTCAGTGGAATTCATATAATCTCACCTGTATCTCATGGACATGGTAGAGAAGTTTGCACATTACCAAATAATAATAATTATTATTACATTACCAAATGGCTACCATTACATACATATACTCATATGGTTCTACTGGATATGAGTGTGTATATACAGGGTCCTTATTCTTGCATCCAAGAATAGGCTCTGTTAGGAAAATGCACACAGACATTTAAAGACTCATTCTCGCTTTTAGATAAGCAAGTGGCTCTCTAATTAATGTCATGCAGCACAATTCAACAACAAGGTTCCTCACCTCAATCACCACAACAACAATCCCATTGCTTCCATTGCCATAGTAACACAACCCAAACATTCTCAGCCAAGCATGAAGTACTGCATATTGGACTGGGGTGTGTTGTTCTAAGAGGCTGACCTTGAGTGACCCCTCAGCCTTAGCCTCCACTGTCTGTGTCTGTGTCTGTGTCTGTGTCTGTGTCTGTGTCTGTGTCTGTGTCTGGATAGAGTTACACTCACCACAGAGAGGGGCACTGCCCTACAACAGCAAAGTGCAGTAACTACATGAACATAACAAACTGAGAAAAATGCCTTTAACATTGGCCATACTGCCCAGTCAAATTACCATCCTTATTAGCATCTTAATAACAACAAGCAAGAGATTTAGTCACACAACAAAGGCGGTGTTATGAGGTCAAGTTCCAGTCTAAACTCAATTTGACAAAATGTGTAGTTACTGCCCTTTGGCTTTGTAGGGCAGTGCAGAGGGCTACAGCTGCCCGTCTGGCCATCATCAGACACGGGTCAGCTGCTCTGGAGCGGCTCTAACCAGCGCTGATGGACATTCTCATTCTAGAACTTTCGTCACCGCTGGCAACATCAGGGGCCAATAACAAAACATACACTTTTTTTTCACTGTGACCACATCGCCTTTTCACTGCTCCTTTGCAAATATATGCGAAATGTCTTTGTCTAAATGTGTCTCATTATTCCAGTTTGTGTATTTTTATGGCACACACATAATATAAGAAGACATTTCTGTACAGCACACATACACCTCCTTCATTTGCCTTTTACCACCACTAACCTTGAGAGTTGTTAAAAAAACTAAAAGCTAAAATTAGTCTTCACTGTGACCAGATTAACCTTTCACACTGCCCTTTCGCAAAATATGTGAGATGCCATATTGTTCTCATTTTTACTTGATCTTGGAAAGTCTAAAGACTGCATGTCATTATGTCTTTGTGTAGTTTTATGACACACAGATGCTAAAAGAAAGACATTTGTATATACCACCCATGCATCACATGCAATAATTACCATTAAGGAAATGCTAAAATATTTTCAGCTTCAACTTACCTCTTTTATATTATTTGTCATCCTATTATCATATTATTTTACATTATTTGTAATTTATTAGATGTTGTTGTCTAGTGGGACTTATAGATAACTACAGGCACAGTCCCCCTAGGGGCAACAAGAGGTTAAGTGCCTTGCTCAGGGCCATAATGCAGCAAAATTTTCCAGTGGTCAGCAAAAGTGTTAATTGAAGAGTGTAAGTGTAAGATTAAGAGTTGAAATTACAGTGGAAGAAGTTGATTTAACTGTAAAGGAGTAAATTAACACTGCAAAGATGGAGACAAAATAAACACTGGCATAGTGTTAAAACTGACTCTCTCTCAGAGTTAATTTTAACACTATACAATTTGTGAAAAGTGAAAGTCCACCTGGGAAACACCCAACTCCCAGTTGTCATTGTGACACAGCCGCACACTGCACACAACAAAATTACATTTATGCCTCACCCGTGCAAGGGGACAGCTCCCAACAGCACCCCTAAGGGAGCAGTGCGGCGGGACGGTACCATGCTCAGGGTACCTCAGTCATGGAGGAGGATGGGGAGAGCAGTGGTTAATTACTCTCCCTACCAACCTGGCGGGTCAGGAGTCGAACCGGCAACCTTTGGGCTACACGTCCAACGCCCTAACCACTTACCCACAACTGCCCGTGTAGCAGCTTGCTGTGTAGCAGCCCTTGGGAATCATGGTTTGGAGTCATCCTTCTAGTGTTCTGTTTGGGAGCTCAGATGGCTGACCAGTGGACCAATCAGGAGAAGTGGTGATAAATGATTATCATCTCTGATAATCAGCATGTGTGCCATGTCATCTGGGGCCTGTGGTTGGGTGGTGTCATGTGTAGTGTAGTGTAGTGTGGTGTGGTGTGGTGTGGTGTGGTGAGGTGTGGTGTGGTGTAGTGTAGTGTAGTGTAGTGTAAGTTTTCTACTACTCCCAAAGTGTCACCTCATTCCACAGGGCACTAATAATTCAACACGTCTTTTTTTTATTCGGATACACTTTAGTCTAAAATGTGCCAGAGTGTTTTCACAATTTCTGGTTTTATTTATATATTTATTTCTTTTCTGTGTCATTTTAAATCATGATGCCCCTAGCTGAGTGTATGCAAATGCATATGAAGGAGCAAATGACATTTACCGAGTGGGGAGGCTAATTTGTCAATTATTTTCAAATTCCCCCAGGCTTGTAATGCCAATTATTACTGGCAAATGTTCCCCCTAAACAAAACTCAAAACCGTGGAAGGTAAAGCATTTGTTTATTTGATTATTTATGTGAGAGTGTTTTCTTTGTTATGTATTTTGTTTTAATTGAATGTGTGTGGGTTTTTTTTTTCGGTTTTGTAATTGTGTTTATTTGGCTCGACTTATTAATTTTGATTAAGTAGCTTTCTGCTGTAACTGTGCTCAATTCTAGCTTTATTACCCCGAACGTATGAACAGCTGCAGACTCGTTCTGCTCCGTTTCGCTGGGTTCCCCTGCGTAGCATTAATTCAATCAGAGCAGATTAATTTACATGCGTTTGCGCTGGGCCATTACTGCATCAGGAAGAAGAAGGCCTATGTAAACACAGCGAAAATGCAGACCAGGCCAGACAGACGCATTCCCCACACAGACACACACACACACACACACACCAAAACTCAGCAGCTCAGCATCTCTCTTTGGGCCAAGTTGCTTTGAGAGGGATGCCACTGTTTAATGGCCTTAAAGGTTAATACCCTTTTTTAGACTGTGGAGTGAATGCTGCATGCAGACTTTGAAGGCCTTCGAGTGTAATGGCGTCTCCTGTGTGTGTGCCCTAGTCTGTGAGATCACTGGCGTTTGGCAGGTACAGTGAGAGAGAGGTGTGTGTGAGAGAAAGGATGAGTCACAGTGGGAGCTGTAATGACAGGGCACTTACACACAGACACAGACAGACAGACAGACACACACACACACACACACACACACACACACACACACACACACACTAGCACTCCACTGAGCTCAAGTGTCATAGGATGAAACACAGCCACTCCAGCACAACCCCCTCACCCCCACCCACTCCCCACCCCCCCCCCTCTCCCACCCACCCACACACACACACACACACACACACACACACACACACACACACACACACACTCATTAGTAGCTTCACACATCTCCTGGCTGCTAAGTCATGCCTAAATGTACAGTATATTCAGTATTAGTGTGCCCAATAGACCAATAGATATTGTAGACACACATTAGTCTTCACAATTTAGTTGGTACCTCAGATATATTCAGAAATATGCTCAAATGAGTGTTTCTCCAGACAATATTTTACATCAATGAAGATATCACAAGATCTGTGTGTGTGTGTGTGTGTGTGTGTGTGCGTGTGTGTGTGCGTGCGCACGCGCCAACCAGCATCACAGACTGAGACTGAGACCACCGACTGTTTACACTAATAACTCACAAATGACTTTCTGGGACTACAAGTTGCTGTGGAAAGTTCTCTTGTAATTTGCTGTGAAATACTTGTCTTCCTCTCCTGCGTCCTCCCCTTGAGAAGTGCTGGCGAGCCTAATAAAGGCCTGGCTTTAATTAAAGGAGCTTCTCCGACAGCACTGGGCAGCCCAGGAAGCAGCAGCATCTGCCCCGTCTTCACAACCAAATTTGTAAAATTCACTTAAATCCCACATTTGGATAATTTACTGCATATGGTGTAAGTTCCTGCCAGCTGTTTCGTTCAGTATAATTGTAGACTTTTTGTATTTCTATTTATTTATTTATTTATTCATTTCTATTGCTTTGTCCTCAAGCTGGTTTTGATACAGCTATCTAAAAGTGAAGCACCACATAATATGTCTATTATTATTCTATGATTCTATATGTCCTCTTTGTATGCATCTCCTTGTATGTATGAAAGTAGTCTGCTTACTGTGTTCTCCTCTACAGCTCTGTTAGCTTATGTCCTCCTTTTTGTAAGTGGCTTTAGATAAAAGTGTCTGCTACAGCAGCCCTGAATGCCCATGTTAAAGCAACACTAAGTAGTTTTTTCAACCTTAAACTAATGTTTTTAAAATTGTTTCTGTTGTTTATCAGCTCGTGACAGGGTGGTCGTCACTTTTGAATTCGCTTTGCAGCCCTCCATGGGCTATAACCGCACTATGCAAGTTTGCAAAAGTGAGTCGCTCCGATCTGTAGTTCGAATGGGACATAAGAAAGACAATTCTGCCTCCAACCTGTAGGGCGACGGAAGAGAAGGAGTGCTTTAGTGTAGTTCTAAAAGAGAGTGTGGGCCTTTGAGCAGTGGTGCTGGTGCTTTAGTGTAGTTTTAAAAGAGAGTGTGGGCCCTTGAGCAGTGGTGCTGGTCTCTCCCTGCCTCCGTAGGCATGTACCTGAGGAGTGACTGGAGCACCATGTTCCCTCCTCTAAGCACTCATGTCAGCCCGACCCACCGAACATGACACCCCACAGGCAAACTGAGAGCTACCAAGCTGTGTGTGTGTGTGTGTGTGTGTGTGTGTGTGTGTGTGTGTGTCTTCTGTTTCTCGCTG
>CM059271.1:3190000-3217500 GCA_030347295.1 Setipinna tenuifilis | reverse complement strand
GCTCCCTATTTTAGGTGAGCTCAATAGCACACAGCTAACCTTCTGACTGAGCTCAATAGCACACAGCTACCCCTCTACCTGAGGTAAATAGCACACAGCTACCCTTCTGACTACCGATACAATAAGTCCCCATGACTGAGTACCCTTTCTGAGTTAAGTAACACACACAGACACCCCTTCTGATTGAGCTCAATAACACACAGCTACCTATTCTACCTGAGCTCAATAGCACATAGCTACCCTTCTGACTACTCATTCAATAAGTACCCATGACTAACTACCCATTCAATAACTACCCATTCTGACTAACCATTCAATAACTACCCATTCTGACTACCCATTCAATAACTACCCATTCTGACTACTCATTCAATAAGTGGCCATGACTGACTACCCATTCAATAACTACCCATTCTGACTAACCATTCAATAACTACCCATGACTGACTACCGATTCTGACGCATTCTGACTACCCCTTCTGACTGAGCTCAATAACGCACAGCTACGTATTCTACCTGAGCTTAATAGCACACAGACACCCTTCTGACTAGCCATTCAGTAACTACCCATGACTGACTACCCCTTCTGACCCATTCTGACTACCCATTCTGACTACCCCCTTTAGCTACCCCCTCTGACTGAGCCTTATAAGAGACCACTGTCCCATTACTCTAGAGAAGGTAGCAACAGCCAAGCACAATGCTAATCCCCTGACCCTCACACTCCTCTCCACTTGCTTATGTATCATTCATTTCTGGAAGTGTGTGTGTGTGAATGTGTGTGTGTGTGTGTGTACCTGTGTGTGTGAATGTGTGTGTGTGTCTGTGGTGATTGACTTTGTTCAGCGTTGAGGTGGCGACTGCGTTGGAAATTGGCAGCGGCAGCAGATCGTGATGCTCCACTCAGACAGATTGCTCCACGGCCGCTTAGTGATGATCCATTCCCACGGTGCGGCGCCGGGGGGGGGGGGTCTTAACTGGGGCGGGAGCGGGGTGGAAAGGGGCTCTGTACCTGGGGGGGGGGGGATCTTAACCGGAGCGGGGGGAGCATGCGAGTCATCCGTCTGAGAAAAGGCAACAGCAGCAAAACGGATAGCGGCACTTGCGGTGCGAGTTTTTTTATCTGGGTGCGAAAGTCATGATGGATCCCTGCGGTGGGAGGGGGAGTGAGGGAGGGAGTGAGTTCTTTAACAGAATAAAAGTGTAACAAGCTCTATGAACAGCACTGTAGAGATAGGAGGTAGTGTGTGTGTGTGTGTGTGTGTGTGTGTGTGTGTGTGTGTGTGTGTGTGTGTGTGTTTGGGGTGGTGAGGTGGGGGCTTTGTAGATTTGGATCATCCGCTATGTATATGAGACAAGCCCCCGCAGACAATGCAGCTCCTTCCCGGTAAGACCTATGGACACCCTCCCACCCCCCACTTTGAATTTAACCCTCATGATTAATGACTGTGGTGCGGGGGTATCAGTGTGAGAGATGAAGATACAAATGTGATGAAGGAGTGTAAATGTGGCAAGAGCAGCAAAACGTATGGCAGCAATCGCAGGACGAGTTTTTAATCTGGTGGCAAATGTATGATTAATCTCTGCGGTGCGAGGGGGGTGAGGGAGCTCTTAAACAGAGCAAACTGACACGAGCTCTATGAACATGACAGACAGGTTGTGTGTGTGTGTGTGTGTGTGTGTGTGTGTATGGGTGTGTGGGTGAAGGTGGATGGGTTGTGTGTGTGTGTGTGTGTGTGTGTGTGTGTGTGTGTGTGTGGTGATAGTGGTGGTGGGGGATGGCAGGGGGGTCTTTTGAAGAGTTGGCTTCATAGGGCAGGATAGCCCAGCATGCACATGGGGGCAAGCAGCCATAGATGATAAATGTGGTTCCAGTAAGATCTGTGGTTATTTTTAATTCACCTCTGTCGCTCACACTCACTTCCTGCCCTTTCCCACTCACTTCCTGTCCCTCCCACTCACTTCCTGTCTCTCTGTGCTGTCCCGTCCACATCAGCACCGCAAAGCCAGCATGATGTGCTTAGAAAAAAGCACCAAACTTATTTTGCTGCTGACGCTTTCTCAATACAAGCTTTTGTTTTGCAGTCAGTACCAGGCTTAAGGAAGACACATACACACACACACACACACACACTTTTATTTGGAGCTTGACATAGGGAAATCATTACAGATCCAAACATTAATGAAAGTATATCATAGTAATAGTTACAGCTGATCAATCACAAAATGACCTGTGCTATAAATTGCACTACATTGACACACACACACAAACACACACACACACACACACACACACACACACACACACACACACACACACACACACACACATACACGCGTGGAGGTGGAATAAATGTAGAGGAAGGGGCGAGCTACTCATATTTTGGTTGGGGGAGCAGTGCCACCCACTAGCTACATGGCCTCCGCCTCAGCCTCTGAATGACCGCACACAGGGGACACAGGGGGAAAGTACTCACTCTGCTCTGAATGATTCACAGAGCCTGACCTTAAGCCCAGTTCAGGCCCGCTTTACGCCAGAGTCATGTATTTTAGTATATTTGAGTCATCTGCAGCCATCTATTATCAGAACAGAGCCCACTCTCACCTTACGAATGCAGTATCTTATGCCCCTGACTTTGGGTTAGGTTGGTGCAAAAAAAAAACAAAAAACACAATTACAACCTAAAGTGGGATACAAGTGTGACCTTATATTGAGTGCAGATGGCCACATAGATGCCTGAGCTGTCTAAACAGAGAGAAAAGCTGACATCTGAGACACACAGAGTGCCCCATTAGCAACCCCCCCCCCCCCCCCTCCCCCTCCCTCCTCCTCAGAGCCCCCCACCCCATGCCCTCTGCGGTGAGGTGTTGGTGATTTGGTTTACCCTCCTCCTGCTTTGGTTTATCTCACGTCTCGGCTGTAAGCGGGCACAGCGTCAGAGTCCCCCCCCCCATGCCCTCTGCGGAGAGTGTTGGTGATTTGGTTTACCCTCCTGCTTTGGTTTATCTCATGTCTCGCCCATAACCGTAAGTGGGCACAGCGTCAGAGCCCCCCCCATGCCCGCTACAGTGAGGTGCAGCATCCCTCTACAGCATCAGAGCCCCCCATGCCCTCTGTGGTGAGGTGTTTGGTGATTTGGTTTACCCTCCTCCTCCTGCTTTGGTTTATCTCATGTCTGGGCCGTAAGCGTAAGCGGGCACAGCGTTAGCCGTTATTTATGACATCTATTAGGAGTGGCAGCCCAGTGTGACCGTCCTCACAGGCAAACCCACAGCTTTAGCTTTAATTTATGATGTCGTGAAGCAGAGACACACACACACACACACACACACACAACACACACACACACACACACACACACGGGCAGACGCCTCCTTTCCACTCCAGCGAGTGTTGCCGTAGCGGCGGTCACCGCCTATTTACTTCCAAGCGAAAACTGCGCTCCCCTACCTGGAACGCTTTAAAAAAGAAAAGTGTGTGTATGTGTGTGTGTGTGTGTGTGGGAGGGAGGGAAGTGTTTTTCAGCGACACGCCGTCACCCCCCCTGGGCAAACACAGCTGAGGGAAGGCTTCCTTTCAGATGATCAAAAGGCTATTTAGAAATAGCACATCGGCGTCAAGGGCACTCAAATCCATCCTTTCAGATTTGTGTGTGTGTGTGTGTGTGGCTGTGTGTGTGTGTGTGTGCGTGTGTGTGTGTCCTGGGTAAAAAAGTGATTTAATTAAGCCGCTGCCAAGAAAATATTGTTACAGAGCAGTGCACACTCACACACACAGACACAGACACACTAAAGCACACACGTACACACTCTTTCATAAACATACACAAAAAATATGCAGTCTTGCTCACTCTGTCTCTCTATACAGCTTGTTTTTGGGACTGTCTGCTTTTATTGCCTGGGGCGATTACATTGGCTGTTAATGTGAGAGACTGGCACTGGGAGACGGGATGGGATGTGGCAGACCATGATGATCGGAGCTGGGGGTTAGAAACACACTCATTTAGCATCGCAGGAACATCACTCCGCACTGCAAGAAACTCACAGATACACAGACAGTGAGATGTAAGGAAATGATTGACACACACACAGACACACTCACACACTCACACACCTGTGTGCACACGCACTCACAAACTACACACACACGTAGACAATCTCTCTCTTACAGAAATGCACATACACACTTAAAGACACGCACTAAAACCACACACAGGCACATGTAAACGTTAAAACTGAAATGCACACAAATAAACACACACGCAGTCACGTCACACAATTTGTCCATCTCACCGTTGTTTTCCCGCCTGGGGGGGGGGGTTATCTCCTGAGTGGGCTTGTTTCTCCCGCCCGGGGTTAGCTGAGAGAGGGCTTGACAGAGAGCGTTACTCTGGGCCGTCTGTGTGCTACTGCTGGATACAGCTTGTTCTCCTGCGAATGATGAACTCTGTTCCCGTGATGTAAATTGGCCTGTCGGTTAGCTAATGTGCAGAACAGCTCCTGACAGGCCGGGATGTAGGAGGAGACGTCGGCTCTCCAAACAGACGGTGCCTGGGGCACGTAGAGCACACTCCCTTCTGTCCGCTGAGAAACAGCATAGCATAGCATAGGCTGACCTTATTTGGCCTTCATCTTAACCTGGATTTGGTCCAGATTTGGCCCTTTGTCTCTGGTCTAGATATGGCCTGGTTTTGGCCCTGGATCTGTGTTATGATGTTTGTCCTGAAAGGTTACTGAGAAAAGTGTAGCTTACGTGTGTTATTGAGACCACAGAAATCCATTTGTTTCATCTTATTTAGTCCATAAGTCCATAAGAACCCTTTTATTTTTCGCCTTCTAACTACATTAAAAACTTAAGGTCCTATATGCATCTCCCTTCTACTGCCCCCTAGTGGTCACTCCCTATATGAAGGACACAACACTCTGGTCCGCCTTTATCTTGATTTTGGCCCTGTCCTGGTCCTGCTTTAGGATTGTCCTGCTTCTGGGCCTGATTTGGCCTGACTTTGGCTTCAGGTCTGGTTCAGATCTGGCCCTGTGTGTGGCACACCTGAGCTGGATGACCACTGGGGAAGACCACTGTCAGCTGGTGTGTGATGTGTGTGTGTGTGGGGGGGGGGGGGGGGGGAGAAGGCGTCCGTGTCCAGATCTAGTGACACTGAAAGCCTTTCTGTTGACTCAGCCACTCTGAGTCATACTGAGGCAGCCACAGACTTATCACTCTGGGGCTACGGCACCTTTTCCTCATATTCTGGATCTATGTGACTACTACAGAGATGTGTTTGGGAATACACTTATTGTTGCGAACATCGGGTTGTTAATGATCAGGGTGTAGGTTCAAAGGGTTCTGTGATTATTTATATGAAGAGAATATCCCAGAAAATGTGAGTCCTTAAAAACCACAACCTGAACGCCAATGGGCTGTCATGAGAGTTCAGGGAGAGTTAAAGTGTGCATCTTTGACAGAGGAGCATGCGTGTGTGTGTGTGTGTGTGTGTGTAAGAATGTGTGTGTGCATGTGTGTGACATTCTGGAACTCAAACGGCCCCCACTGACAGGAATCATTCCTGTCGCCCTCTGCTGGGGACAACTAGTCGTGCAACTTATCTGAGCGTGAAATTGTGTGTGTGTGCATGTGTGTGCATGTGTGTGTGTGTGTGTGTGTGTGTGTGTGTGTGTGTGTGCATGTGTGTACGTTTACACGTGTAAAATTGTGTGTGTGTGTGTGTGTGTGCGTGTATGTATTCTCCACACCATGATATGATTACTCTACGCTCCACCCTTGATGTCCTTAATCCAATCTTCTGTGTTTGCACATGTTATGTTGTAATCTGCATTCCTTTGTTTACTCCTTGATGTATGACCAAATGAGATATTGTGATTTGTACATTTGCAAAAAAAAGAAGAGCAGTTTGAGCACTTTGGAAAGGTATAGTGTGTTGCATCATTGACCATGAGACTCTGGTATCTGAAAGCACTGCAGATTTGTGTATCTAAGCTTTATTTCACTGGCTCGTGTATGATAGACTTCGCTAACCCCCACCCCCCTCCCTCCCCCACATCCAACCTGTCTTTGGTTAATCCCATTTTAATGTTTTAAATGCCATTTAATAAATATCCAGATTTTCTAAACAAGCTACCCATCAATGTGTGTTTGTGCTGTTTTATTTCAAACTTTCAGTCCATCTTGGAAATCTGTACTAGACAATTGTTCTTGGAAGGTTATAGACAGGTACATGCTAAATACATGTTAATGACTTTGAGGGTCTTTGTGTTTCTTTTCCACGAACTAGACAGATCATATGTCTGAACACTACTGAGTTCCCCGTAATCTCAGCAGCACAGCGGCACGGCTGACAAGGATCATTAGTGGGTGAAATAGTGTGGAGAGAGAGCAGCACATCCTGGACATTTTAAGATGTTGACATGCTCCCCCACCTTGACAGCTTCAAATGCTAACGCTAGCTGCAGACTACAGGAAGACCATTAGAAATGTCACATTTGAAAGGCTTTTCTTTTTCCAGCCCTCCCTGGCAGCTCTTTCCCAGAGACATGTGCGTTGATAATGCGGAACGTGAACAGACAGGGACCATTACCACAGCGTACTCATCAGCCTCCATCTAACCTTCGGGGGGGGGGGTGTTTCTGTCCCTCAGGCTGTCGATGGCGTTGAAGTGGCGGTGTACTGGAGGTGAGTGTGAGAGTGAGCGATGCAAAAGGGAGGCTTTCAGGTGTCGCATCGTCCCCATAGCACTGCCGCCACTCTCTCACACACACAGACACACTGCTGCCACTCTCACACACACACAGACACACTGCTGCCACTCTCTCTCTCACACACACACACACTGCTGCCACTCTCACACACACACACAGACACACTGCTGCCACTCTCTCTCACACACACACACACACTGCTGCCACTCTCTCACACACACACAGACACACTGCTGCCACTCTCTCTCACACACACACACAGACACACTGCTGCCACTCTCTCACACACACACACACACACTGCTGCCACTCTCTCACACACACACACAGACACACTGCTGCCACTCTCTCACACATACACGACAAAGAGCCACGACTCAAACTGATGGAGGCACACTCTCATACAGGCCCATAAGAGGTCTATTGCTGAGAAAATGGGGGAAAATGTATTTTAGATCATCCTCATAGCGACAGTCATTCTCAAGGTGCAAAGCAGTGTTGTTTTAAGTTATAATTACAAAGCTTAGCATGATATAGACTACTTCTCCTCAGTGGGGAGGCACTGGGACATTGGCATGAAGGGAATCTTGGGAAGATGAATGTCCTAAAATACATTAGTAGTCAAAGTCAAAGTCAAAGTCAGCTTTATTGTCAAAAACCATATGTACAGGTTGCACACACAGAATTTGAAATTGCAGCGCTCCCTAGGCCCACAGTGAACATTAAACATTTTATAAACAATACAATAAGACATGATGATAAAACATAACAATATAGCAAAACATAAGTAAGTAAGTAAAGTGCAATAGCCTTGTATGTAATAAGTAAAACACACAATGTGTAGTGTAATAAAGCTCAAATGGTGCCATTTAAGAACAACACAGAATTTCAGAATGTTACCTTGTTGTAAAACATATTCTTCTAAAAGGTTAAAAAAAACTCCCCTCGTTAACGGTCAATATGCATCCTGTTTTTGTTTTCAACCCAGGGGTAACCACCTACAATAACAGCACACGTCTTAAATGTTAAGACATGACACCACCATGAACCGTAATGTCAACGTTTCGGTCTGAAGGCTACTCAGAGATGCCGGTCATGAACTGGGGGGTTATTTTGTGTGCGAGACCATCTCTGAGAGGAGACGCAGTCTGTGTTTAATTACTGAGCCTTCGGGCAGCTGATTTTTATCCAGACTGCCTTTAGTTCTAGTCACTGTAGACAAAGTCCAGCATGGTGCTGCTGCATGTTCAAGTAGGCTTTCTGAAGCCTAATTATTCCAAGATTGCAATTCTGCCAGCCATCAATATTTTAGATTTGGTGCTTTTGTGCTGTGCAGGAATTGCAGGCAATAGATAATCTAAACTCTTTCAAATAAATGATTGCCATTGCCAGTCTTTGTTATTTTTTTTCCTGGTTCACTGCAGATAGTTTGGACTGGCAAGGCTCTCACGCAGTGATGCTATCGTTTTTTATTTTAAATACACACACACACACACACACACACACACACACACACACACACTATCGCTTTTTATTTTAACTGGGTTTGCACAGCTCCAGATACGACTGGTGGAACGGCGAACAAATCAATCAAGAGTTGCTCTGCAGGTCCACACACTTCACTTTTAGTATGTGTGTGTGTGTGTGTGTGTGTGTGTGTGTGTGTCCGCATGCGCACACACGCTGTTTGGCAAGTTAGTATCCGGTACCTGGGGATCACAAGGAGAGACTGCTCTGTGGCTGCAAGGCAATGTGTTTTGTGTGTGTGTGTGTGTGTGTGTGTGTGTGTGTGTGTGTGTGTGGTGTGTGTGTGTGCGTGTGTGTGTGTGTGTGTGTGTGTGTGTGTGTGTGTGTGTAGGTGTGTAGGTGTGTGTGTGTGTGTGTGCAAAATGGGCAGCAAGAGTTTGCAGCAGTCGACAACTTTATAAAGTGGAATTTCTATTTCAGGTAGCTGGGACAGCACCAGACGGCTTGGCCCTGGAGGAGGAGAGGTGTTGGGAGAGGAGAGGACAAACAGGGCCACATGTGGGCCAGATCAAGGCCGCATGTCAGCCAGAAGCTGCTGCTGTGCGCACAGGATGTTAGCCGAGGCTAACGATCACCAATTTCACTGCATGCCCTACTCTAACCCAGTATGTCAATGCATATGGCAATAAACCATCCTTGTATCCTTGCATCCTTGTATCCTTGCATCCTTGTGTCCTTGTATCCTTGAGGGTTCACAGAGAGGTCACTCATGCATCCTGATGTCTGGACAGGAAATAACACCTTGACTGCATGGCCAAGACTTTGCCTCACACACTCAGAACCTGACAGAGCTACACGCCTAAGAGCCCCTAAAATCCCTGCTGCTTCCACACACAGACACAGACACAGACACAGACACACACACACACACACACACACTTGGACCCATGTGCCCCCTAATGCATCTCGGCCACAGCGTCAGAAGGGATGCTCACTTGCTCACTGCAGTGCATGTGCAGCAGAACTGGACCATTCAAGATTCAAGCGCTTTAGTGCTTTAGAGAAAATGCCACCCATCCATAGACATAAACAACTATGAGTACAATGCAATGGCAGAATGTAATACGGTAGAAAGGGTGCATCAAGTGCATACTGAGGGATTTAGAAAGAAAATAATCTGATCCTGATTTGGAATTTACTGGATTCCACATGACCCATTCTCATACGTAAAGCACATTTAAAAAAAATACTGCTACAGGAAATGTAGAGACGAGACAAATGTTACGGTATCATTGCTGGATGCACAACAGGGGTGGACATTTTTACCAGACACTGACAAATAAAAGGTAAAAATTACCACGCACTCAACAGTAAATGATTATTTTGTGTCTGAAATCTACCAGCCGCTTTAATATTTGACCAGCGTTTGGCCGGTGGCTGGTGGCTGGTGCGAATTTCCATCCCTGAGGCAGACTGACTGGACCTCACGGACACAGAGACAGAGAGACGGGAAGGGCGGTTCTGACTCCAATTATCCGCTCCATTTTGGGTCCGATGGTACCGGCTCTATATTTTAATGCAACTCATTTTTATGTTTCAGGCGAGTTCATGAAAATACAGCTCACAGAAAAGAGGGAGTGTGAGTCCACGTCTCCATCCCTCGTGTCATGCATTTTTAAAAACGACACTTTTGCCCGAGCAGGAGATTGGTTGAGCAGGAGGGGGGTTCAAAAGTTGAGGTTGCCAGGGCAACTTAAAGGGAAGACTTGTAAGAAAATCTCCACAAACGGAAATTGGTGCAAATAAACCCCCTTTTCATCAACATCCGCTGCAGTGCGGCCCCATGGGACCTGGGATTTAATCCACCCTACCCCCCCAACACCCCCCCACACCCCCCCTCCCTCGACTCAATGTCTTATTCATCTCAGAAAATTGTATGCGAATTTCAAGCTTCTCCGCTCTGGACTTCCTATTTGAATGGTGACAAATTCACATTCAAGAAAGTTTGATGGGAGCTCAAGCCACTGCCATCCGCAAAAATCCTGCCCCGTTCCCCGTTCCCCATTACCCACCTCCCGCCCCCCCATCCTCTCCCTCCCCCCTCGTCTCCTCTGCTCCGCTTTGATCCCTGCGCCTCTTCATCTTCGCTCGGGAAGGCTCTTTATTCGGGCGGCCCGCCAGCGCGGTCGATGGAGCCGCCACATTTTAGTCCCTCGCATCACGACGCCCTCAGTGCGGATCCATTATTGGGCTGTAACCTTGCGTTATGATTTAGGGGGCCCATAACAGGCCTGGCGGGCCGCTACCCTTGGGGGGCTACTCCTGCTGGTGTCTGTGGGGGGTGAGGGCTGGGCTGGGCTGGTGTGTGTGTGTGTGTGTGTGTGTGTGTGGGGAGGGAGGGGTGGGCCTGGTTATCCTGTTGCCTCTCCCTCTGCTCTGCTCTGCTTTGCTTTGCTGATTGCCCTGTGATGAAAAATCGCACTTGCACATCGAGCTCCTCCAATTACGCTTGGATTGATTAAAAGGGCAGGACGGCAAATGGACTCGACCCAGGCTATTAATCTCCTGACCCGACGCACAAAGCCAGTTCCTCGCCCCCCCCCCCCCCTGTTTGAGGAGACACACAGCACCGGTGCAGTAAAACAGTGCCACAGCCGTGCCGGTCAGGGGGGGTTATCTTCAGAGTTTAAATTGGGCCGCAGCCCTCTGGAGCTCAGCTCCCCCTCCTCACCTTTGCAATACAGCCAGCCAGAGCTGAGCTCCCCCTGCTACAGCATTTATAGTAGTGCAATAGAGGGAGATATGGACCGCGGTGAGTTAAGAAGGGCACCACCTCTTTATAAAAGCCAATTTAACCATCCTCATCCGGTGCATGTACCCCCTCCTCCTCCTTCTGACCAGGGGTAGATAATTAACTTTGCACAGTCTGAACCTTTACTAGCCACTGGCAAACAAATAAGAGTGAACAAAATTCACCAGCCGGCAGACGCTCAACAGCAAATCATTATTTTGGGTTTGAAATCTACGAGCCACTTTCATATTTTACCAACATTTGGCTGGTGGCTGGTGCAAATTTCCATCCCTGCACCTGACTGAGGTCTGGCTGGAGTGTGGCTCAGATCTGGCTGTAGTGTGGGTCAGCTACTGGCTACTACTTGAGTTAAGAGGAGGCTGAAACTAATCAGCAATTCAGTTGAAATGAAGAAAAGCTGCTTTTACTTGTAATTGCTCGCAATAACAGCCTCTTCATGGAATAGCCACTTCCTCTTAATTAAATAAACAGTGATAGCTTTATTATCAGTCATTTCCTTAAATGTGTGCGATTCCCATTTTGGGCTTGTTTAGACAGCAATTTAGTCTCTGCATTTAACCCATCACACGTGTGGGTAAGGGGGCAGCCCAACAGCCACACTGGGGAGCAGTGTGTAGGGACCGTACCATGCTCAGGGTACCTTGAGGATGAAGGAGAGTGCTGGTCATTCACTCCACCCACCCAGCTGTCTGTGTGGGGAATCAAACGTGTGACCTTTTGGCTGCAGGTCAAACGCCTTAACCACTAGCCTGTGACCGCTATTCCAGTGTTGTGTTCCTTACATTTACAATATGTCACAGATGGCCATGTTGGACATGTTTTTGGGCAACCAGGTATCTTATTAAAAATTAATTGAAGGCAAATAACTCCTACATGCTGCCCAAACTCTGCACTGTCAGATTTGTGTACAGGGATGATCTACCCCTCAAATTTACAAGTGTGCTTGTCAGGGACATGGGCCAAGAATATCTGCAAAGGACATCGAGTTGGCATGCTGCTGCCAAGCTTTTGTTGGTGAGTGACAGCTGAGCTTGTTGGTGTTTGCAAGATTTTTGTGGCTTTTTTAAAGATTATCTCTCTACACGGACAACATGTCACACTGCTGTCAAAACAGACACAACTTGAACAAAGTTTCCATTGTCCAAAGATAAACATTTATCAAAAAAAAAACTTTCCCTGTCTAGATATCTTTTGCTTTGAAATAATTTTGTATGAGTGCAGTTATAGGAACACTGTCTTCAATACCATGTGTTATTTAAAAGCCATTCACTAAAGCAGCAGGATTCATATACCAGGTAAGAGAGTTAAATGTTAAACAGTAAAATCATCTGTTAATTGGTAATTAGTAAAAAATCATGAGTTAATTGGCAATTAGTGACATCACCTGTCCCTAGTGGTTTAGGTAGAGCCATGTGGTTTGAAATGTGTGATACTGAATAGGTTCTGAAGCCAGCTTGCCGATTACTGTTAGACTGAAGTGATATACCTTGAGCTGAGACCACATGACATGGACCACACACATGTAATAAAGAGCCTTCAACAAGACAAATGTTACAAGGTGTGTGTGTGTGTATGTGTGTGTGTGTGTGCGTGTGTATGCAGGAGTCGGAGGAGGATGCTTGTGCTGTGTTAGGTTGGAATGCTAGTGAGATGAAGACCCAGACTGTGCCAGGAACTCACCACTGTACCACCTGAAGTATGTCCCTATGCTTTACCTTGCACATTCACATATAGTAAACTGTGCTCTGTATCCTATCAACACTATCTCTCTCCCCCATAACATATCCCATATGTATGGGAAACACATATGATTGTGTAACGTGGATACCCTTTAAGACAAACCTGTCGCATTGACCATGTCCTTAATTAGTGTCATGCAAAACACCTGTGTTGTGAAACTAATGCTTAATGTTGATTGTCACCTCTCTCCGAGTGACCCACAGGTGAAGAGATAGTCTCTCCACTCAGGGAACATACTTGCGCTTACACCCATAATCAAACACTGTACTGTCTACACTCATCAACTGTGTACTGATTGAGGTGAAATAACTGACCACATTACTCCACTTTTAAGGTCCCTGCACTGGCTCCCAGTAAGTTATAGAACTGACTTTAAGGCATTGCTTCTTGTGTTGAAAAGAGTAAATGGGTTGGGACCCAATTACCTTGCGGATATGTTTCAGCTATATGCACCAGCTCTCTAAGATCACAGCAGAAAAATCTGTTGGTAAAACCTGCTGTCAGAACAAAATGTGCTATGCAGTTCAGCCTTGGAACCAAACTTCCAGAAGACATCAAAATATTCCTTCTGTTGGCAGTTTCAATTCTAGACTTAAGACAAAACTGCTCTTATATGCTTTTTGCTAATGATGTATTATGTTATTATCTTATTTATATCTTGCCTGGGCCTGTCTAGGCTCTCTGTGAAGCATACTGAGGAGAAGACTGACCCCACCCCCTAATGGTGTTGATTAAGTCCTCCTGTAAGAGTGGCTCTGGTAATTCTTACTCTGCAGGATGACAAGGGAGGTGTCTCCTGTACAGATGCTGTGATGTGTGAGGGATGACAGGGTGTGTGTGTGTGTGTGTGTGTGTGTGCGTGTGTGTGTGTGTGTGTGTGTGTGTGTGTGTGTGTGTGTATGTGTGTGTGTGTGTGTGTGTGTGTGTGTTAATGTTCTATTACTCCAGCAACTCATTTGTAGCAGGTGTAGCTGCGTGATGTTTGTGCTCATCTTTGGTGGTTGTCTGGAACATGATGTCCCTACATTAATATTGTTGTACATGATGTCTTAACTTTAGAATTAGGTGACTCATCGGTTCCTGGGTAAGTTATGATGCCAGTTTAGAAAGGTAGGCCTAATGCAAAAACATGGCCATGTATCTTACAAAATGAAATACTTTGTACGCTGTCAGCAGAATATTAAAAATGCATGTCTGCATAGTATAATTTTGTAGTTAGGGATGCCAAATTCTAAATATATTAATAATAAATCAATACTTCAGAAAGACAAAATAAGTATTAATAAAATACATACTTAGTATATTCACCATTTAAAGATATATATTTTCACTAATGGGTGACTGACCTTTGCCTCTTTTACAAAGATAAGTAACTCGGACAGAAAAAAAGCTGTTTATAAACACTTTATTGGTAATACAGCCTATGTTTGACCTTGTGCTGGGGTGCGTGCATATCCGTGGTTGCAGATTTATATGTAGCCTATCCCACCAACTCTTCACTTTTGCGTGCGCATATGTGTGTGTGTCTGTGTGTGTGACCCTCACCAAAGCAGAAACAAACAAGTTCGCCGCAGGGAACTACGCTATTTATCAGAAACTCCCACTTCGGTTTGGCACGGTTCCACTGCAAATTGATTTCTCCGGGTTATCACCGAGAGAAATAAGCTGCCGAGTTTCTTAAGCGCTCTCGGGAAAAGTTCACTCAAAAACAATGTTCCCTCGTGGCGAGACAAAATTTTAGTGGAATCCAATAAACCAGCCAAGTAATTTTTACGGACAGCTTGTTAGATACACGCCGAAGCCGATTGTGCTGAGCTTTCAACCTCGCTGAAATAATTGAAGTGAATACATGCTCTCGGGGAAAAAAAGAAGCATTTCACTCGTGTTTATTTTTCGTTGTAAGCACCCAGACGCTAGTATTACGACGAGATAAGTAAACCTAATGAAGTACAACATTTCATACCATAACATACACGAACGTCGGCCCATTAAAAGGTAAACTAAACAACACTAAGCTCAGAAGCACCTCATCTACCACACTAAACCGCAGGGACTTTCCATTGCTCAGTAGATGACGGCTGTCATACGAGTGCAGCCCCCTACTCTAATTCTCAGAAAAACTGCCAAAGTATCGTACGAGAAAGACTGTTGACTGACTTTTGGGGGTAACACTGTAATTTCTGACGACCCAGGAAGAATAACGGCCTACCTGATGCTGTCATTTAAAGGTAGCCTATATGCCGAGATGTGAAAACGCCATTTCCGGCATGTGCAAAGGGGAAATCCGCGGTTAATAGTTTCCAAACAAAGTGAATAAGAAATGGCTTGGTTCATTTTCAGAGCAGGACACAGTCACTTCGCGACAGGTGGAACAAAAGGCGCGCCTATGACAGCGCACTGAGCACATAATCTAGGCTACATCTTTTCCAGATATCTACGAATGTCATGGCCTCAAGAAAAGACATTACTAAGGACATTTCCTCCACGCCAGATGAAAACGAGTATCCATCCGGGTTTCCTCAGAGTATTTGCGACCAGACTCCTCATGAGAAGTACTTGTGTAGCAACTGCAACAGCGTCCTCAACAAAGCCCGCCAGACAGCCTGCGGACACCGCTACTGCCTGGCCTGCGTCAACTGGCTGGTCAGGTAAGACCACGTCATGAACAGACTCGTCATTAATAACATAGTAGTGCCATAGTATCATACACATTTTTATACAACTTAACAGGGGCGATTTTAGCATATGGTCTTTAGGGGTGCCCGGCCCCCAGTGCTTATCACACAACACTATTATTATATATAATATATTATTCATTTTGCACTGAGCCAGGGGGTGCCGAGCAGTTTCACGGGGGTGCTTTGGCACCCCTAAAAATGGTCTAGATTCGCCCCTGCAACTTAATGAATAAGTTTAACTATGCTTTCTGTACAATCAGTCCAATATGTATGATATACCATACTTGTAACAAAGTCAAAAAACTGTTTGCAGTAGAAGAAGTAGCTACTTTTAGTTGTGTTATGATTGATTTATCTGTGTGTTGAATCAACAAGCAACTGTTATTTGAATAGGAATAATAAAGCCCCTGTGTGTAAAAAGTGCAAAGAGGATCCAGAGGCAGAGAGTGACACAAGCGTACTGACACTGGATAATGTAAGTTATTTAATAATGTGTGATGATAATGTAAGTTATCTATCTACATACAATTTAAATGGCACTGCATTTGCAGGAGAATGAAATGAAGGCATATCTGTCCAAATGAAAACAATTTCACTTTCAAGATAAGCACAAAATGGAAGGCAAATATCCACATTTGTAAGGTACAATGTACCCAATATCAATGATTAGATGTGTTAACAGATTAAAGTTCGGTTTCTGCATTTTGACAAGCTACTGTATATCTCTGCCTGTAATACCTGTGTTACACCCTCATAATTAGTATGTTACAGCATATTAAATGGTGCAGTTACAAGGGCAGTGCAATAGTCCCCTAGGTTAACTTCTATGGCAAATATGTAAAGGGAACCCAGGTACAAAAAGTGTAACTTTCTGTGAAGATTCTTGTTCATCCAGGTCATGTCAGTCAAAGGAGCTAAGTTGTAAGCAACTCGACTTCTTTTAGTAGCTTGGAGATGTTTTACCTTTCATCCAAAAGGCTTCTTCAGCTCTGTTCAGTTCAGTTCAGTTCTTCAGAGAACTGAAGAAGCTTTTTGGATAAAAAGGTGAAACGTCTTCAGGCTACAAAAAGAAGTCCTTTTGCTTACAACTTAGCTCCTTTTGACGACAAAGTGTAGCTGTTTCCCTTACAAATATCACTGTGTAGCTAGTTTCCTAGTTAGAACAGCCATATGTCTCTGACTGGATTACTGACCGAGACTCCAGGTCCAGTGACCCCCCCCCCCCCTCACCGCTGGGGCTGTTCTGCCCATGAGGCGGTGCGGAGTCCTCTGACTGTGAAATTGGGCGCTTGCTAACATGACACGCCCCTTCGCCCATGTGGAGTCCGTGTGCGGGCTGCGGAACGAATGCTTCAGCGCTCCGGGGTTAATACGGCGTGACAAACTACAGCGTCCATCATGGGCTCTGCCATGTTTCCCCTCCCTCTCCCCCGCAAGGCTACGCCGTGTCCCATACACCTGTTCCCAGGTGAGGGGGATACACTCTCACAGCTCAGGAGGTGTCCATCACTGGGATGGAGAGTTTGACGGACCCAGGCCACTTGTAATATGTGTCTGCATCACAGTAAGCTGCATTTGTTGGCCAAAAGGTTGTCTTATAGTTGACACTCTTTGGATGTAGCCCCAAAATGTTTTATTTATTCCTATGCATTTCGGCGAAGCATATTAGGATGGTTTGCAGACCATACTGGAAAGGACCATGCTTCTGTCTGAGGTTATTTCAGACACATACTGTATGGTGTCATATGCCAACCCAAAAGGTCTAGGACTTAATGATGTAGTGGTTGGCCAGGGGGAATACAGGGGAAGATAGGGGGAAGCCCAGCTTTTGAAAGTAAAAGCCCTTCCACATATCTGGTTCATCCACTCACTCAACTAGCTGACTGTTATTGGCACAACTCTTCAGCAAATTGAGCGAGATAATTGTTGGAATCACCTCTTTTTAAGTGCCGAGTAGGACAGATACATTGTAGGACTTTTACTCTCTCAAGCATGGGGTGCCTACCTCCAGACCTGTATGTGGAGACTCTGAGTGAGTGTCAATGGTTTGATGTAGTCCCCTTAGTGTTAACATGGTGACTAACATGTACAGTAGGCATAAGATAAGGTGATAGTGACCAGTGTTTAGCTTATTGCTTGCATGTAAAGTGACTTACAAACTCTCGCACTGTTTGGGAAATCACACTTAAAGCAACACAGAGTAGATTTCGTCTTCGAGAGAAGACAAACCAGAGAGATGGCCCACTCCTCCAAACTTACTTAGTGCAGTTATAGCCCATGGAGGGCTATAGTCAAAGCAAATTCAGAAGTGTCTTTCACCCTGTTACAAGTTGATGAACCACTGAAACGATTCTGGAAACATTATTTTAAGATAATGAGAAGAATTTAAGAAAAACTACTTAGTGTTGCTTAAAGTTTTTCATGTTGGGAGTGCTGATGCTGACCACTGCACTGACACACACCACACACGTACTGTAGTGTAAAGTCTAGCTGTTTCCCTTACAAACATCACTGTGTAGCTAGTTTCCTAGTTAGAACAGCCATATGTCTCTGACTGGATTACTGACCAAGAATACAGGTCCAGCGACCCCTCCCCTCCGTGCTGGGGCTGTTGGTGCGGAGTCTTCTGACTGTGACGTATTAGCATATATCACACATGTGACATTAGCATATCACTCACATGCTAACACACATATTAGTACACACTACACACATATTAGCATATGTCACATGTGACATTACACATCTCTCACATGCTAACCGTTAGCAGGTGCTGCTGCACAGCTGGCAGAATCCCTGATGGCATAGAATAGATGAAGTCTCTCATGGCTCTCTCCTGTGGCCTACTGTCCCTTTATTCAACCAGTCTCGGTTATTCACTCACTTTGCATGTCTTTCTTTTTTCCTGTGACAGAAGGTTTGCTCAACTACAGGCTGGGCCAAAAAAAAAAAAAATGGGCCACTTTTAAAAAATACTTTATGTCCAGAGTTATTTAAGCTACCGCAATTAAAAACCATGACAAATTAAAGCTTAGGTCTGTTCTCTCTCCAGTGATATCATGGCTAATGGCCATGAAATCAAAGGGGATGCCCACTACGACCATTTGAATAAACCTACCCCTAAAAAAAGAGCTGCCATGTGATTTCTCACATTTGCATTTGCAGATTCTGCTAGTTTCACTGAAAGTGACAAGTTCAGATCCTTTTCTGAACTAACTTTTTACAGGTTTAGGGGTTTTTAATGGGTACATTATGGTGTCTAATGTGTCCTTCATCATTTTCTACAATGACAACATCTTCATCATGAGGTAAAAAGGACCTAACTAGTTAAATAATCTTCATGGCATGTGAGCCACATGCAACCCAATTGTCAAGTTGAAGGGTTATATATGTCTCCTAAGATGCAGGTAAAGAATGCTGGTGCCCTCAGTTGGCCGACTGGTAACTTTTTGCTTTGTCATTCTCTTCTCAAGTTGGCAAACCCAACCCCAAACCCAAACCCAATTGGCAACCTAATGGGTAGTTTTTTTTCTCGAATGGCCATGGTGGTCATACCATTGCTTGCATGCTCATAAACCATCATATCACTGGAACAGGAACTGAATGAGGTTCAATTTGCATGGAATAAAATTGTGGTAGCCTCAAAGATTGAGGATACATAGTCATTTAAAATGTGGTCCATTTTTTTTGTTTTGGCCCACCCTGTATACACCTGACTGCCCTTTTAAAGACATTTGATGAAAAAGGGGATGCTGCTTAAATGCTTCTGTATGTGACAGAGTGACAGGGTGACATTTGGAGTGTAGGCCTGGCGTCTGTTGTCTGTTGGGTGAATGTGGTGAGTCATGATTTGGAAAGTTTGTGTAATTCCCCCCTCTCCTTCCCCCTCCCCCTCCCCCTCCTGTGTCCCGTGTCCCTGGCAGTCCTTCAGTGATGCGGCCATCACCAAGGAGATCCTGGAGCTGAAGGTGCACTGTGCCAATCATGGCTGCCCATGGAGAGGAGTGCTCAGGGATTTCGAGGTACTTTTTTTTAACTTAGAGGTCACCCGCTGCCACTGTGTGTGTGTGTGTGTGTGTGTGTGCGTGTGTGTGTGTGTGTGTGTGTGTGTGTGTGTGTGTGTGTGTGTGCACGTGTGTGTGTGCACGTGTGTGTGTGTGTGTGTGTGTGTGTTTGTGTTTGGGTTAGTGGTAGTAGTGGGTAGTGGTGCTTTAGTGTGTCATAATTGACGCTGGAGACATTTGTCTGTGTGTAAATGTATTTGTGTGTGTGTGTGTCTGTCTGTGTATACTGTACAGTTAACAACTTTTGTTGCTGTGTTTGTCATGTTCTTGAAGTGGTATGTGCAATGTTTGTAGTTGTAAAATGTCATGTAAAGGTTCAATGTGTGTGTGTGTGTGTGTGTGTGTGTGTGTGAGAGAGAGAGAGAGAGAGAGAGAGAGAGAGAGAGAGTGCATGTGTGAGAGTGTAAGTGTGTGCAATGCTGTATCTGTATTGTTTCATGTTGTTTGATGTTAAAGGTTATTGTGTGGGATGTGTTGTTCCATGAATTTCCAAGTGCTTTCAGATGTTTTGATTTTGCTGGAGTCTCCTTAACCTCAATCTATGCTCTTTACCTCTTGTCTTTTGAACCTGTGTGATACAAACTTTAATCTAATTGTTGCTATTTTCTCAGTTCAGCGTGGGACGATGACATTTTGTATTAACATTTTATTTAAGTGTAATTGCATCTTTAGAATTTGAAAACACAGTAAGTAAGAATAAGTAACACAGGACAAGAGAATAGCAAACCAACATCCTTATCCTCATCTCTAGCCTATTCTCGGAATATTTCATCGCTTAATATTTAGCGACTGCACAATCACTTACTGTTGATCTCACACGATCAACCACCCACTTAATTTGTGTTGCCAGGAAGAGAAGCAGATTAGTGTGCAGCATCACGCTAGTCACACTGTCAGTTCTCATGTCACACAGTATGTGTAGCTTTCCCAGTGACTAAAAGGAGTTTTTAGTTAGTCATCGTTTAGGGGTCACTGAGGACATGAATGCAGTGCTCGGAATGAGAGGAATGAGTAAAACGAATAAAAACACCTCTCTTCTTCAAAAACAAAGAAAAATCTACATGTACACTTACATCTTGCGTTTATGTTTTGGAGATTCTAGAGCGATTGAGTGAAGAACACAATGCCATGGCTATAGAACACTAAGCTCCATTCCATTCAGCACATGACTGATGCACATGTTGGGTAATCTGGCTCTACCAGTGGCTGCATTTGCATAAGCGTTGGATGAGTTCATGCAAATTGTAGATATTTAGAGTTGGGTCTCTCATCCAAAGGTCAAAGTGGAAACCCACCTCTAGTTACCTCTGCATGTTCATGTTGTGTCCTCTTCCTGAAATGTCCTTATACGTTTGTACCATTATGTATAAGATTCACTGACTTGGCTAATTCGAATAGGTAAAAACCTTTAACCTTTCTACTATTGCTCATAAGTATATGGTGTTCTTGTTTGCTTGTAATCATAGCGTCAGTAAGTCTACTATTGGCCGGGAGACATTTTGATGTAAACTCAGTTTAAAATAAATGTTATAAGTTCACTTACTCAAACCAAAGCTTTACGGGAGCTGAATTAATCTATTTGTACGGGGTATCTTCTTTTTCTCCCGATAAAGCCTCATTTTCAGTGGAACAGCAACAGAAATGGATGATAATAGGCACTATGCCGGTAATAGGATCACTTCCTCTAAGTGTCTCTCCTTCCTGCTCTTTCTCTCTTTCTCCCAGGAGCACCAGAGCCAGTGTGAGTATGCTCTGATCCCCTGCAACGTGGGCTGTGGACACATGGTGCTCCGGAAGGCTCTGGCCTCTCACCTGGAGAAGGGCTGCCCCAAGAACACCTCCACCTGCCAGGGCTGTGGTCAGACGCTCTCCCTCACCGAGGTATCAGTCAATCAGTCAATCAACTTATCAACTAATGAATCAATCAGTTAATCAACTTATCAACTAATGAATCAACGAATCAGTCAGTCAACTTATCATTGAGTCAATCAACCAATCAATCAATCCATCAGTCAGTCAGTAAGTCAGTAAAACAATAAATGAATGAATGAATGAATGAATGAATGAATGAATGAATGAATGAATAAATGAATGAATGAATCCATCCATCCATCCATCCATCCATCTATCCATAGATCCATCCATCAGTCAGTAAGTCAGTGAAACAATAAATAAATGAATGAAACAATCGATCAATCAGTCAATCAGTTAGTCAGTGAACCAATAAATCAATCAATCAATCAATCAGTCAATCAAATTAGTCTGTGTCAGCCATGAATTTACCCTAGCCTTTCAGTCAGTCCATCCATATGTCACTGAGAGGATTGCTCAGTCTGTCGGTCAGTGTGTCTGTAGCCTGTAGTCCTGAAGGAGCACACGGTGCAGTCTGGGCTGCGTGATGCTGTGCAGTGTACCAGTAGCTCAGGAGGAGGCAGGGGGAGGCAGGAGGAGGCTGCACTGTCTGGAGCTGTGGCAGGGGTTGACAGCTCCTGGACCAATTACAGCAACTTTCCCTTTGTATGTTTTCCAGACTTTGATTTTTACATGAAAACCACAGATGTGAGGACTCAAACACAAGTGCATGCCCACGCACGCACACACACACACACACAGACACGCATGCGTGCGCACACACACACACACACACACACACACACACACACACTGTTTTTCAACTGTTTTTCCATCTCTGGTGACTAATGCTGATCTGTGTCAGGCACTAAACTTCTCCATGGCATAGATAGCTAATGTGTGTGTGTGTGTGTTTGTCTGTGTGTGTGTGTTTGTGTCTGTCTGTGTTTGTATGTCTGTGTGCGTGTCAGGCACTAAACTCCTCCATGGTATAGATAGCTAAAGTGTGTGTTTGTGTGTCTGTCCGTCTGTGTGTGTGTGTGTGTGTGTTTGTGTGTCTGTCCGTCTGTGTGTGTGTGTGTGTGTGTTTTTGTGTGCATGTGTGTGTGTGTGTTTGTGTCTGTGTCTGTGTGCATGTGTGTGTCTGTGTTTGTGTCTGTGTTTGTGTGTATGTGTCTGTCTGTCTGTGTGTGTGTTTGTGTGTCTGTGTGCATGTGTTTGTGTGTGTCTGTCTGTCCGTGTGTGTGTGTGTGTGTGTGCTGCAGGCGGTGTATTTGTCATGGCAGTGTTTACTGGGACACTCAGAGCCTGTTTGGTTGTAACATCGACTAACAGCACTTACAAGTCTACGGCTCGATTTACAGTAAAACACACATTTACAAGTCTACAGTGCACTTTATGATGTGCACTTCAAAGTCTACAGTTCAATTTAGAAGTCTACATGTTAAAGTCTACTCTTCATTTTAAAATACGCCCTTTATACAGTTCATTTAAAAATGTGTTCTTACAAGTCTACAAATTATTTTAAAATGTGCCCTTAGATGGCTATGGTCCATTTTAAAAATGTATGTAGTGTTTATTTTAAAACATCCATGTACACTCATGAGGGTAGGCTACAGTTGATTTGAAAATAAGCAGTTATATGGCAACTGTTCATTTTAAAAAAGTGTGCTTTGGCATGCATACCAGTAAAGGTCTTTTACTAATGTTTACTTTAAAAAAAATGTGTTGTGTTGTAATGGGTTTTGTTTACCAAAGCGAGATGAAGATGTTTGTGATGTCTTTGATTAGGGTCTGGCTGAGGCCCAGTCCAATGTCTTTAGTGTTTAGTGTCCTGACTGCATTAGTCTCCGTCAGGGATACACGGGGCCTGGGGCAGATGGTTCTGATGCAACCGCCAAAAAATCACAAGAATCTAGCAAATGGGCTCCAAACAATTATCAGGCGGCTCAAGTAAAAACCTAACTCGTTCCTGGCCTCTCTGAGCTGAAATTGGATATCTGAATGATTTTTGCATATGGAGAGAGGGAGAGGGAGGGAGAGGGAGATAGAGAGACAGAGTGAAGGAGAGAAGGAGAGAGAGAGTGATAGAGAGAAAGGGAGGGAGAGAGCGAGAAAGAGAGAAGTGTAAGCAATCCGCAACTGTGAAATTATGGATTGTTTCTCATTATGTAAATATAGAATGACATTCATGAGAAGTTGGTCTTAAGCAGATTGTGTTTCTGTGATAGTTAAGGCAGTACATTCTGTGGCCATGTCGTTACAGACGCATAATTGCCATCGCCGCGGCGATAAGAAGTCTGTGGCCACGGAGACAAGGCAGAAGGTAAACACACCCACGCCTTACTCATCACTGGCCCTTTGCGAAAAACCACAAAACACACACACACACACACACACACACACAACCACATACACACACACACACACACACATATACACCCCCCCACACACACACACACATACACACACTCACACACACACACAAATAGTTTTTGTGTTCTTTTGTTAAAGTATGTTCACTCAACGTTGTGGTTTCCATAGAATGGTAAAAATGCAGGCTCCAAGGATAAGAACGCCTGCCTCTTCGCTGACGTCGGATGTGCATTCAAGGTAGCCCACTTGTCCTTGCGTCTGTTATTCTTCCCCTCACCAATGCTTCTCTTATACAGTAAGGCCTTAGGAGCTGTGTGATGTTGCCAGAGGGCACAGTCTCTGAGCACTTGTCTTTGTTTTACACTGTGTGTTTCTTACAAAGTGCTTTATGCGTCACTGCAGGGGAAGGATTTTTGCTGTTTTACTGCTCCTCTCTTGCTTTGTTATGGTTCTTGTGTTGTTTTGTGTCATATTGTGTTTGTATGTAAAAGCATTTTTGTGGTGCATGGATGTTGTTGTTTGTCTTGTGTGTCTTTGTTGCATTATATACCTTGTTGTTTGTAATGAATGTTTCAAGGGTTCCTACTGTTCATTGTCTTGCACAATATGGTTTAAAAGACATGTTTTTAATGCCTCAAACGTTTATATATAAAGTGAACCTGTGTACTGTGTTTCTGTGTCATTACAGATTACATAGATTAAGAGAGTACACCAGATTACATTGTTACTCAGTACATTGTGTTGTGCTGTGCTGTGTTGTGTTGTGTTGTGTTGTGTTGCATTGTATTGTATTGTGTTGTGTTGTGTTGTGTTGTGCTGTGCTGTGCTGTGCTGTGCTGTGCTGTGTTGTGTTGTGTTGTGTTGCATTGTATTGTATTGTGTTGTGTTGTGCTGTGCTGTGCTGTGCTGTGTTGTGCTGTTGTGTTGTGTTGTGTTGTGTTGTGTTGTGTTGTGTCGTGTCGTGTCGTGTCGTGTCATGCGGTGTCGTGTTGTGTCGTGTGGCAGGGGACAGCAGAGAAGGTGCAGGAGCATGAGAACAGCAGCCACGTGTCCCATCTCCAGCTCCTCCTGAAGACCCTGCGCAACATGCCCCCCCCTCACGCAAACGTCCCCCAGCCCCATTCCTATCCCCAGCCCCATCCGCAGCCCCCCCTCGCCCACCTGTCCCCCCTGGGAGGGCGCAGCCTGGTGCCCCTGCTGGAGACGGACGGGGGCGAGGCCGGGACTGGGGCTGGGGGTGGGGGCGGGGGTGGGGTTGGGGAGGAGATGTCCCTGGCACACAGCCTGCGCGATGACCAGGTGGCGGTGGCCATGGGCCAGCAGCTGGACGCGCTGCAGGAGCGGGTGTCCGTGTTCGAGAACATCATCTCCGTGCTGAACCGCGAGGTGGAGAAGGTGCAGCTGTCCGTCAGCGCCATGCGGCAGGACGAGCAGAACAACCAGAGCGTCATCCACTTCCTGCAGGCCAAGGTAAGGCCCGCCCCCGCACTGACCTCCAGCGCTGATTGGCTACCTTAGCACCAGCCTCAGACACTAATTGGCCACCTCAGCGCTGACCTAAGGCACTGATTGGCCGCCCCAGCCCTGGCCTGAGGAAGTAATTGGCTGTTACTGAGGTACAAGTCACTGGCCTCAGGCACTGATTGTCAGCGATTGAGTTACAAGTCACATAGTTATTTTTCTTTTTTAAATCCAAGCTTGTTATTTCCATAGTGACTGCATCAGTGGAGTCCCAGGGAAGCCGTTGACATACTGTACAGTTAAGTGGCAGCGCAGATTTTAATTAATTTTAAAAGGATTTATTTTAATTGAAGAGATTAAAACACAATCCGTTTTTAAAGTAAGTGAAGCATATGCATCACTGCAAACACCACCTTCTTGAAGATAAAAAACCTTAAAAAGCAGTAAACGGGCTGTGTTTTTTTGTTTTGTTTGTTTGTTCTCGCATTGAGAATGGTTTAAAACGAGATAATCCAAAAGTTTTTAAGAGACTCCTGCCCAACTCTGGTAATGATTGTGTGGGTCTGTGAGCTGTTAGCTGTTAGCGTGAGCACCTTAGCCTCTGACTCAGTCACACAGCATCCCATTATGTCTCCAGAGAAGAAAATGAAATTCTTAGTCACCAGTCAGCGAAACAGTAAACAGTTTTTTTTTTTTTTTGCTTGTTCTCGCTGGTTGACAGTGTGTGTGTGTGTGTTTGGAAATGAGAAGCTCTTTTAAAGCGAGTCCTCAGATGCTACCTCGCTGCAGCGGTTGACGGGTGTGGGTGTGTTTAGCATGAATGAGGAGAAGGAGAATATCACAGAGAAAGAGAAAGAGGGTGAGAGAGTGACGCGGCGTTCAAGAACAGCATGTACTCAGAGCGTACAACAAAACAGCTTGAATGTAAAGGCCACGGAAGAGTGTGTTCAGCCTTCAGCAGTCTCAGACGTCTCGCAGTGACACACACACACACAGTGACACACACACACACAGTTATTCCAGAGTGGAGTCTCTTTCCGGACTGTGGGTGCCGTATTCCTCTCGGAGTGAAGAGAGAATTTCCCAGCGCGATGAGGAGATTAACTGGAGGTGTTTTTGATATTCATGCCACTCTCGCTGCATGGGTGTGTGTGTGTGTGTGTGTCTGTGTGTGTGTGTGTGTGTGTGTGTGTGCGGAGCAGTACGTCCCAGTGCCCTTAACCTTCCTGTGGGGGGAAAACTGCTGATTGGGCAAAACCCTTCAAATTAGGACGTTGCTATGTATGTATGTGTATGTATGTGAGTGTGTATGAATTTGTGTGTGTGTGTGTGTGTGTGTGTGTGTGTGTGTGTGTGTGTGTGTGATTTGTGCGTGCAGGGTCGTCACATGGCACAATGAACTGGAAAACTAGATGCCAGTCAGAAAGGCTAGGCAATGCTCTTGCTGCTGTGCTTGCTCGTGTACACACACACACACACACACAAACACACACACACACACACACACACACACACACAGTCATACACACACTCTTACACACACAGTCTTACACACACACAGTTTCACACACTCTCACACACACACTTACACACCCACAGTCACACACACACACACACACACACACACAGTCACACACACTCTTACACACGCACACTCTTACACACACTCTTACGCACACACACTCACACACACACTCTTACACAGACACACACACACACTCTTACACTCATACCCCTTTGCGTCACCACATTGTTTTTATAATTTATTCATTCATCACCCCCCCGCTGCCTCTTTGGCCCCTGCTCTGCCTGGATAGGGGGCTGTTTAGGCGCTCTTAAACTGCCCCCCGCTTCCTTCCCTACCTGCATGCTCCAGCATTCCTCTCTAATGGCCGCCATCACTTTGGCCCGTGAGCAGTGCTGGAGGCCAAGGGGTGTGTGTGTGTGTGTGTGAGTGTGTGTGTGTGGGGGGGGGGGTTTGCTATAAGGGGGGGCTGATGAATATGGCTAATGTGCAGCCAGTGGGCCTGTGGCCGGCACCCCCCCCCTCCCCACGCCATTTAAATAATTAATGCCAGCGGCCCTCAGTCTCACACACCACTGGCGGTAAATATGACACACTGTCCAACGGCTGCCCCGGGAAAGATGGCGTGTGTCTGTGTGTATGTGTGTGTGTGTGTGTGTGTGTGTGTGTGTGTGTGAGAGAGAGAGAGAGAGAGAGAGAAAGAGAAAGACAAAAAGGAAAGAGTCTTATCTGGTGTGTGTGTGCGTGCATGTGTATGTGTGTGTGAAGGGAAGGGAAGAAGAGAAGTTTTATTGAGCAGGGAGGAGATG
>CM059271.1:3167500-3185000 GCA_030347295.1 Setipinna tenuifilis | reverse complement strand
AACTCAGACTTCAATTTAGACTCTTAAGACTTCTGGATTTAAATGGAACTCTTCAGTCCGAGTTGTGTTTAAAGCTGAGGTAGCACACTGGAGGCAGAATTACAGTTGCAATTTTGCACAGCTCTCATCGGAACATCTGTTAAATGAGTGGATTTAGCAGATGGGTCTTCCTCTCTGTTTTTCTGTGTGTGTGTGTGTGTATGTGCATGCGTACGTGTGTGTGTGTGTGTGTGTGTGTGTGTGTGCACGTGTGTGTGTGTGTGTGTGCACGTGTGTGTGTGCGTGTGTGTGTGTGGTGTGTGTGTGTGTGTGTGTGTGTGAGCATGTGTGTGTGTGGTGTGTGCCCGTGCATGTGTGCGTGTGTGTGTGTGACAGAAAGTGAGTGTCTATGAGGTGCATATGGACTTGCTCAGCCCCCTCACCTGAGTGCTCTGACTGTAACCCTTCCTCCTTTCTCCTCTAGGTCACGTTCTTCCTCATCGACCAGAACCAGAAGGAGCATGTTCTGGACGCGTTCCGACCGGACCTGTCCTCCGCCTCCTTCCAGCGCCCCGTGTCGGACATGAACGTGGCTAGCGGCTGCCCGTCCTTCTGCCCGCTGGCCAAGCTGTCCTCGCCCAAACACGCCTACTGCAGGGGCAACACACTCTTCATCAAGTGCATCGTGGACACCTCCTCTTGAGCAGGGTGATGAGGAGGCAGGTGTGTGTGTGTGTGTGTGTGTGTGTGTGTGTGTGTATCACCTCCTCGTGAGCCGGGTGATGAGGGGGCAGGTGTGTGTGTGTGTGTGTGTGTGTGCATCGTGGACACTTCCTCGTGAGCTGGGTGATGAGGGGGCGTGTGTGTGTGTGTGTGTGTGTGTGTGTGTGTGTGTGTGTGCATCGTGGACACCTCCTCGTGACCGGGGTGACGAGGGGGCAGATGTGTGTGTGTGTGTGTGTGTGTGCATCGTGGACACATCCTCATGAGCAGGGTGACGAGAGGGCAGGTGTGTGTGTGTGTGTGTGTGTGTTTGGGGGGGGACCTGGACCAGAGCCCCTGGTCACCTCTGACTGATGGTCAGATCTTGCCTAGTTTAGTTCTTAGCACCCAGAGTTTGGAATTACAGTCAGACCCTAAAGTTTCGTTTTGTGTAATGAAACACTGGCAATTTTCAGGTATAATCCATGATTTTTTGTGGATTGTAATGATAGGGTTGTTGCCACATGTGTGTGTGTTTGTGTGTGTGTATGTGTAAGTGTCTGTTCAGATGTGTGTACATGTGTGTTTGTGTGTCTCAAAGGTTGACAAGATCTGGCATAACTTTTGAAAAAAATATCCCAAATTTGTTCAAAGGTTTTACCAGGAACTCAGTACAAATTCTTTTAACTGTTAATCCTAAAGTTCTCTGAAAATATACAAGACCCTTTAGTGGATCTTATATTGAAAAAAACTGTCTTCATGATAAAATACTCTGAATATTCCAGCAAAAATCACCTAAAAGCCTAGAGGTTTCTGATTCATAGTGAGAACAGATATCATGAGACCATGAAGCCATGGGAATTTCTGTCAGAATAAAACAATATTCTACTTGTTTGTGATATTACATGGTACATGTTTACGAGAATTTCCCCAAATGTATGATATTGTATTCTGTTCATTTTTATTTATTTAATAGCCGAAAGGCACAATATGGTGGAACAACTTTGTTTTTTTAAGCTGTTGTGGATATACATACTTATATTCATGTAAAACAAATGCATAAAATAAATAAATAATATAGAAATAAAAAATGTGTTTGTGAAATGATTATCACAATGATCTATTAAACATGCACTTCGGATGAGCCTCCTTCCTTGACTGCTGCAAGAATGAGTTTGTCACGCATGTTGTGTCTGATTAAACAGGATAGCAGAGATGATTAGGACATCTACCATCTTGCATATAATAATAATAATAATAATAATAATAATAATAATAATAACCTTTACTTGTATAGCATAATTCATACATACAAGATGCAGCTCCAAGTGCTTTACAGTTCGGCAAGGTCACAACAAGACAACATTTCTTGCAGTCCAAGGGCATCGGAGCAGTTGAACACAATAACAAAATGGTGCAATGACATAATGACGCAATGCTCCGTTAATGCGGGCTCTTGCATGACACAACAATGCAATGGTGGGCCAGATAGGGGAATGGTGGGATGGGTCACTAGACACATGGACAAGTATAACTATTTATAACAAGGGCACCGCTAGAAATTGTGTGCCCCCTGAAAGAGCTTCACAGGAGCCCACAGAGGACTATGGTATGGTAGGGGTGGGGTCCCAAATGTATTCATTGTGGGCCCCTGTGAAGCTCTAACACCGACCCCACCCCCACCTTAATGGCGCCCCTGTTTATAACCATAATGTGTTGCTCCACAGATTAAATATGTTGCATTGGGTTCATAGGAGCATCAAACATTGCATCACAGATGGTGCAAATCAGATGGCAAATGTTATTTATAAAATGATCACTATTTTACTGAAAATATGCATTTGTTTCCAGACTATGGAAAGCCTTTATTGTATTCCTAAGGCCCCTATGTAGGTGCCCCCGACCTTCAGGAACAAGGTAAACAACGACAAGCAACCAAGGGGTTGTGATACTAATCACTATACAGACCTCTGAATGAGGGGAACTTGTGGCACAGTATTAAACTTGATTAGATAAAGTTTATATCTTAAGAGTTACATAAAAATTGATAATAAAAACAAAATAGCAATAATGCAAACCTTAGATAGGCGCACTTAACTGTAGCTAAAATTATGACAAAAAAAGAAACATCAAATAAAATAGAGTCAGTAACTAAATACAAACAGCCATTACTATTCCTACTACTGCTTACTATTACTACTATAACTGTACTATGATTAAGCTACTATTATGATTAGCCTAGACCTATTATAATTGTAGTAATGATAGTATATCTCTATTTGAATACCAGTCTTTTTACTGCTATTATTTTGTTCAAAATCCCTTTTGCTCCATATTACGAGTATATTAACGTTTCCTCCAGAAATTGAGTTGCTGCATCGTTATGGTCGTTGGCCTGAGAGCCAGAGAATTTGAATCAAACTTTGAAATATCGAGCTTCCTGTTTGATGATGCTGTTATAGTAATTACATAAGCAAAACGTAAATGATTCGCGGGAAAAAGTGAAAAAATGGCGACTTGCACAGTCTGAACCCAAGTGCTGCACTCTCGTTAAGTACAGAAAATCCGTCTTTGCGAATGGAACATAGTGCTTCTGGAATAATTTCTGCGCTTTGTGAACTTTCTCTGATATTTCGGAGACCATTCAAATAGGTAAGCCCAAAACAAGTAATTACATTTTGCGCCAGGGGCGACTGTAAGTTAATGTATGATAGCAGTTAACGTTAGTGTACTCATCCAAGTCGTGGTTGACTACCGTTAACATTTTTGCAGGTTTCCGCCTAACTTGTTCTGATTTTTACACCTGTACGGGTTTGACAACAGTTGGTAACTTTAAGATGTTTGCAGTGTACAACACGTAGTTGATATGATACTAGATTTGGCAACTTTGGTCAGCTAACGATACTTGGCTTGGCGCTAGATGTGCATAGCTACTAAACCCAATGCACTGCTTTCTGATCCAGCAACGTCTCTATTTGCAAAGCTCTAATACGGTAAGGTTATGTCCTACACGTCAGTGACGAATACAGCTTTGCTACATGGCTTAAATGCTGCAAAGACAACATGACAAATGCATGAATGGACTGGAGAGTAGCTTTTACAAAATAACAGGTACGCTACAATGGCAGAAGCAAGTATCACAGCACGTTATATAAACACTAATGTTAGCTCGCTGGCTGCTCGATATCTTTATCCGAGGCAGCCAGAACATTAGTTATCTTCTGCAGTGTTGCATACAGTAACATTTGGAAACTTATGAATGCTCTGGATGCTAGTTTCAGTGCTGACTCATTGGACTTGCACTTGTTGATTTGAACGCGTAGTTCGAACCGCTCTTCTTCCTTCAGTTCAGCTAGATTCAAAGTAGTACGTAACAAAAATGTGTAGGAGGAGCCACGTTCGTGAGCAACTTTCCACTGGCCAGCCAGCGAGTTCTACTACGAACCAAAGGCGCATATCTATCTGCGCTTTTTATGGATAAACCTGCACCAGCCAATGCTCTTCAGTTGTAACGTTCTGAGCGTAAAAAAAATCAACTGTCTTAAAGTGATCTCGCACTGGGGTCTATGCCGAGATTTTAACAGTTAGGGCGTTTCTTCATGAGCTTCCATGCGTTGTTCCAGCATTAGTTTTGATATCAGTCATACTTTGGTGCAACTGCTATAACCGACAGTCCCCGGTGGTGTCGCAAAAATAGGACATTTTTGAAAGATTCTTGGCTTGGATTCTCACTACTGTTCTGAGCCTTGACGTCTTTCCTCTCACATCTAACTGGTTGTATTAATTCAAATCCGGCAGTGCGATTCATTTGATGTCATCCTAACGTGCTCAGAAAATGTCAAGATTTGAATCACCGGAGAGCTTGTGGGTTTGAGCGCAGTTGTGGTCTGACAGCTCATCGTTATCAAAATGACGGGGACTTTCTGCAGTGCTCTCAAATGTAACATGCATTGTAGCTTGTGGATAATCATGTCTGTCCAGGATAAGAATGCTTATTTCTGACACGCCACAGATCTGAACCATGCGATAAGCTTCAGAAATAACCCAACAATTGTACTGTCAGCCCAGCATGTGGAAGATAAAGAAGTGTGCATGCACGTTTGTGTGTGCTTAAACTTTTTTTTTAATGCATGTGCATGCCTGCCTGTTTCAGTGTGCAAATAGTTGTTCATATATACCATGTGTGTGTGTGTGTGTGTGTGCATGTCTGTGTGTATATATACATGCACACTCATAGGTGTGTGTGTGAGAGAGTGAGTGAGTGGTGTGTCAGGGTACAGTGCAGTGTGGTGAAGCATGCTGGAGTCGGCCTACAGAGACAGAGACGGCGGCGGCGGCTACCTGGGGGTGGGCCTGGAGCAGGGGGAACCCAAGCGCCTGCTGCCCAAGAGGGACAGGAGCACCAGTGACCTGGAGGCCAGCCTCAGCGTGGGCCAGTACGTGCTCTGCTGCTGGTCCGACGGACTCTACTACCTGGGCAAGATCCAGAGGGTGAGTGTCTATGGACAGAACTCGACTTGGGTCAGAGGCGGACATCCCAGGTTCAGAAAGTAAAAGTCTTGCCACATATTTGTTCTAGCCAATTGACTAAACCAGATGATCCTAATTAGCACACCTCTTCAGCCAGGTAGATGAGATAATTAGTGAAAACACCTGTGTTGAGAGCACAGGCAGAAGGAATACATGGCAGGACTTTTACTTTGTCAATCCTGTTTGTCCGCCTCTGACTGGGGTTACTCAGAGGTGGACATCCCAGGGTAGCCAAAAAGTCAGAAAGTAGCCTAAAAGTCCCACCCTGGCTTAGGGGTGTTGTTTGGCACGCCGCGGACCGGAGTGCTGTCTGTTAGACCCCCTTAGCTGTGATAGAACCAGCATTACACCTGGCCTTTACCCGACCCTTACCTAACCCCTTCCCCTAACCCTAATGTAATTAGGTACAAAATGTTACATGCTGTTACACACTTTATTACATGGTATTTCATGACAATAGCCCTGTTTATATGGACACCTTTTTTGAATCCGATTGAATTTAATCAGATTATTAGAATTCTACCGAACTGTTTATATGAGCCTCAAATAAAGAGATTCGTGTTACAAGAAAGGTGTAAACCACCTATTTTAATCGGTTTGAAAATTTAAACGGTTTCATTTGAATCCGATTATTTGACTGTATATATGGGACGTTTTTAATCGGTTTCTGTAAATAAAGAGATTAAAAGTGAAATTTTGTGTCCATGTAAACGGGGCTATAGATACACTGTGTGTACATCAGTGTAGTGCTGTAATGCACATGCAGAGTCAATTTAACCTACTCAGCATCACTGCAGTGTTGTAGGCCTACTGTGCAGATTCCAGCCAACCATCAGTTGAATGTAAGTGCAGTTTTGTCTTGTGCAGCAGTGTTCTGAAGATCTGAACATCAACACTTTACATTGAAGGTTCAACAAGTCAAACCCATTTTTCTTAAATTCATGAAACAAACCCTTGTTTCCAAAGAACACCTGTATAGGGTATATATCTAAACTGGCTAGCATCAGTGCAGTACTCTCCAGTACGGTATATGCTGACTACAGCCTACCATGTATATATACAACAGTATGAGTAAAGTAGTGTAGACAGCATCATTAAGGTCCTGTAATCTATATAGAGACTGTAGCCTGGTCTGTAGCGAAACAAATTATGCTATGCAATGGGTCTTTTAATTGAGGAAAGCTGCGGGATAATATGGAATTGTGTAATGGAATGTTATAAGAACAACTGGTAAGGTTATACTCGATTCAGCCAATCACAATCAAGGAACCGTACAAGCAGTTTTAGAAATGCACATGTGTTGCTACTTATTGGTACATACAGATACACTGTAACAGACACTGTTACTGTAATATAAGGCATTTTTGAGTGGATTGGCTGAACTTTCCGGCCAAACTTTCCAGCTGTTTTCCAGCTGTTTTGCCAATATGTAGACTGATATCCGATCCTTGTATCGGGTTGGTGCATCCGTAGCAGTTAGTGTACAGCAGTACAGTGTGTGCTGGATGTGCACACACACACAACCACACACACACACACACACACACACACACACACACACACACACACACACATTTTCTCTCTCTCTGCCTCTGTCTCCCTCCCTCTCTCTATTTCTCTTGCCCTCTCTGTGTCCCTCTCTGTCTCTCTCTATGTCATCTGTCTGTTTCTCTCCCTCTCTCTCTCTGTCTCTCTCTCTCTCTCTCTTTCTTCCTCTCTCTCTCTCTCTCTGTCTCCATCTCTGTCTCTCTCTCTCCCTCTCTTTGTCTCTCTCTGTCTGTCTCTCTTTAATGTAGTTCTGTGTTTTAGTGTAGAGCAGGGTAGTGTGGTGCATTGTGTGCTAGACATCCAGTGAGAGATGCAGGGGCTCCAGACACCCCAGCAGGCATTCAGCGGCTTGTTTCCCATCATGCTCCTGTCAGGCTGACTCACTCCTCTTACCGGGAAAGGGCCAGCCAGGGATTTGTGTGGAAGCCTTCTTGGGAAATTGGGGGTTCGGAGGGGGGGGGGGGGCTGCTGCAGAACAGCGCCTTTTCTCTCTCTAAACAGAGGACTTCCCCAAACCTGTTTGTGTGTGTGTGTGTGAATGTGTTTGTGTGTGTGTGTGTGTGTGTGTGTGTGTGTGTCGTAAAATGGCTTCATAGGAATCTAAAAAGTGCCCACACATGCACTCAATAAGGTTTACTCACACACCATGCTACTTACACACCCTGTCCTCTACAACACCTCTCCACAAACACACACACACACACTTAGCCATGGGTACATTAACAGCTTCAGGGGAATCCCATTGAGACACACTCACACATTCAACCACACACACACACACACACACCGTGTGCATCTCAAGTCTGATTAGTTGTCTCTGATAAGCGTCAGCTAAAGGCGTGTTCTGTTGTGTTCCAGGTCAGTCCGTCTAAACAGAGCTGCTTTGTCACATTTGAGGACAACTCCAAGTTCTGGGTTCTGTGGAAAGACATCCAGCATGGTGAGTTCAGACAGGTCTGGCTGTGTGCTTGGGAGGGATGGAGATCAGATCAGCTTACTCATGTGTCAGGATTGGTTACCACCAAATTACATTAGTCAGCATGAAATACTGTGCTGTTTTTTTAGCATTTAAAATGTAATTGAAATAGCTGTAAACCATTAAAATCATAACTTGTGAAATGAACATATGAGTGATTCTGTAATTGGAGATACATTTGGTGCCTGAAATCATTATTTTTTTGCCTGTTTTGTGAAAATATTAATGTATTAAATATTACATTTAATATGTTCCCTAATGAAATATTGACAAAAATCTCTATGTACGCATTTTTTTCTCAACTTTGTGTAATCTGTCTCCGATTGTAGAATCACACATATATACATAGCTATGTTTGAATTGGTTAAATGTGTGTGTGTGTTTTTCTGTGATCCTGCAAAACTCATCCAAAACTCTGGCATAGCCGGTGTGTGTGTATGGATGTGCTGTTGTGGCAGTGAGAGTGTGTTAAGTGTGTTTTGTGAGTGTATTGTGTTGTGTGTGTTAACACTGTTTTATTTTGCTCTGTGTGTTTCCCAGCTGGAGTTCCCGGCGAGGAGCCCAAGTGTTCGGTGTGTTCGGAGATGGTACCGGCGCCCGGCAACGAGATTCTCATCTGCGGCAAATGTGGAATAGGTGAGTCATGGCCACGGTCACCCAGCCCAGTGCATGATGGGAGTTTGTGTCGGGAGGTGCCGCCATTGAGTGTGACCGCTGTGCCTGGATGATGAAATGCCTCCTGACGTCCAACTTGGGTCGTTTAAGATGCCATGGCTCTTACCATGAAGACGATGTGGGGGTTTCCCCAGTGTCCTGGCCGTATATTTAAGCCTGGCTCATTCATTCAGTCTGGACCTCTAATCATCCTGCAGCTTATTTGGGCCACTCATTCATTTCCTTACTCATTCGCTTCCTCACTCGTCTCCTTAAAGCCGCTGTGTGTTCAGTGTTTTGGTGCATAATGACTGCTGGTTGTTTTCTGATTTAGTTTATATTTAAATGTGACAAACCTTAGGTTTTAGGTTTTATTTCAACGTGATAAACCTCAGCTCTGATTTAGGTTTTATTTCAATGCAGTAAACCTTAGCTCTAATTTAGTTTTTATTTCAATAAAATAAACCTTAGCTCTGATTTAGCTTTTATTCCAATGTGATAAACCTCAGCTCTGATTTAGTTTTTATTCAAATACAAAAAAAACCTTCATTTAAGTTAGAAACCACTTTGGCAGCCCTGCTTTGTGACTGCACTGTAATGCCATGTGGCAGCCTGGTCCAAACCAGTTCAAGTCCAGTTCTGGTCCTTCGCCAGCATTTGATGCGTAGAACAGATGGACCAGCGCACCTTATTTGTGTGTGCTGTGGTGACAGGGCAGCACAGGACACTGCAGATTGAAATGGTTTCCTCAGAAAGGCCCAGATTTGGTTCAGTCTCAGAGGTATTGGAGGCCATGCTCTGAGTGTGTGTGTGTGTGTGTGTGTGGAAGGCTTTAGCTGAAACAGGCCCATTGCTGAGGTAGCTGATCAGGACTATCTGGAAGAAGAGACAGGGCATCTCAGTGGGACCCTGGATGGATGGATGGATAGATAGATGCACAGCCAGACAGATAGATAGATAGATAGATAGATAAATACATAGAGATACATAGAGTGATTGATTGATTGATAGATAGATAGATAGATAAATGGATAGATTTTCTAAATGGATGTACTGTTGGTTGAGTCAGTGAATGATTGGATTGACAATGCATAGTTGGGTGGGTCAGAGGATAAACAAACAAACAAACAAACATCATGAAAAACAAAAGCAAACCATGAGTGGCTATAGGGGTTAGATTCTGCCCCTCCCAGCCTTGACCAGTCCTGTGTCCTGGTGCATGTTGCCTGTGGGTGGCTAGGCTCTAGCATCTAGCATCTATGCAGTAGGCTAAGCTAGCATGCCCGGTGGCCCTGTAGAGCAGCCCTGCGTGTAAATGTGAATGTAAATGTTAGTGTGTGTGTGAGTGTGAATGTAAATGTGTGTGTGTGAATGTGTGTGTCAGTGTGAGTGTGAATGTGAATGTGTCCAGGCGCGTCAGCATGAATCCAGATGAGTGTGTGTGTGTGTGTATGTGTGTGTGTGCGGAAGCGGGAGCAGGAGCGGAGCGGCGTGGGTGCAAAGACGGCTAACGAGTAAACAGTCTGGTCAGCAGGGTTCGCCACGGGGCCTCCGCACCCCCCTCCCCACACACACACACACATATACACACACACTCCACCCCACTCCACTCCGCATGCACCACCTTATCAGCACACACTCATGAATATGCAGCGTCTCTCACACACACGGGTGTGGGTGTGAGAAAGAGTGAGAGTGTGTGTGTGTGTGTGTGTGTGTGTGTGTGTGTGTGTGCGCGTGGGTGTGTGTGTGTGTGGAGTTGTGTGCGTGTGTGGATGTGTATGTGTGTATTTGGGTGTGTGTGTGTGTATTTGGGTGTGTGTGTGGGTGCGTGTGTGTGTGTATTTTGGGTGTGGGTGTGTGTGTGCGTGTGTGTGGGTGTGTATGTGACCGGCATATGAACCTTCCGACTGCGGCGAGCCACACACTCCCCCATAAACAGCATCAGTTAGATCAGTCAGAGCACTCAGTAGCTGCTTAGATTAGTGGAGTCGGCTGCACAAGAGGGAATATATCTCCTCTCAAACAGCAAAACAACACAACAGAAACACAATACAAACGCCATGTTTTCAGAGTTGTAGTGCTTGATCGTTCTGTCGGCTTAGACTGGTGTCCACTCTGGCACAGAGATTAATATAACACATACACACACATACACACACACACACACACACACACACACACACACACACACAAATACAAACCACCACCACTAATAGAGCTACTGGTACTTCACAAGTAAATACACACACAGACAGATGGACAGACACACACCATCTCTTATAACTTTTGTAAGGTTACCACACACACACAGCTACACACACACAAAAACCACCACCAACTAGTCCTACTGTTATAATAGGGACCCGAGCAAGTAAATACACACACACTCTTCTCTTATGAGCTCTTTCTTCCCCTATCTGCCGTCTCCTAGGTTACCATCAGCAGTGCCACCTGCCCCCTGTGGAGACCTCTGCAGACTTGTCCCCCTGGTTCTGCAGGAAGTGCATCTTCGCCCTGGCTGTCAGGGTAAGACACACACACACACACACACAAACACACGCATACACATACACGCACACACACAAACACACACCCACACACACACACACACACACACACACACAAAGAAACACATACACACACATGCACGCACACACACACACACACACACACACACACACACACACACACACACTTGAACATGTACACTCACATGCATGCATACACACATATACACACAGTTCACTTGGTGACTTCATGTAATGGTGTAATTTGCTCTGTATGCTAGTGTAGTAGTTTGTGTGAGTGAGCTTGCATGCGTTTGTCCTCCCTGCAGAAAGGGGGCGCTCTAAAGAAGGGGCCTATAGCCAGAGCCCTGCAGGCCATGAAGCAGGTGCTGGCCTACAACCCCGAGGAGCTGGAGTGGGACTCTCTGCACCGCACCAATCACCAACAGTGCTACTGTTACTGCGGGGGACCAGGAGAGTGAGTACACACACACACACACACACACACACACACACACACACACACACACACACGCATACACACAAACACACTCACCAACAGTGATATTACTACAGCAGAAAACCCACAGAATGAGTGAACACAAACACCACACCAACATCAACAATGCTACTACTTCTGCAGAGGACCCAGAGAGAGAGTAGACAAACCTATAAACACACACACACACACACATGCACACACAAACACAAGCATGTGGGGGTGTCCTTGTGACTCCAGGTGTGTGTGTGTGTATGTGCTGCAGGTGGTACCTGAAGATGCTGCAGTGCTTTAAGTGTGAGCAGTGGTTCCACGAGGCCTGCATCCAGTGTCTGCAGGAGTCCATGATGTTCGGGGACAGGTAAGAGAACGCAAACACACACACACACACACACACACACACACACACACATACACACACACACACACTAATGACCAACAGTTCTACTGTTACTGCTGTGGACCAGGAGGAGAGTGAGTAGACACACACACACACAGACACACACACACACACACACACACACACACACACACACATAGGGGATGAGGCAGCTACCACGCTAGCGAATTAGGCTAATATAATGTTTTAATCGAGAAGTGTTATGTTACTCATTGAACCACATTTTGATAATACTACTTGATAAGCTCAAGTGGACAGAGCAACACAAAGTTATAAGGTTTACAGCAATGTGTTTTAGGGAAGTCTGGAGGCAGAGTAGGCAGAATTGACCATGACATCAGTATTGATAAAATCTTGTAATTTCCACCCCTAACCATCATGTGCAGTAAAACACACATGCTGATAAATAGAGGTATTGGAGTCTAAGTATAGACGTTAGCAACAGCTGGTCTGAGAACAGTCATTAATACAGACATTACAAACAGATTACCCAAAACAGCCTATAGGCTAACAGGACTCGGGCTGAAAAATAACATCGAAAAAAAGGAGAAAGGTTTAAATATACAGCAGGTTTGAAAGCATAAATAAAGAAAGAGGTACGCACACACACACACATCAACACACACGCACGCACACATGGACACACACACACACACACACACACACAGCAGATGTCCAGCAGTGTTTTTGCGGTGTGTGTATGGCCTGATGGATATGTGAGCAGGTCGATGACTTTCACACATGTTGGCGCTGAGAGGGGAGTGCAGGACAGTGTGTGTGTGTGTCTGTGTGTGTCTGTGTGTGTGTGTGTGTGTGTGTGTTTGTGTTTTTGTGTGCGGTGGATGATGCTGTGAGTGTGGTGTAAATGTTTGCGTGATGCTGTGTGATATGTGTGGTGTTGCGTGGGTGTTTTCATTATGTGTGTGTTTGTGTGTGTGTGTGATGTGAATGGTTTATGCTGCTTTTTGTGTAATGTGGTGTGTGTGTGTGTGTGTGTGTGTGTGTGTGTGTGTGTGTGTGTGTTTTACGGGATGTCTGTGGAGAGACTTGAGGTTGTAATTTCATTATTTATCTGGATTGTCCTTGGCAGGTGTCAGAGAGTGCTTCTGTGTCCTTCCGAGAAACTATGACTGTGTGTGTGTGTGTGTGTGCATGCATGTGTGTGTTTGTGTGTCTGTGTGCATTTCTTTGCATGAGTATGCTTAAAATTGTTTTGTGTTTGTGTGTCTGTGTGTAAAAGAATAAAAAAGTGTGTGTGCGTGTGTGTGTGTGTGTGTGTGTGTGTGTGTGCGCGTGTGTGTGTGTGTGTGTCGTAAGCCACGCATCACTGATGACTGATACAGTGAAGAATTCTGTTTGTGGAAAAGCCATCTCTGCTCCTAAGTGACTGCATATGGTTTGGAAGCGCACCCCAGTGTTACTCTGGGATGAGTGCGCGCACACACACACACACACACACACACACACACACACACACACTCTTGCTGCCTGAAATACCCTTTAGTGAGTGTTTACTGGCTGATTGTGTGTGTGTGTTTGTGTGTGTGTGTGTTTATTGTCTGTTTGTGTTCAAATGCTAAACTCCTTTGTTTTTTTTTTGTTAAATTCTCTTTTGTTAAATTTGTTTTCCCACCACCATCAAGTGTTTCTTTTTTCATCATTGTCTTTGTCCTCCCTCTCTCTCTCTCTTGCTCTCTCTCTTCCTCTCTGTCTCTCTCTTTCCCTCTGTTTCTCTATCCCTCTCTCAGGTTCTACCTGTTTATCTGTGCGGTGTGCAATAAGGGGGTGGAGTACATCAAGCGCTTGGCCCTCAGATGGTAGGTGGACCGCCGCCATTACCCATGATCCCCTCTCCTCTCCTCCTCTCCTCTCCAATCCTCCCCTCTGCTCTCCTCTCCTCCCCTCTTCTCTCCTCTCCTCTCTCCTCCCCTCCCCTCTCCTCTCTTCTCCTCTCCTCTCCAATCCTCTCCTCTCCTCTCCTCTTCTCTCCCCTCCCTTCCCCTCTCCTCTCCTCCCCTCTGCTCTCCTCTCCTCTCCTCTCCTCTCAAGAGGGGATAATGTGCTAGCGGGACATGTTGCTTACAGGAGCAAACGTGTTGTATCCCCTCTTCTCTCCAGAGGTGTGCTACTGGAAGGGACATGTTGCTCACAGGACCAGCGGTGTTTCACACACACACACACACACACACGGGGGAGTGAATAATTAGGCGCTCTTAATACGCCTCTCCTCCCGTAATTTACGCTTGTGTCGTACTGCACACAGTATCTTCTGAATGTTGTGTTCCCACTCAACAAGTCTCACAGCCATAGTCAGCAGACAGACAGACCGCAGAGCTAGACTCTCTCACTCCACCTGAACGGCCACCTGCTAGCGGTGAGAGGCGTACGTGAGCGGGGCGTTATGGCTTCTGGGTAATATGTGGTATTTATTTGACATTTCCTTTCTGTGCCCACTCGCATCATATCGCCAGACTTGGCTGGAGACAACAAGAGAGCTCATAAAGCAGGCATATCTGAAATGCAGTCTGCAATAAGGTTTTATGGCCATTTTTGTTTTGTTTTTATTGCCCTTAGTTTCTGTTTACTTGTATCTGTAGCATTCTGCCCTCTTTTTTTTCATTATATTTTCATTCACCCGGTCTTTGCTGGTGATGTGTACTTTACATGAATAACTTCTGCCAATGCAAAGAACCAGCTTGTGTGGGTACAATTATCATCCGTCAAGCAACTACGGTGCAAAATGGATGTGAACTTAGAGTTCCAACTTACAGCTTGTTGGATACAATAGCCAATTTTCCCTCAGAACCAAATATATACTCTGATGATAAGGTATAGATGAAGTTAAAGATATACCCTGATGATAAGGTATAGATGAAGATAAAGATATACCCTGATGATAAGGTATAGGCTGGTTTGGGCAGAGTTTGGACACTACACGCTAGAGTATGTCCAGATGTCAGTGCCTGCTGTGATCTCCGTGAGCTGGTTCCCTTGTGTCCCTCAAGGCTGTGACATCATGTCCACCAACAGTCTCACCAAAGACAGCTGTTTACCTCTATGCTTTCTTTTGTGTGTGTGTGTGTGTGTGTGTGTGTGTGTGTGTGTGTGTGTGTGTTTGTTTGTGTGTGTGTGTGTGTGTGTGTGTGCGCGTATGCGTGTGTGTGTATGCACGTGTGTGTGTGTCTGTGTGTGTGTGTGTGTCTCTGCTCGTCAGGGTGGATGTGGTGCACCTGGCCCTGTATAACCTGGGGGTGCAGAGCAAGAAGAAGTACTTTGAGCTGGAGGAGATCCTCAACTTCATCAGCACCAACTGGGAACACTTCCAGCTGGGGAAGGTGAGGTGACAGCTCCACACTTTCTTTTTCTCTCTCCTTTTTTTTATTTTTTTGGCCAGCACCTCAGGGTAGAAATGAAAATGAAAGAAAAAGTGAGAAAGAGTGGACTTTTAGAAGAGCATGCTTCTTTTTGCCCAGAAACATGGCTGAGGAGTGTAGTCTCAGTTGGAGGGAAATGTCGCTGTAATCTGTCCCTCCTCTGCCTTCACTGCAGTCACAGACAGACATATAGGTCCAATCCGACGTGTTCACTCATTCACTATATACTGCACTATGTAGGGGACAAAACAGTGTAACTCACACCCTATACAGTGCATGATGTAGGGGACAAAACAATGTAACATGCACTCTTTGTAGTGAATGAGAGAACATTTTTGACAGAGCCATAGTGGAAAGGTTTAGCAGTTTATTCTGTATTTTTTTGTTTTTCTTTTTTACTAATTTGATATTTTGTGTGTATCATTATCACACATGGTTGGTTGTTGTGTTTGTGGTTGAAGCTCACTGTGATTTTCTTCACAAAAAGCCTGTTATCCTGCAAGGGCATGTGTAATTTTGGAAAGCATTCTTGTTAAAGTGTCTACAGAGGGTAACCTTCAAAAGCAACAAACCAGAGTCATCAAGGGTAATCTTCACTGTTCTCAGCTGCTGTCAGGTGGTAAAAGCTTGACAAAGCGAGTTTGTGTTGTTTACGGTGTGTGTGTGTGTGTGTGTGTGTGTGTTTACCTTTGTAGCTTTCAAACACACCTCCTGCAGAAAGAGGACAGCACATCCTGGATGCACTCAACAACTACAAAACCAAGTAGGACACATTCCCCCCTCTCTTCACCACAGTCAACTCTTCTGTTCTCTCTCTTTCTCTCCCTCTCTGTCTGTTTCCCTTCTTTTTCTCCCTCTCTCTCTCTCTTCCTCCCTCCTTCCCTCTCTCTCCCTCTCTCTCCCTCTCTTTCCCTCTCTCTGTCTCTCTCTCTCCCCCTTGTCTCTCTCTTTCTCTTTCCCTCCCTCTCTCCCCCCTCCACCCTTCTCTCTCTCTCCCTCTCTCCCTTTTTCTTTTTCTCTCCCTTCCTCTCTCTCCCTTGTTCTTTTTCTCTCTCCCCTCTCTCTCTCCTTTTCTCTCTCTCTCTGTCTCTCTCTCCCTCCCTCTCTTGTTGCTTAACCTTCTCTACCTGTATCTCTCTTTTGACCTCTTTTTTTCCTCACTTAGTTCTCTCAACTGCTAATCCTCTCTCTCAGCCTTAGTTCCCCCTCTTTCTCTCTCTGTCTTTCTGTCTCTTTCTCTCCCTCTTGCTCTCTCTTTTCACCTCTCTCACTAATTGTCTCTCAGTGTATTTTTTTATTTCCTCTCTCTATCTATCACTTCCTCTCTGTTTGTCTATATGTTCTCTCCCTCTGTCTCTGTCTATCTCTTTCTCCTTCCTCTGTCTCTTTATTTCTTTCCCCTCCCCCTGTCTCTGTCTAGCTCTTCCTCTCCTTCTCTCTCTGTCTATCTCTTTTCTCTTCCTCTGTCTCTCTATCTCTTTCTCCTCCTTCTGTCTCTCTGTCTCCTCCTCTGTCAGCCTGGTTCTCTGTGTTATCTGTGGGCTGGATCTGGCTCCATTCTGCACCACAGTAGTGGAGGAGTGAGCAGCTGTCTAGGAGAGAGAGAGAGGGATTGAGAAAGGGAGAGAGGTTGACAGAGAGAGAAAAAGAGAGAGAGAGAGATTCGCTTTTATGAAAGAGATGTCATACAAATGGATAACTGCTCTTGAGGGTTCAACTGTTAGTATTTCGTGTGTGTGTGTGTGTGTGCGTGCGTGCGTGCGTGCGTGCGTGCGTGTGTGTGTGTGAGAGTGTGTGTAGATGCTTTATTTATGTGATGGTGTTTATTTGGGCCATGAAATCATAAATCTAGTCCCAAGAACGGTGCTGGTTAAGACTTTATTCAGAGCCAGGTGTGTGTATGTGTGTATGAGGCAGATGTGTGTGTGTGTGTGTGTGTGTGTGTGTGTGTGTGTGTGTGTGTGTGTGTGTGTGTGTGTGTGTGTGTGTGAGGCACGAATATCCCAGAAAGATCACATTATCATTTTTATCTGCCCTGGTGGCCATGGTCTATGGGAGGGTGGAGACTGCAGAATAAGGTGCGTTTAGTTTCACTACGCTTACACGCCCATGAACAGCATCGCGTGCTCTTAAAAATGACATTACAATGCCCCTAACTGATAATAAGTCTTAAAGCACTATGACAATATGGCAAAGCACGTTTATTTGTACAGAGCATTTCATACACAAAGGCAGTTCAGTGTGTATAATAGAGGTATTATACACATATTTATATAGTCTGAAAAGATGATGATTAACATGAATTGCCTGTAGTTATTACTGAAGGTT
>CM059271.1:3157500-3162500 GCA_030347295.1 Setipinna tenuifilis | reverse complement strand
TCCGAGCATGATGTGCCTTTCCTCCCTCGCTCCTCTCATTCACTCTAATCTACCATTCTTCCTCTCTTCTTGTTCTCTCCATTCTGTCATTCCTCCTATCTTTCTTTCTCTCCTCTATCTCTGTCTCTCTCTCTCTCTCTCACTATTGTCAGGTACAACACATCAACTCTTTATGGTGTTACATTGCTACTGTTACTCTCTCTCCCTCCCTCTCTCTCTCTTCTCTCTCTCTCTCCTCTCTCTCTCTCTCTCTCACTCTATCACTCGCTCTCTCTCCTCCATCTTTATCTCTTCTTGTTCTCTCCATTCTGTCATTCCTTCTATCTTTCTCTCTCTCCTCTATCTCTCTCTCTATTGCTCTCTCTATCGCTCTCTCTCTCTCTCTACCGCTCTCTCTCTCTCTTCTCTTCTCTCTGTCTCTCTCTCTCTCTCTCCTCTCTCTCTCTCTCTCTCTCTCTCCCACTCTATCATGCTGCCTGTGCTGGTTGCTAGTTGCTGTGCTGTGCTCCAGGAGTGTGTGTTATTGCTCCCAGCCTGCCCTGCCTGTCTCGCCCCGCTCCCCCTTAAAGGGATTACATTTCACCTCCAAAGCCTTTCCCTTTCACTCTCTCTCTCTCTCTCTCTCTCTCTCTCTCTCTCTCTCTCTCTCTCTCTCTCACACACACACACACTCACACACGCACACACACACACACACACACTCTCACACTCTCACTCACACACACACACACACACTTGCACGCGTACACACACACACACACACAGACACACACTGTCCCTCTCACACAGACATAAACACAGAAAGCCCTTTGAAGACTGCTCTTCTACACACACACACACACACACACACACACACACACACACACACACACACACAGTCCTCTGGCTCTGGAAGGTTGCTTGTGTTGCTGCTGCTGCTGATGATAATGGTAGTGAGGATGATGATAGTGGTGGTGATGATGATGATGATAATGTTGATTATGATAATGATGATGATGATTATGATGATGATGATGATGATGGTAGTAATGGTAATGATGATGGTGATAATGATGATCATGATGATGATGGTGATGATGTTAGTGATGATGGTGGTGAGGATGATGATGATGACCATGAGGCCTGTTTGTCTTGTCTGCAGAATGACTTGAGCTCCTGGAGTGCCAACCATCACATGGCCAACATCTTCGACTTCACGCTGGACGAACTGCAGAGCTTGAAAAGGTTTGTTTTTGTGTCAACACTCGACCTGAATGAATCGACACCTCTCACAAATATAGATACATTCCTTCCTTCGATTTTGTGATTGGTTAAAGAACGTCTGGCTGTGTGTGTCACTCTGTCTGTTTGTTGTACACCTCTCAAACTATATAAACTTTCAACTGAGCTCATACTTAATACTTTCAACTGAGCTCATAATAAATATATCAGTAAAAAAAAAGTTCATTTGCCTTTTGTCTGTGTGTCTCTGGGCACCGTAGCCACTCCCCCCTCTCTCACATCACGGCTGCATCAGATCAGCGGGCTCTATTGTTTATTGTTTCTAAAGCAGCTCAGTGATTGGCTGCAGTTGTTTATCAGGCCCTCCAGGCCGTTGGGTGTCTGTCTCTATCCCACATACACGGCACAGACTGACTGCTGGGTAACAGAGGCGTTGACAGAAGGTGTTTAGGATTAGAACACTTTATCATGGAGCCCCAGGAGAGAGCTCTAGAAGCCTCCACTGAAAGTTCCACTGGCCCTGCTGACTTCTGGAGGTCTGATATTTCCAGAGGTGTCAAACCAGGGTTCAGAAAGTAAAAACCCTGCCACGTTTTCCTTCTAACACAGGTGACTTCACTGAGTAGCTGATCTAACTGTCTTAAGTGCTCATTATGATCTGCTGATTCAGACCTGGTTGAATCAAAATTGTGGCAGGGTTTTGACTTTTCGAACCCGGGATTGACACCTCTGGATATCTCTATTACAGACCAGTATGTTTTCTATGACCTGCCACGCTTGGAAGACCAAGCAGAAGACCTTCTTTTGCAGTTCTAACCATTTGAACAGACCACTTTTTTTTCTTCAAGAGAAAGCCATGAAAACATTTTTGAACCAGCTCTTTGTACTTCAAAGATAGCCCTGTAGAAATTGGGCTAATTTACACACCTTCTTGTCAGGGTCCTGCATCACTAGGACAGAATTAGACTACATTACACTAGAGTGGGTGGCCCACTAACTTGGGTTAATGTGGCTTTTGGTGGCTTCACCATGACCAATCAACCGTGTTCTTAGTGTGTCTCCCCCCTTAAAGGGGCACATTGACAAGTTCATCTGAGATGAAGGCTTCTGTCGTATCATTAAAGCAGTGGGCCTGGCACAGATGAAATATCAGGCTCTCCCCACATCACACCTTTTCAACACAGCACTCCTCTCTTTCCTTTCAGACCTTCCCTTTTTCTGACTGAATGAGTCTGAGAGTCTTTGGTTGTTTACGTCTGCAAAACAAACAGCCATTTGCATCCGTCTCTCTCCACGGCTCCTGAAAGGTTCCATTAGGGGGGAGAGGTGGGTGGTTGGAGGGGTGTAGTAGGGCGGTGGTGGTAGTGGGGGAGGTGGGGGCTGTTCCTCGTTGGAAATGGCTTTTGTCAAGCGGCGCATCCACTCTCCACTCTCCTCTCCTCTCCCCTCCTCTCCACCCACTCCCCTCTCCACTCCCCTCTCCCCTCCCCTCTCCTCTCCTCTCTTCTCTCCTCTCTTCTATGCTCTCCCCTCCAACCCCCTGCTCTTCTCTCTCCTCTCCTCTCTCCTCTCCTCTCCTCTCTTCTCCTCTCTCCTCTCCTCTACCCTCTCCTCTCTCCTTCTGTCCTCTCATCTCCTTTCCCTCTCCTCTCCTCTCCTCCTCCCCCTTTCCTCTCCCTTCTTCTCCTCCCCTCCTCCCCCCTTTCCTCTCCTCTCCCCTCTCCTCTCCTCTCTCCTGTCCTCTCCTCTCTCCTCCTACCCCCTTTCCTCTCCTCCTCCCTCCTCTCCTCTCTCTTCTGCTCTGCCCTTCTCCCCTCTCCTCTCCTCTTCGTCTCCTCGCTGTTTCCCCTCCTCTCTTCTCCACTGCGCACTTTAGGAAGGGAAGACTTTCAGAGAGCCAAGTGGTTAGGGGTGCAGACACACACACACACACACACACACACACACACACACACACACACACACACACACACACACAGGCTAGGGGCTCAGACACACCCACACACACACACTCACACACACACAGGCTAGGGGCCCAGACACACACACACACTCACACACTCACAGGCTAGGGGTCTAGACGCCGTCTGGCCAGAGTGAAACGGAGCGGAGCAGCAGAGCGCTGCCGTCTGACGTGGCACTCTGCCCGATGGGGAGACCTGTGACTGAGAGCCATGTTGTGAACTGTGCCACCGCGCCCCGTCCCCTCCGACCCCCCCCCCCAATCCCATTAAGTGAAACCTCAGCCTTGCCTGGCCCTTGTACCCTCCCAGACAAAGAGCAGGGAGGAGGCAGATGGCACCAGGGCTGGCACATAACTCTTAATGTAGTTCACGGGGCCTAGCCTTTTAGTGTCATTGCCTGCTAGCCTATTAGCCATTAGGAGCCCTATTCTATTGATCTGACTATGCCACATTAGCTCTTTAGTGGCATTGTGCGCTAGTGTGTTAGCCATTAGCATTTATATTGTGTTAGTCTAACTGTATGCCACATTAGCCTTTAAGTGTCATCCTACGCTCGCCGCTGGATTAGCTATCAGCGTTGGTGTTGTATCAGTCTCAATGTATGCCACCTCAGCCTTTTAGCATCATTACAATCTCCCATAGCCTTTCTGTAATACTCGTCTCTTTGTATGCCACTGTGTATTATGTAAGTTAAAGTGTGTGTGTGTGTGTGTGTGTGTGTGTGTGTGTGTGTGTGTGTGTGTGTGTGTGTGTGTGTGTGTTTTAACTGCAGTACCAGTTCGGGCCGGACCCTGAGTTTGGACCAGGACTCCACGGACGCGGCCAGCACCTCAGGCTCAGCCACCACCAGTGTCTCCTACGACTTCCGGTACGCACCACACACACGCACGCACACACACACATATGCACACACATACACATGCATGCACACACACATATACACATATGCGCACACACATATACACATATGCACACACACACACACACACACACACATCCAGCACACACACAGACACACTGCACACACGCATGAGCACACAGACAGACACACACATACACACATAGACACATACACATGCACACACACACGTGGTGTGTTATCTCTTGACTTTGATTTCAGCTGTGTGAATCACTTCTCCCAGTTGTGTTGCTGTCTGCATCTATCACAGACAAGCAGCGTGTGCAGGGTACAGCAGGGCTTACAAATGATCTCTCTCAACAGGGCAGCTGGGGCAACATTAGTTAAGGCACGGCCCACACCCAGACAAATACGTCTTTATGCATAGAGGTCTGGCACAAGCAACACACATACTCAGCTGCACACACACACACACACACACACACACACACACATACACACAACAGCATGGACTCATCCAAAGATGTGCAGCACCGTAACTTCTGCCTCATCTGTTCAGTTTTTACTTAAGTTGGGTTTGGCCCTACAAGAACAAAGCCACACATGTCACTGAGGGCGACGCCCTTTCGTCCTACAAACCATAAGTTTCATTATGTAAACGTCTCACCCATTAACGACAGTTACCCATCTCCTAACGACACCGCCCAGCTTTGAGGCCAAGGGGGGGATGACTAGTGAAGATGGTAGATAGGCCAAGACCCTTCATGACCAGCCACTTCCTGGAACCACCATCGCACGGGGGGGGGGGGGGGGGGGGGCTAATGCCCTGTGTCACTTAAAAGTTGTGCAGGCCTATAACATAGCATTATGATGCCTTATGAGTGCAGTCAGAGTATATGTAAATAGTTTCGAATACTTATGTCATCATTATAAATCTTTATGAATGCATTATAACC
>CM059271.1:3140000-3152500 GCA_030347295.1 Setipinna tenuifilis | reverse complement strand
TGATGTTAAGAGTATTTAATAATAAAATAAAGGTTTAACATCATTAAGAGCTGCGAATTGAACTTTGATTTTGAAGTGTCTGCTGGATACTTGTTCACATCTCACAGTTAGCCAGTTGATGGCAGTACAGCACAGTCAAATTCTTGCAGCCCCTAAGGTTATTAAAACAACTTAAGTACTGACACTCGAATTTTTGAACCATTTCAACTAGTGGCCTAAATTTTGACCATCATCTCAATTTGCCTAATTTAACCTTGATCGGCATGTTGACCTTGTGGATTCGTCATCTTCAGTTTCTTATTTATTTTTATTATATTCCCTGGCATAGTGAAAATACGCTTTTTACTTTTACTTCACAGCTAAAACTGAATTAGAATCCGTAGTATCAATATGTGCAGCATGCTATTTTCAATTGCATAAGCTTTTCCTCGCACTCAAGGTCAAGTTCAACATATTAAAAAAATCTGATTTACGTAACTCAATGCAACATATATCTGTTACATTAAATTCAGTGCCACAGCAATGACTTTTTGCTCCTTTTGAAATGCGGGCATTTAAGTTCGGAGATGTCCGTTCTAGACAGCTTAGCTGCTAATTTAATTAAGGTGTTAATGACGTGGGCTTCGGGCCGGTGGCGTGCTCAGTCCATCGACCCAAGAATGTTCTTGTTTATGTGACCGGCTGGGATACGCCAACGTACCGTACATTCCTGTCATCCGACCTTCATTTGAGATTTCAACCGTAAGTGCATTCGCAAACCATGCAAGTGCTGCTGCCATGCAAGTCCTGTCATCTCGCCGTGTCTTGATGGATTTAAAATGTGTAATTTTGGCGCTATATGTGGAAAACTAGTCCACGTGTTGAGGCGCCGTTAAGAGAAGTGTCAACTTTGACAAGTAGCCCACAGCCAGAGACTGACATGGAGAATCTACTGCCCTACTTGTCAAGAAGCCACCACCAGGGCTGGATGAGGGTCATTGGTAAGCAGATTTAGCTTTTCACCGCCAAATAATTTTAAAGGCTATTAAGACAACGTCAATATAATCTGCTCACGTTCACTGGTTTACCTACTATTTTATGAGCCGTATAAGGTAACAGAAGTTTGGTTAGCTGGTCCGCTGCAAATTAACCTTGTCATTTACAGCATTGTGTTGTATGCTATTGCTCAAAAGAACTCTTTACATCACCACACCAGGACATATTTAATAAACCTGAAAGGTGTTTAGTAATGTTGTCATAACTGTTGCAGTTCATTAATTCTGAATCTGTCGTGATGTGAATGGCTAGTCACGCAGGTGCTAATTTAGTTAATCCAACTGAGGTCGGCAGATTAAACCATAGACAAAAACACAGTTAATGTCTTACTAGAGGCTAAAATTACAAGAAGAAGAAATTAACAGGATAATGGCAGGACGGTGAAACGGTCGCTTTATGTAAAGTTTTCTGTCCTCCTTAAAGATTAAAGTTTAGGCCTACCATAGGGTTTGAAACTTTTAAAAGGTCACGTGTAGTGTTTGGTTAAAGGTCATTTTACATTTGTAGACATACATTTGCACAAATTTAATATAGCAAATCACATGTTTTGCTAAAAACACGATGCAGGAAGGTCGGCAACTGTAGCGGGGTCATCGGGTAGAGGCGGTCATTATGAATATGTCCTCTGTGTGTGTGTGTGTTGGAGGAGCGGTATGATGAAGCTTGCCTGATTAAATGATCTTCTTAATCGAATAAGACCAGATTCGTGCGGCATATCACAGATGATGCTGTAGGCGGTATAAAGGTGGATAAGTCAGCTCAGGGGCATGGGTCACACTGTAAACCCGGATTGTCAATACAACTCAAAACTTTTGATGTAACTGATTACGTCAATAGTTTTGAGTACATTAACCATATATTTTAATTAAAGTTAACTTTAAAAGTTTAAGTACAAATTCATGTATTTAAATTTTTAAAGTTAACTTTAATTAAAATATATAGTTAATGTACTCAAAACTATTGACGTAATCAGTTACATCAAAAGTTTTGAGTTGTATTGACTTATCCGAGTTTACAGTGCAGATTGGCATGACTGGTCTGTATTCCTAATGCTGCAGACAGTACTGTACATGGAGGGTCAGCCAGGTGAGGTCCTGATAAACATGACGTAATATAGTGGTAAGGCTTTGAGTCATGGGGTAGACTGTATTGGGCATAGGTCTATTAATAGGCACTTAGGGAAACGCAAACAAATGCACACACAGTTAGTTTTCCTTGTGGTCCTAAATAAACTTAGTTCTAAACTTCAGCCAGTCCATAGATGCATGTATGTGTGTGTGTGAGACCGAGCGAGAGAGAGAGGTGTGTGTGTGTGTGTGTGTGTGTTAATGCATGTCTTTGGTTCCACAGACATGAAGAGCTCGTCGGTCCACTGGATCTCCTGCGGTCAGCCCATCATTGAGCCCATCACCTGGAGGCTCAAGTTCTGCATCGCCACTGCCTTCCAGCTCATCCTGCTGGACCAAGACGAAGTGAGGGAAACACACACACACACACACACACACACACACACACACACACACACACACACACACACACACTCACTTACACTCTCTCTCTCTCTCTCTCTCTCTCTCTCTCTCTGTCTCTCTCTCTCTCACACACACACATGCACGCATGCAAGCACGCAGACACACACAGACATACACACACACACGTGCACACACTAGGTTGTTGTGTAGATGTAAAGAAAAAGCAGGCATGTTGGCATGTAGAGTTCTTACAGGGTAATTACCATCAGGATAACTTTATCAGTGATGCAGAACTGTAATTAACTAGTAATTACTTACAATTAGTAACTAGAAAAAGTAATTAATTAAGTACCAGTAATGATATTTTGGCATTACATGCAAGTAGGCATGGAGCATTGAATTGGACATGGCCAGAATGTTAAAATGAATCATGTTGTGGGCTTTCTCATCTAGATGAGTTTCCTCATGTACACCACTAGATGACAGCAGAGAGTAGTGCTTGTTTCTAAATGAGAACTTAGGCTGAGCCTGAGCTGAGTGACATACTGACCTGTTGAAACACATTGGATATTTCCCCGCCCTTAAACTATGTCTGAAAGAGTAAAACACGTCAGACCAAAACGGTTCTTTTCTTTTCATAGTCTTTCTCTGTGTGTATTAGCTCATTGCATTAACTCCTAACCTGCTCACTCACCTGTTTCCTCCCTACCTGTTCCTGCTCCTCTCTCACCTTGCTCTCTCACCTGTCTCCTCCCCATCTGGGAAACCCCAACACACCAGATCTCTCTACCAGCACACATGCCACTGGACTGAACTGGACTCACACCCGCACTTTAAACCAGCTGCTGCTTAAATGCCGTCGTTTGAGCTAATAAATATTACACAACATTTTGTATTTACATATTTCTATACAATATTTCTTTACATATTTCTAATATACAAGTTTTTCTACTTTGCCATGTTTATATTATATTTATAAGATGTTTAGTGTAGAACTGTGGACCTAGGGAGCACTGCAATGTCAAATCCTTTGTATAACTTGTACATACAGTTTTGACAGTGAAGCCGAATTTGACTTTGACTGGACTTTGATGTATCTGTGCCCCCCCTCCCCCCGCCCCTCACCTGCCGACTCACCTGTGTGCCCCGTGTCACCTGTGTCCCATCTGTGTCCCCTGTGTGTGCCTCACCTGCCGACTCACCTGTGTGCTGTGTGTCCTCTGTGTCCCCTGTGTGTGCCTCAGCTGCACCCCTTGCTGCAGCAGGAGCGCCGCACTGAGTCCTGCACCGGGTGGCTGCTGCACCACGCCTACAGCATCCCCGAGGGGGGGCAGACCCCCCCCACCCACCAGCGGACCCCTCATCAGCATCAACACCAGAGCCCCCATCAGAGCCACCACCAGAGCCAGCACAGCAGCCCCAGCTCCAACTCCAGTAAGTACCATACCCCCACCCCACCCAAACTCCTGCCTGAAATCACCACAGTTACCCCACAGCTACTCCTGTGAGTGCAGAACCCCTCTCAGATATCACCACAACAGCACCAGCTTCAGTGAGCACTGCAGCCCTGTGTAGGCCGAAAGTACGCACATCAAGCTAAAGTGTTCTGGGTGCTGGACCAAAAAGTAAAGTAAAAAAAAAAAAAACAGAAAACAAAGTCTGCAACAGCAGTGTGTTTACACAGCTCACACAGTTTTTAGTCATGCATGACGGTTCGGGCATGCACACTTCATGAGACATGACAACCCCTCCCACAGAACCCCCAGCCCCAGTGCGTTATCAGACCCCCTACCCCCCCTCTCCACAGAGTACGGCACCCCCCACCCCTCATAATCCCAACAGCACTCCAGCTCCAGTGCATATCAGACCCCTTACCCCCTCTACGGAATATGGCACCCCCACCCCTCATAACGCCGCCAGCTACAGTGTGTAACAGACCCCCCTACCCCCACTCCATGGAGTATGGCACCCCCACCCCTCACAACAACCCCAGCCCCAGTGTGTATCAGACCCCTTATCCCCCCTCATAACCCCAACAGCACTCCAGCTCTAGTGTGTAACAGACCCCCCTACCCCCCCTCCATGGAGTATGGCACCTCACCCCTCACAACAACCCCAGCTCCAGTGCATATTAGACCCCTTACCCCCTCCATGGAGTATGGCACCCCCACCCCTCATAACACCAGTGAGTATCAGACCCCTTATCCCCCCTCATAACCCCAACAGCACCCCAATAAATACGGCATCACACACCCCCCTCCCCCCACCCCCCACCCAGTCTCCTGCTCACAGACTGCCCTACTGACATGGCTGTCAGCTGCCTGACGTCCTGTCTGGCCGTCCCTCTGCCTGGCTGCCACTGTGGCCGGCTGGTTCTGCTTGGCCCATGGCTGCTCTGGCTGGCTGGTGGCCCGCTGGTTCTGCTTGTTTCGGATTCTTCCCCATCGCTGCAGCCAGGGACTGTGTTTTTTTTTTTTTTTTTTGTAGTTTAATTTCCACCCACAGGCTCCTGACTGCCAAAGCCAGCCGCTCCGCGCCAGTGTGTGTGTGTGTGTGTGTGTGTGTGTGTGTGTGTGTGTGTGTGTGTGTGTGTGTGTGTGTGTGTGTGTGTGTGTGTGTGTGTGTGTGCGATCCACGCTGGAACTCCACTCAGGCAGAGAGAAACAGATTAAACACACAGTTGCAGCTCTGTCAGGAAGTTGTATATAGCACACACACACACACACACACACACACACACACACACACACATACCCACATTACACCTAAAATGAGTTTGGAGGCTCTACTCGTTTTCGCAGGCTCCGTGCACACAAGTAATTCCAGTCGGTGAAGTCTAGAGTAGAGACGGTTTGATACTTTCTGTAAACAGGCTAGTCTCTCTAAACCGTCAGTAAACAAGTCTGACTCTCTTCGCAAACCACACACACGCAATCGCTCTCCAGTAAAACCCAGTGAAAGTGGCACTTTAAGTCCAGGCTATTTTAAATGGTCGTGGACTTGACAGGGGAAAGCAGAACAGAAAAAAAACTCTGAAACTCCTTCAAAAGATCTGAACTTTGTGTGTGTGTGTGTGTGTGTCTGTCTGTGTGTGTGTGTGTGTTTTTTTCCGCTCGTCCGGTCGCCTGCCGTCTATTTCGGTAGTGCGGCGAGAGCTGTCATTTTGCTGGTGTGGCATAATGACAGGGTCACTGGGAGGCCCTTTGTTGCCGGCCGCTCTAATAGGCTTGGGCTGCGCTGGCCTTGATTATAGTTATAATAAGTCAGCCCATTGTTCTGGGCCCGCACAGGCCACAGACATGCCTTTCTCAGCTACTGCTCCAGTTAGTAGGCTATATACACACACACACACGCGCACACACACACGCGCACACACACACACACACACACACACACACAGACCCACACCAACACACACACACACACATACACACACACACTCACAGACACACAGGTCGGACTGACTGCCCACACACACACACACACACACACACACACACACACACACACACACACACACACCCAGAAGTACACACCTTCCTTAACCTCTGCTTAGTAGGCTCCACACACAGGTCTGGACTGCCACACTCACTCACTTTCTCTCTCTCTCTCTTACACACACACACACACACACACACACACACACACACACACACACACTCACTCACTCACTCACTCACTCACACAAACATACAAACACACATACACAGACACACACACCTTTCTTTTTGTTGGGGATGAGGGTGTCATGGGCATGACTGTCTCACAGGAGTGTGTGTTGGGGATAAGGTGATGATGGCAATGACTGTCTCACAGGAGTGTGTGTTGGACATAAGGGTTGTCATGGGAATGACTCTCACAGGAGTGTGTGTTAGAAATGAAGTTGTCACAGCAATGACTATCTCACAGAAGTGTGTGTTGGGGATGAGGTGGTCACGGCAATGACTTTCTCACAGGAGTGTGTGTTGGGATGAGGGTGTCAGGACAATGACTGTCTCAGTGACTTAGCTCTGTCGATGTGGTGACGAAGATGGAACAGTACTACTTGTCTGTCATCCTGTCACATTACATTACACACACACGCACCCACACACACACACAAAAACATGGGGCCACCCAAACACAGTATCAGGCTCCTGAGTCAGAAGAGGTCACACATGTGCTTACAATACTGTACACACACACATACACACACACACACCACCAAGACATTGTGGTGCCAGAGTCATGTGTCATGTGACATGTGATAAATACACGTCATATGTAGAATTGTGTCTGTACACAGTGACCCTAACTCTAACCCAAATATGCTTGTGTGTGTGTGTGTGTGTGTGTGTGTGTGTGTGTGTGTGTTTGTGTGTGTGTGTTTGTGTGTGTGTGTGTGTGTGTGTGTGTGTGTGTGTGTGTGTGTGTGTGTGTGTGTGAAAGAGGTGGAGAGAGACCGAGAGAAAGAGTAAGATGGAGTGTGTGAAAATCAGTTTAACTATACTGAGAAAAGCCAGACATGATGAAAGACTCCAGATAGCCCAGCCCAGAACACACACACACACACACACACACACACACACACACACACACAAACACACACACAGTCCAACCACCCATACAGAACACCCACTCACAAACACTGTATGTCTTGTCCCAGTTTGACCCTAGAAGACACACACACACACACACACACACACGCACCAGCACAGCAGCCCACCCAAATATCAGGGCACGCAAGAACATCTGTTAGACCCCAGCAGTAGAAATAACAGCCCCATCCCAGGTGAAGAGCAGATCCTAGAACCTGCTAGAACTGTGGACCTCCAGAACCAGCTATAGGAACGCTTTAGAACAGGTCACACAAGTTAGAATCATTTAGAGTTCCCAGCCCAAACTCTGGATGCATGGCATGAGAACACAGTCAGAACAAAGAAGCATGGTCCAAAACAGGAACCAGAACATGGGGCAGGGAGGGGAACAGAAAGTCCAGCCCAGATTAAGCCAAAACAGCAGGCAGAACCGGGCTGAGAATGACTGGCTCTGGTTCTGGCTCTGGTTCTGGCTTTGGCTCCGGCTCCGATCAACTCAGGCCAGCCCAGCCCAGCCCAGCCCAGCCCAGCCCAGCCCAGCCCAGCTCTGGTTCCATAGCCAACGCTGACGAGGCAGAGCCCTCCCCTCATTCTCCTCCCTCTCTCCCTCCCTCCCTCCTTCTCTCCCTCTCTCTTTCCTGCCCCCCCCCCTCTCTCGGCACCTCTTCTTTCTGTCTCCCTCCCTCCCTCCTTCTCTCTCTTTTCTGCTCTCCTTTCCCACTCTCTCCCTCCCTCTTTTTATCTACCTCCCTCCCTCTCTTTCTCTCTTGCACTGTCACCCTTCCATTCCCTGTCTCCTCTCTCTTTATCATACTCCCACTCTCTCCAACTCTCTCTCTCTTACTTCAACTGTCTTTCTCTCTCTGCCGCGCTCCAGCTCTCTCCCCTCCTCTTGTTCTTTCCCCTCCTCTCTCTGTAGTCTCTACTCTCTCTCTCCCCTCCCTCCCTCTCTCCCTCCCTCTCTCTCGTTCCCTCTCTCAGTCTCTCTCTGTTAGCCAAGGGAGCATGTCTGACTTTCTGCTTTGAAGTTATGGAGTTGGACAATTCCACAGAGGAGGCCAGCCATCATGGTAAGGAGAACTCCGCCGCACTTTTCTGCTTTGAGCCGCTCACTTCTCCTCTCGTCTTAGAAGAGCACAGTCTCTGTCTGTGTCTCTAACGCAGCGAAAAAGTCTAAGAGAGTGTGTGTGTGTGTGTGTGTGAGAGAGAGGGAGCTTTTCAGCGCTGTTGGGAGCTGTTCGGAGTGTGTTTTGAGTTAAGCGAGCTGAACTTTGCTGATCTGCGCCAGTGAGCGAGGAGAGAGGAGTGTGTGTGTGTGAGTGAGTGTGTGTGTGTGCGCGCCGGTATGCCTGTGTGTGTGTGTGTGTGTGTGTGTGTGTGTGTGTGTGTGTGTGTGTGTGTGTGTGTGAGGGCTGCGTAGGGGTAGTGAGCTGACAGGACAAGAGTGTTACAGGGCGGAAGGAGAGTACCGCTGATTTGGGGCACTCTGCTGCTTCTATGTTTGCCCCCCCCCCCACTTAACCCACTTCCCCTCCCCAACACACACACACACACACACACACACACACACACACACACACACACACACACACACACACACACACACACACACCCCACTCTCCCTCAACCTGGGAATGTGTGAGCATGGGGCCACTCGTGTTGGAAGGCTCTCTGTGAACCCCTTTTTCTCACGCCCTTTCCCGACCACACAGTGTGTGTGTATTTGTTTGTGTGTGTGTGTGTGTGTGTGTGTGTATGTTTGTGTTCACACCCTTAGGCTGAATCTTAAAGATTGCATGCAAGCCTGCTTGTCTTGTCATAATCTGGTGATCCCCAAAAGCCTTAATGTGGGCTGAAATGCTGGGTTTACATAATGACACAGATGAAACAGCTGTCTGCAAGAGGCTTACCAGGGACTGGGAGGATATGTCTGTGTGTGTGTGTGTGTGTGTGTGTGTGTGTGTGTGTGAGTGTGTGTGTGTGTGTTAGTGTGTGTTAGTGTGTGTGTATGTTAGTATGTGTGTGTGTGTGTGTGTGAAAGAGAGAGAGAAGCAGAGAGAGAGAGAGAAAGAGAGTAAGTGTGTGCGTTGAAATGAACAGCAGAGCAATTTTACTTTAGTCAGATGGTGGTGCTGGTACTTGTGCAGCTACGTGGTGCTGTGTCACCCAGACTGACCCAGATCTCTGCAGGCTCTGGCAAGGCAAGGACATGGGGCTCACTTCAGGTACATACTCTAGTACAGTGACAAACCGGAGTATATGAGAGTAAATAGTTAACCTCCTAATGATGTAGTCTTATGTTTCATAGCTAAACTTGCTAGCTAAACGCAACTCCTAATATACTGTACTATAGTGGAGGCAAATGGCTTTGTTTTTCACTTTTTGAACTTGTTTCGAGTATATTGTTTAATGACAAATCTGAATAAGTTGCCTAGAAATTATGGGGAAAACCTTATAATAGAATAGGTCCATAAGCTTTGTTTCACAAACAGAGTGAAGCTTTAGGTCTGTTGTATTACAAGGTTTACAACTTAACTTTCACTTAACTTGGGGAGGTTTGTCATGAAATATCCCACCATAGGTTTGTCAGGAAACTATGTACATGAAACAGAGCCAAGGGCTAAGGATAAGCCAGTCCAAATTAGACCCACACTTAGCATGCTTCCCTCAGGTACTGTACTGGGGTAGTTCAATTTCAACTGTACTACTATGCCAAAGGACAGTGAGACTGCAGCAGACATCATGACACATTCAGTTGGAATATCTAGGCCTAGTTAGGCTAGGTGAATTGGGTTTCTAATGGGGCCTGGTCTTCAGACCAGAGGCAGAGCCATAAATCCTTCTGGGTCGGCCCAGAAAAAAATCATGTAGGCCTAGCCCAAAACAGATATGTTATATATATATATATATTATTACTTAAACAGTTAATTAAACAAAAAGCCGTGGTTGTCACGGTAACTGTTCAGAAGGGTCAACTGGTGTTGTTGTCGCTTTTGTTGTGGATGTTGTTGCTGGCTTCTGGGGGGGGGGGATGCTCAAAGAATGTGAATTAGTAACCCACCCTGGCCGACTGAACTAGGAGCCAGCAGTAAACCATATAATAGAAGGGCTGGCCAACTGAACTAAGAGCCCAGCAGTAAAGCATGTAATAGAAGGGCTTCATAGCTCCATTCTCTCCCACTACAGAGTTTACCACTTACTCAGAGCCAACTTTAGACAGGCTTGCCGCTGATGTACGATCCTGATGTACCCGTCTGGTGCTGTCGGTGTTGTTTGCTGTTGCGTTCGCAGGCCTGTGCCCAATCTGGGTTTAAGACGTAGGCAGGGCTGCGATGCTGTTGTTGTTATTGTGTATCGTGTTCAGCAGTGGCTGTGGTTGAGGGCTGCGGTTATTTGCCATGCGGTCAGCAGGCCTGTGGTTTATGGAGGCACTGCAGAGTGAATCAGACTCTTCCCGACTCTTTACCCAGACTAAAAAAGTGTGTCTATGTACTGTGTGTGTGTGTGTGTGTGTGTTTGTGTGTGTCTGTGTCTGTGTGTGTGAATGTATTGCTGATGTCGATGTTTTTTGTTGTTGATGTTTTGTTGAAGTCATAGGAGCAGCAGTGCCGTACTTGGCTACCTCATTCAGACATCAGGCTTGTGGTTTAATAGTGGAACTGTGGAGTGAATCTGACTCAGTTAATCTGAAAGCACAGAATGGAAACAGTATTGAAAGCGACTCAAGGACATGTTTTGGAGACAAACCTGTGCAGGTTAACTCAGAGGAAGGGGGAAGTAGACTAAACCTCCTACTAGAACACATCCTACTACATGCCTACTACAGGACTGTGTTATTAGGAAGTTTTCTACTATACTTATAGCAGAGGCGGACATCCCAGATTCAGAAAGTAAAAGTCCTGCAACATATTTGTGTTCCAGCCAATTCACTAAACCAGCTAGGTCATCCTAGGTAGAGGAGATAGTGAAATCACCTGTGTTGAGAGCACAGGCAGAAAGAATACATGGCAGGATTTTTACTTTCTCAAGCAGGTTTGTCCGCCTCTGACTTATAGTTAACTACCCAGTTTGTCACTACACCATACACTTAAAACAAGGCTGTGTTTATCTGTTTTGGCTGTAGAGCCCTGTAGTGGCTGTACAGGGATGCAGTCTGCTGGTTTCAGGGCTGAAAGAGCTCAGGCATGGTGTCTGAAATCAGGCGTAGGGCAGTAGGCTACATTTAACATTTGCTAACAGATAGTCATAATAACTTTGGTAAAGTTTGGTAATTTTCAGGCGTTGAAGTATTTCTTGCTTTCTGCCCTGTGGTCTGTGTTTTCTAGAGTGATTGTGGAGTATATTGGCTTCAATTATCCCAATAATCCCAATCCCGAGAGTGGAAAAGGTTTGAGCATCTCCTGTTGTCATTGGTGTAACTGAGGTTGTTGTTGTGGTTGCGTAAACCGTACTAGCTGTGGTGCTGAGCTGGGATGCAGTGAGCTGGTCTGTGTTGTGTACTGGCAACAAAGTAAGTCAGGCTCCAGTGATGTAGTAATACTGACCTACAAAGTAGGGGTAAATCTGGGCTTGTTGTTGTTGTTGTTTACCTAGTAGCAGCTGTAGTGCTGTGCTGAGATTTAATCAGCTAGTGTGTGTTGTTTTAGAGTTACTACAGAGCAAATCAGACTCAAATTATTGTAGTAATATTGACTGGAAAAAAAAAGATTGTATTTAGGTTGTTCATATTTGTGTTGTTGTCAAGGCTCACTTGTTATGGTGTTAGTGCTGTGCTGTGTGACGGCTGTCAGCTGGTGTTTAATTTATAGACTTACTGTTGAGTTTAGAGCTCAATAAAATAAAATAAAATAAACCCAGACAGGGAGATCTGTGTACTCGTCTTGTTGTTGATGTTGTTTGTAACCTTGTAGCTATAGCGATGCTGTCAGCTGATGTGTGTTTTATAGAATGGCTGTGGAGTGTATCAGAGGCTAAGTGCTCTAGCCAAGCAGCTACTAGAACAGGGAGACTGGGAGTCCTCTTCTTCACCTGTGGGCCCTGTTCTCACTTCCTGTTCATGAACTGTAGTACCTCTGTTTAGTGTTATTTATTGCTCCTCAACTGTAGTGTAGTATTATTTAATGTTCCTGACGTGTAGTCTAGTGTTATGTAAAGTTCCTGAACTTCAGTTTAGTGTCATGTAATGTTCCTCAGCTGTACTTTAGTGTTATTTAAGGTCCCCGAACTGTAGTACTGTAGTTTAGTGTTAGTCAAAATAATGGTAACTCCAACGCTATAGTTTAGTGTTATTTAATGTTCTTTAAAGGTGGTACTATCGTTTAGTGTATTTTAATGTTCCTGAATGGCAGTACTATAGTTTACTGTTATTTAATGTTCCTGGAAGCATAGTACTGTAGTACTGTAGGTTAGTGTTATT
>CM059271.1:3130000-3137500 GCA_030347295.1 Setipinna tenuifilis | reverse complement strand
GACGGTCTGTCAATGGGTGTGTATGAGTGTGTGTTTGTGTGTGTGTGTTTATGTTTGTGTGTGTGTGTGTGTGAGAGAGAGAGAGAGAGAGAGAGAGAGAGAGAGTGAGTGCTGAGTGTGTTTGTGTGTTTGTATCTGCGTGTGTGTGTGTCTGGTAGAGTGTGTGTTAGTATGGGTGTGAGTGTGTGTGTGTGTTGGCAAGGATACACAATTCTCCAGGAGCCCTGTGTTAGAGTGCTACCCAGACCTGTATCACGTCCCCTAGTATAGCAGAGCAGGCGAGGGCCAGAGGGCAGGCTAGACTAGAGTAGACTACATGAGGGATGTGTGTGCTCTACAGCAGAAGACATCTTCACCAGCAGCACAGAGACCAGATGCGGAGGCTCCAATATTTATGTAGCGGAGGGGGCTGGGAGACAGCACAGGGCCCTCTTCATCACCACCATCCTCATCCTCAGCCCTCTCTCCTCATCGCTCCTGTGTCTGTGGGGCCCTTACACTGGGATAGTGTAGGATGCACACTGAAGAGAGGAAAGGATGCACACTGACACACACTCCCAGTGAGGTGCGGGGTAGGACAGACTGCAGACTTCAAAAGAATGTGGCCACTTCTTTTATATGACTTTAATTCCAGCGTCCATACTGCTTTAATTTCAGCGGTTATACGGTTTTAATTCCAGTGTTCATGCTGCTTTAATTCCAGTGTTTTGGAACGGGAGTCCTACAAAAGGATAGGGAAGGATGCACACTCGTTTGGGAACGCTGGAATAAAGCGGCATAAAAGCAATGTGGAGCGTGCATCTACATTCCTCTGAAGCTTAGAGTTTTGCAGCCACTAGGTTGGCATAGGTAGGACCACATGCACACGGATGGGGAACCTTGACCAGCAATCCATTTAAGAGCTTCTCCTTCCTTCTCTCTTCTTCTTCTTCTTCTTCTTAACCTTCTTCTTTGTATTGTTCATGGTATGGAATGCTATTGTCATTATTAGAATGATCAGACGTGATAGTGATGTGATGGTATTGTAGAGTGCAGAGGTCATATTTTGCAATAAATAGGCCTACTGTACATGATCCCATAAACCCAGCACGCTAATTAAGAGTAAATAGGACTCTTTTCATGCTTTTGTGTTGCAAGTGTGTGTGTGTGTGTGTATGTGTGTGTGAGTGATAAGACTGTAGTTTATGTGTGATTATGTTGTGCTGGATTATGAGCTAATTGGTCTGATACATGTTGACACACAGCTTTACAGCATGCTGTGAGGAGGGGTGGGGTGTGTGTGTGTGTGTGAGGGGTGTGTGTGTGTGTGGGGGGGGGGGGGGTGGTGTCGGTGCTGAGGGCTCACACACTATTATTTTAGCTGACGCTAGCACAGGGATTAGCCGTGTTGGATACACTCTCTGAGAGACTGTGTGTGTGTGTGTGTGTGTGTGTGTGTGTGTGTGTGTGTGTGTGTGTGTAAGCCCTGTGATGTATCAACATGGGTCGTCTGTCAGGGCACTAAGCTCCTTACGTTATGATACCAGCAGAGAGCTAACACACACACACACACACACACACACACACACACACACACACACACATACACACACACACCTCTCTCCCTAGCCCGCGCCCCTGTGTTGTGCTTGAGATGGATTTCACAAAAGGAATTTGCAAGAACCTGTCCCATTCCCGCCCACACTGGCTAAGTGATTGGTGTTAAGGCCTCCTCCTCCTCTCCTCTCCTCTCCTCTCCTCTCCTCTCCTCTCCTCTCCTCTCCTGCCTTCATTTCTCAGGTCTCACCTCCAACCAGCCCTTCCAAATCAACCTCTCAAACTGATGTAGGTGAAAACAAGTACAGAAAGTGTGATTGCTGCTCATGCGAAACATGTTCTGCAGTTGCTGTGCAAACATGAATGACAGGACTGATACCTCTCTGCAGGCCTCAACACACACCTTTGCACAATCTGTCACACACACACACACACCAGTGCTTTGCATCCAGGGTAGTGCCCCACATGCACACACACAAATACCAGACCTCCATACACACACCAGTGCTCTCCACACTTCACATACACACCAGTGATCCATACGATCCATAAGGCCTTAACACACACACCACTCCACACACAAATCGGAGCTTCACACACACAGTCCAGGCCTACACACACACACACACACACCGGTCCTACACACATATACACACAGCAAGGCTCCACACACACCATTGTTTTAGACACACTCCAGTGTTCCACACACACCAAACCTGCACACACACCAGTGCTCCATACACAAGTTAGACCTTTACACACACCAGAGCACCACAAACACAAGTGCTCCACACACTCTGCCACCCCACAAACACACACCATCATTCCACACACACACACACACACACACACACAAACACACACACACACACACACACACACACACACCGGCGCTCCACACACACCCCTAGTACCTTAGTGCTGACTCAGCCATGCATACCTCAACTGCCTTGGCCTCATCCCTGCGGTCGAGTGTGTGTGTGCGTGTATGCGTGTGTGTGTGTGTGTGTGTGTGTGTGTGTGTGTGTGTGTGTGTGTGTGTGTGTGCCATAAAGCACTGCCCCATGCCAGCAGTACTGGCCCCGTGGTGCTGTGGTCAGGGTTGGGGTTTATTGCCCTGGAGGCCTGCTCTAGTGGCTGGCTCTGGCAAGCCTTCCTCTCCCTCCGCTACACCTACAGCCATTAAGCCAGCCAAGTAGGCTAGCAAGGAGGTGGTGCACCGCTGCTGCCAAATATGGCAAACTAAGCTTGGAGATGTATTGTAGATCTAGATGCAGAAAAGCACACACAATGCCACGTGATAGCAAAGGCTGTTGCCAAATATGGCAAACTAAGGTTGTGGATGGAGATGTAGGTGTAGATGCAATAGGGGAAAACAAAATGTTGCATGATAGCGGAAGCTGTTGCCAAATATGGCAAACTAAGCTTGTAGATGTGGATGTTTTGTAGATGCAGTAGGGAAAAAGCAGATGTTGCGTAATAGCGAAGGCTGTTGTCACATATGTCAAACTAAGGTTGTAGGTGTACATGAAGATGTATGGTGTATGGTAGATGCAATAGGGGAAAAGCAGATGTCACATGATAGGGAAGGCTGCTGCCAAATATGCCAAACTAAGTCTGTAGATGTAGATGAAGATGTATTGTAGATGCAATAGGGGAAAAAGAAGATGTTGCATAATAGCGAGGGTTGTTGCCACATATGCCAAACTAAGGTTGTAGGTGTAGGTGTAGATGTATTGTAGATGTAATAATGAAAAACAGATGTCACATGATAGCGCAAGCTGTTGCCACATATGCCAAACTAAGGTTGTAGGTGTAGATGTAGGTGTATGGTGGATGCAATAGGGGAAAAGAAGATGTCAAATTAAAAACCTAAGCTGAACATAATGATTAGATAAATAAAGAGAGAAAGAAAGAAGCCTTTAGCATGTATAACCTAAGACAAGTCAAAGTCACGTCATGTTGTTGCTTTGACTGAGTAAAGTTATGCCTGTGTGTGTAAAGTCGAGTAGAGGTTTCAGCTCAATCTTTTATCACTGTGGTACTTGTCCCTCTCGCCCTGGTGACACTAGTGATCTGGTGGAATAGGCCCTCTGGGAGCCGAGGCTGAAGTGCTAAAGGGTCACTGGCATAGGCACTGCCTCCGTGGCGTTGGGCCTTTGGGCCTCTGTAAAGGTCGGAATAACTCAAAATAAAGATGCTGATATGTAAACTGTTCCTCAGCAATTGGAGTTGTTGTATTGGGACGTTCTCCATCTGCAACAGCAGACTGCACTGTTTTCTCTCTTCCTTGCGAATGTGCTCGGGGTTGTAATGTAAAGTGGAACAATGTCACCTGATCCAGTGTTCCGATTCACAAAAATAGCCGGTCGGCCATGGGCCGCTAATCACCAAGGGCTTTCTCCTCCCACAGCCCCACAGGCCCCGTCCAGCATTCACCACCTCCGCCCTTCAAACAATACACTATGCCTATAATGTATATATATATATATATATATATATATATATATATATATATAATGCGCATGTGTCATACCTATACATATGTAGAACTCATGTCCTTGTGTTCAGCCACCTTATGGTAGAACATGGCTACGTGCATACTGCTAGATCCCTACAGGAGTACTAGATGAGAGAGTGTTAGATCCCTGATAGGTGTACTGGGGATAGGTCTGCTATAAGGGTACTGGGATACATTGTTAGATCACTTTTAGGGGTACTGGATCATATACTGATAGATCCTCTTTAGGGGTGCTGGGGTCAATACTGCTAGGTCCGCTATAGGGGTACTGGATCACATACTGATGGAACCCCTTACGGTCCTATAGCTTTAGTGATCCTTCTCATCTGTAAGCCACTCTGTTTTCTGGAGGCTCTTAAAAAGCCCTTCTGTTCCCAGAGCAGGATCCTCCTGACCGATCCTGTCCTCAGACCTCTAACTCACTGACCATCTACTGTACACTGCCCCTACTGTATATACTGTATACTCTTAGCGTGCTCTCCTCGCCCTCGCTGGAATCGCTCATATTCAGCTTAAGTGTTTTCCCCCGTTATGGGTCGCTTTGGATAAGCTCAGCGTCTGCCCTAGTGCAATGAAAGGGATGAAAGAGCCTGCTAAGTGCGGAACAGTATAACGTCCCGCCATGCTGTGATGTCAGTTAATGGCATTACGATGGTACGCTGTGACCTCCATCGCCTGCCTCCATTGCTATTAGTTTAGTTTAGTGAGCAATATAAAACTATTAGTTTAGTTTAGTGAGTGATATAAAACTATTAGTTTAGTGTAGTGAGCGATATAAAACTATTAGTTTAGTTTAGTTTAGTGATATAAAACTATTAGTTTAGTTTAGTGAGCGATATAAAACTATTAGTTTAGTTTAGTGAGCGATATAAAACTATTAGTTTAGTTTAGTTTAGTGAGTGATATAAAACTATTAGTTTAGTTTAGTGAGTGATATAAAACTATTAGTTTAGTTTAGTGAGTGATATAAAAGTTTGGAGGCCCAGTTAAAGCGCAGCATCACCCAGCAGTCGGCCTCTAATCTGAAGTGAAGGCTGAAGGGGAGCCTCATGAGAGGATGATAAAGCTGCATAACCAAGTGGCCTTCTGCTGAGGCAGCCCCAGGCTAATAAAGCCTATTCATCAGCAGTAAGTGTGTGTCATTAGTGTCAGGGTGTGTGTGTGTGTGTGTGAGAGAGAGTGTGTGTGTGTGTGTGTGTGTGAGAGTGTGTGTGTGAGAGAGTGCGTGTGTGTGTGTGTGTGAGAGAGAGAGTGTGTGTGTGTGTGTGTGTGTGTGTGTGTGTGTGTGTGAGCATGTGAGTGTGTGTGTGTGTGTGTCCGAGTGTATGTGTGTGTGAGTGTGTGAGTGTCTGTGTGTGTGTGTGTGTGTGTGTGCGCTCCATAACAATGCCTGTAGTGGTGGCCCAGTTTACTAAAATAATGGAGCGAGATGGAGAGGTGTAGACAAAGAGTTCCTTGATACGCAGAGACAGCGTTCTCACGTCCTTGTCCTAGGCCACTCTTCTGTGTGACAAACACACACACACACACACACACACCCTTCTGTGTGACACACATACACACAATTTGATGTTTTTACAAGTTAGCGGCCTAGTGAATTGTCCCTAGCTTAGCCTTCAGTGTTTAGTGTGTTGGGCCATTGTTATTAACTACACTATTCTTGTACATTGCCAACTGCTTTTTTCTTTCTTTCTTGTTTGCTTTATTTCTTTTCATTCTTTTTTTCTTTTTTAATATTCATTATTCTTTTTTTTTTTTAGTTTTTTTTTGTGTTGGGTGACCTAACACACGTCATCTACTGTAGTATTCCACAGCGGTTATGTGATGATGTTGATGTTATCACCATGACTCTGTTAACTAGAGACCCTGTGCTGACAGGTCAGTGGGGCCCCTATGCTATGGCGGGTTAGGGTCTTAACCCCCTTGTTAGTTTATATTCCAAGGATACAAGGACACAAGGATGGTTTATTGTCACATGCATGGGTAGAGTAGGACATGCAGTGAGATTAGTGATTGTTAGTTCAAAAAGGACGACTTCCTCTGATATACAAGGATGGATTATTGTCATATGCATAGACATACATGGGTAGAGTGCAGTGAAATTGGTGATTGTTAGTGTAAAGAGAACAACCTCCTCTGATATGGATACCGCTCCCATCTGCACCAAAGCCAGTCTCTGTTTGGGCTCTTCTCTCTGGATTTATCACCAGCAGTCAGCCAGAGAGACTACCTGCAGTTTCTCACATACCCCCCTCTCTCACCACACTGCCCCGCAGCCCGCCGTCTAGGGTTTCCCCTAATGATGACGATGCTGTCACTAAAATGTCCCCAAGGAGGCTCTACCTGGGGTGTCTCATATGATCCCCCTCCCCCCTGGCTGCCCTGTAATAAACTCTCATCTGTGGTGGCTCATATGATCTCCTCTCCCTAGCACTCTGTCATAAACCCTATCTGTCTGTGCTCTCTGGTTATGGCTCTGTCTCCTCATTGTGCCGCAGTAGCACTCGGCCTACCTGTGGCTCTCATGTAAGCCAGAAGGGCCAGTGCTGAGGTTGTTTGTGTGTGTGTGTGTGTGTGTGTGTGTGTGTCTGGGTGCGTATCTCTGTGTGTGTGTGTGTGTGTGTGTGTGTGTGTGTGTGTGTGTGTGTGTGTGTGTGTGTGTTTCTGTGTGTGTCTCTGTGTGTGTGTGTGTGTGTGTGTGTGTGTGTGTGTGTGTGTGTGTGTGTGTGTGTGTGTGTGTGTGTCTCTGTCTTATCTCTACTGTGTGGCTCTAATGAGCTCATAGTAGCAGGAACTCTGCCTGGGGATTCCCATTATAGCCATATGAAGGTTACAAAACAAACATTAACATTACAAAAAATCACACGTAATGGCAACAGCCATTAACACGAATGAAGTGTCATTAATGTTCATGATATGTGTCATGATATGTGTCATGTCATCATATGTGTCATGTCAACAGCCACTGCTAAAGGTGTCTCTGTCTTATCTCTACTGTATGGCTGTGGTGAGCTCAGTCTTTCTTTTAGGTTTCTTTTAGGGCCCTTATCAACTCACTCAGGGTCACATAGTAGCAGGAGCTCTGGCTGGGGATTCCCATTATAGCCATATGGGGGTTCTCATATTAGCCATATGGGGGTTCTCATATTAAGGGGATTCCCATATTAACCATATAGGGGTTCTCATATTAGCCATATGGCATAAGTATAAAGTCTGCATCCCAAAAACTAGAATCTTACCATTACAAAAAGTGACACGTAATGGCAACAGTCATAAACACGAATGAAGTGTCATGATATTTGTTCATGATTTGTGTCATGTCATGTTTATAACATGCTCATGTCACTCTTATGTAGACACCTCTAAGTAAAGTGTGGCCCATGTTCCTAGTGTGGGCTTTATCAAACTGTGCCAACTCCAGAGTCATGCACACTACTCCTGTG
>CM059271.1:3105000-3115000 GCA_030347295.1 Setipinna tenuifilis | reverse complement strand
AATGTGTACCTACTAAGCTATATTTGACTTTGAGTACCTACAAAAGTGCTGTGAAAAAGTCATGTGTGATTATTGTTATCATTATTATTATTACATGATTTAGTGTGTCTGCCGTCATCATTGTAATCACAGCTGACACTGATATATTATTAGTAGTGTATGCATTCAGCATGTACGCACTAAAAGCACAGATCAGTGGGCACTGTGCCATAAAGGACCATGGGGCTCCTATACGAGAGATAGTGTTTCACCTGGCCGTGTGTAGGCTGTGCTGATGAAAGGACTTTGTGTTGTGTTTTGCTGCTGGGGTTGGGGGGGGTTGGTGTGTGTGTGTGTGTGTGTGTGTGTGTGTGTGTGTGTGTGTGCAGTTGGCCGCTCGGGCCGAGAGCACAGCTGGACTCCTGTGTAGCTCATAATCAGGCCAGCTTAGGGAAATTAGTTTAGCCTAATCTGCTGCGGCCGTGCAAACATCAGGGATCCCCAAACCCAATCACGGCTGCCGAGCGCAGAAAACGGCCAGGCAAGAGGGCCACAGAAGCCATTCTTCAGAGCTGACACGAAGCCCTGCTGGGGTCCTGTGTTCTCCGAATTTTCATCACGGCCCAGGAAACTGGTAGTCCAGCTCTGATTGGCTAATCAGCTTGCAGTGATCCAGTACTGATCCATGGGAGACGGGAACAGTCCCCCCCCGCTGTGCCTCTTTTATAAACAGCCCTCTGTTATGTCACTCTGGGGGTGCAGTTCTCTCTGTGTCCAGTGGGGGGCACTGTCTAAGCACGTTTCGTTTCGCACTCTTGTGGGTGTATTTCAGTGATGTTGCATAGTAGACCATCCGGTGCTGTGCTGCAACTGTATTGAATTCATTTAGAGTCATAGTATGCACAGTACTAGTAACTCTGCTTTCTTTGTGCTTTGGAAATCAGTGCACATATTTTAAAAGGAGAGAGTATAATAAATATTAGAGCATCGTACTGCCAGATAGCAGGTGATGTGTTAGAGCTGTAAGCCACTTTGGATAAAAGAATCTGCTAAGTGTAGTGTAATGTAATGATTCTGATCCCTACATGCCTATTTGGCTCCATACAGTCACACAGTAAGGGCTTGGAGGGCCGTGGTTATGCCTTGGATGGGCACATCAGGGGCAGTAGAATAGGAGGCCAGTGTGATTGGGTCAGTAGAATGGGAGAGTAGGGTGGTTTGGGGTGGTAAAATGTGTTTGCAGGGTAGGAGGGCAAGAAAATGGTGCACATGGGGTGAATTGAAGCATCATGACGGCAGATGGACACAGTCTAAAATGGGCAGAACGGTGATGGGCGACAGACGGAGAAGTGGACCTCGGAGCACGGGCCACACTCTGGTTATCTCATGGTCATCACTGCTACTTCCTCTCATTGGTGTGGGGAGATAGACTGACCACACAGCAAAAATTGTAATGTTGAAATTTAATGGGTTTCAAGTGTAATTTTAACCCTTTCGGGTCCTGGATGCTGGTGGTGGCAGTAGGGCCCAGGTGTCCCTTCCCTTCTCTCTGTAGTCCACTACACCAGGGGGTCTCCAGCCTTTCTGAGAATGAGAGCTACCGGAAGAGTGAGAAACTGTACGGAGGCCTAGTCATTCAACATAATCTACTTCAAATAACTAAGAAAAACCTTTAAAGATCGTCCAATGCTACCAGGTGCTCAGTCCAAAGGCACCATGTTGTAAACGCCGTGCTGTACAGCTTCATGCCAGGTGCCTGTGTGTGTATTCCCCTAGGAAAGAGTACTGTAGAGTTCTATAGGTTCTAGTTCTAGTTCTAGTTCTAGTTATAGTTCTGCAATCTTATAGAATTTTGGGACATTCTATTATAGAACTGTTATAGGAATACTACAGATACCATAGAATGGTATAGTATTTTGGGACATTATACTATAGCAATATATAATTGTACTACAGGAACACTGTAGGGAAGGAAATCAATTACAGAAGTATTATACAGGGATGGTAGCAGTACTGTAGAACACCATAGAGGTATTATAACTGTTGTGCATACTGTAGAGAGCTCTCATAAGATTCCCATGGGAGTGTTTTGGTTAGGGCTGGACTGGAGAAGAAAGGGCTCCACATGGCAGCAGGAATGAAGACTGGAGCTGATGCTGCTAATTATAGAAGCTCTGGCAGGAGCACTGGCTTCAGAGGAGGAAGAGGAAGAGGAGGGCTTTGCTCTTCATCTACAAAGACAAACCCATGTGGCATGCACATTGACAAAAATAATTCTCTTTCTCCTATTTCCCAGACCCACTCTCTAAGTTCACCTCTTTCTCTTTCTCTTTCTATCTAGGTCTTTCCATATTCTGTAATTGGTTGTCTTCTCTTAGTTGTGTGTTACACTAGCGAGGTCGTAGAAAGGTGAGAGGTCAGAAGGTCATAAAGGTGTAATGACCATGGTGGTTATGGAGATGTTCTGAGAAGGGGCTGCCCTTGAGTTGTTAACAGCAAAACACTCCACTTAGTTTTAACTCCCTCGTCAGCATGCGGTCTTCACACCTGCTGTGGCACCTAAGGATCACTGTGGTCATAACCCTCCTACGCAACACACACACACACACACAGACACACACACACACACACACACACACTTAATGGAGTCCGTAATAATAATAAATAGGTAGAACGTGGTGGGTGTGTGTTTTAAAGCCAGACAGAAGACAAACTCAGAACTGATGGCCTTGAAGTGATTAAGAAGCTCAGTCATCTTATCTAAGCAGTATGTGTGTGTGTGTGTGTGTGTGTGTGTGTGCGCACAAGAGAGGGAGAGAGAGAAGGAGAGAGTGCTTTTATACTTTTGTCAGTATTGAGTGTGGGGAGGCTATTTTAAAAATGATGTTAGGAATCGTAAAGGGCACACTGTGCTATTAGTGAGATTAGCCTATAAAGGCTCACACTGTTCAGAACACTCTCTGCTTTCATCTCAGCCCTCCATTATGCAATCTCTATCTTTGTCTGCCCAAGACCCAGTCACCCTGTTCCTGGAATATGTTTTGGCGGGCATATTGCTACAATATGGCAGGGAGATGGCGGGATTGAAGCGGTGTTGTGTGGTTCATCCTGGACGTGTGTGTGGCTCCAGTGACACTCAGCTGGTCTTGTGTGAAGGTGATGTGTATCGGTGAATGGTGCATAAGAGCCTTGAGCTGAGCTTCTATAACAGGCTGTTATGCAGTATGTCAGCTGAAATGCTGATAGAAGAGATTGGGTTACTTACTGATACAGAAAACACAATGCCTTTGTATTAAACTTTTCAGATTTGTTTGGGTTTTTGTTTTTTTGTGGGTGTGTGTGTGTGTGCACGTGTGTGTGTGTGTGTGTGTGTGTGTGTGTGTGTGTGTGTGTGTGTGTTGCCTGTACTGCCCTGCAGCGTGTCCACACACAGAGCATGTTAAAGCATGTGTGGGAATGCCTAATATGTTCACCAAGCACAGCTGACAGCCGTTTCCATGTAAGAGAGTGAAGGACAGATGGAGTTAGAGAGAGAGAAGTACAAAGAGAGAGAGACAGAGAGAGATACCTGATTTGTTCACCCAGCACAGCCAAAATCTTCCTCTTTGTGTGTGAGGAAGAGGAGAGAGACAGAGAAGGACAGAGAGAGAGAAAAGAAGGACAGAGGGAGAGAGAGAGGTAGAGAGAGGGAGAAAGAGAGAGAGATGCCTGATGTGCCCAGTTGAGGTCCTCCTCTCTGCCGGAGATGGAAGGAGCGAGTGAGTGTGAGCCTCAGGTTGTGTTTTCCTTCTTTAGCCCTCGCCTCAACATGACGTAAACACCCGGACATTGTGTGTGTGTGTGTGTGTGTGTTAGTGTGTGTGTGTGTGTTTGTGTGTGAGAGAGACAGAGAGTGTGTGTATGTGAGTGACTGTCTGCATGGAAAGTTGAAGGACAGGCGAGCCTTACAGAATGTTCATCCCCTCCGGCTGCTAAGAACTCAGCTTTATACACACACTTTATAAAGTCTGAAACACACACACACACACACACACACACACACGTGGGCGCACACACACACACACACATACATACTTTATGAATACAAAACACACACACACGCACACATAAAACAATGAGCTGATGTGTATCAGTCTGAAAAGAGCCACACTGTTGAAGTCTGGCCTCAGACGCAAACAGCACCCAGACAAACCTAGTCTGATGCGAAGCAACACTCCAAGTAGCAATTAGTGTCTGACAGGGCGCTCGGCTGCCCATACAGCCATACAGCCATCAGCCCCTCAGTACATTAGACAGCCGCGTGGGAACGTCTGCACATTTGGTTTGATGTGTGCTAAAGTAATGGCTTTATTTAAATCTACCCCTCTCATCAGAAAAGTCATCTTCACCACTGTGAGTTGCATTTTTTCTGGTACGTTTCAAGAGGACTTCACTCATTCATTCTACAAGTTCATCCAAGGCCGCTTACCGAATCGTTACCACACAAACACCAAAAAATTCAGTCAAGTCAAGTCACATTTATTTATAAAACAACAACAACATCTGACCAAAATGCTGGACAGGCACTGTAATAAAGCTTGGAGGGCAAACAGCAAGGGCAACATAAAGTAAGCATGGCACACATCCACGTTGTATTGAACGGCAAGGCATCAAAATGGGTTTTAAGGCTAAATTTAAAAAACAGCCACGGAAGGAGCTGGGTGTACTGTATGCACAGTGGCAGTTTGTTTCAGAGCGTAGGAGTGATCACGGTGAAGGCCCGGTCACCCCTGACCAAAGACAGGAAGAGAAAAATGCAGAAATACACATTTCAGAGAAATCCTCTTGACCAAAGTCTGAGTGTGTGAGAGCTTTTTCACTCCCTCCCTAAAGGCACAGGGTACGCACAGGGCAGAATGGGAGGAGGAGTGGAGAGGAGAGAAATAGAGAGGAGTGGAGAGGAATGCCAGTAATGCGTGATAAATCAGCCCAAGGACGGACCATCGTCACGTCGCCCGTGTGTGAGTGTGTGTGTGTATATGTGTGTGTGTGTGTGTGTGTGTGTGTGTGAAACTCGCTGCAAGGACGGGCGTCTGCCATGGCCCCGCTGTTAAACTTCACTCGTCGCCGTGGAGATAGAACTCTCCGTCCGCCTCAGCCAGCGGAGCCGTGCAGCATTCTAATACGGAATGTTCTGGAATGCCACTTAAGTCCTGAACTGGAGGAGGAGACGGAGCTCTGGGCAGAATAACAACAACAGCATCACCCTAATTGCTGGCCGCTCCCCCGATTAGCCCAGTGACAAACGATACGTCATCCCCAGGTCACCTCACCTGCATGTGCTAATGTGTTATTTCCTCCATCTGACTTCCCATTAACGGCCATCCTGACCCGTGGGCCTCTCCAAGGTAACACACACTGAGATTAATTAGGATGTAACCATGACAACCCATATAAATTAGCCTCTTATTCATCCCAGTCATGGTAGTCAAAAGAGCTACGTTGTATGCAACTGGATGTTTTTTGGAGCTTAAAGATGAACTGAAGAAGCCTTTTGGATGAAAGGTGGAATGTCTTGAAGCTCCAAAACAAGTTAAGTTGCATACAACTTAGCTCTTCCGACTAGTTGTAATAAACCATCAATTCCCCTGTAACGAGGTTGTCGTGTTTGGGCCCTATTTTAAAAATCTGTAGTTTAGACAAAAACCCAGCTAAGTTAAGTCAGAGGTAGGAGTAAACTGTGAGATAAAGGAGTCCTGTAGTTTGTTTTGCGGAGAAAGCAAGGACACTCAGGGCTCTGCTTTTAGATGTTCTGCAACCTGCTGTGAGTTAGCTAACCCACGTCTGTTACTAAGCCATGTTGTTGAACTAGGGTGTGTGTTCTGTCTGGGCTCCAGTGTGTGTGCAAAGCCTGGCCTGCTCAGCGCGATAGTCTTTGACACATCTGATGGATTGTGTAAGAGATGTGTGTGTGGTGGGCAATGGTCTTTCATTAGATGAACTGTGTGAGAGGTGTGTGTATGTGTGGTGTGGGATGGTCTTTGATTGGATGAACTGTGTGAGAGGTGTGTATGTGTGTGTGTGTGTGTGTGTGGCGTGCTGGGGTCCAGGCTGCAGGTGTGTGTTCTCACTCAGATCAGATGTGTAGTGAGGTCCATGTGTCCAGCCTGTCAGGTAGCCCTCACACAGCCCTGCAGGCCCATGTCTGACTACAGATAGCTCTGCTGCTCCACCTGGCCCTCTGGTCAACAGGCAGGCAAGACTGGCTCCCCTCTGTTTGTGTCTGACCAATCTGTCTCTCTCTGCCTCTATCTGTCTCTCTCTGTTGTCCATCTCTCTCATCCCCCCATTGGATCTCTCTTATCTCACACTCTCCCTTGCTCTCTATCTCCATCTCTCTCTCTCTCTCTCTCTCTCTTGCTTTCTCCTTTCCCCCTTGCTCTCTCTCTCGCTCTCTGTCTATCCCTTCTCTGTCCATCTCCCTCTACCTACCTATCATGTCCTCTTTTCCTTTCTCCCTTTCTGTAGCCTCTCTCTCTTTCTCTATCTCTCTCTCCCTCTGTCTTCCCTCCCTCCCTTCCTTTCTCTCTCTCTATCTATCTCTCTCCCTCTCCCTCTCCCTCTGTATTTCTCCTTTCTTCCCTCCCTCCCTCTCTCTCTCTGTCTGTCGTCCTCTCAGTAAGTCAGTGAGCGTAGCTGCTGTGTGCTGTGGGAGTTGTTGTGACTTGTATAGTCAGGCAGCAGAGTGAGATCAGAGGAGGAGACGCGTAGCTGCACTCCACTCCGCCGCTCTCAGTCCCTGCAGCCCACAGCAGCCCTCTCATCTCCAGTGTGTGTGCGCACACCGCCGGGGCTCCGCGAGACGCATATATCTGTGTGGGTCTGTGTGTGGGTCTGTGTGTGTGTGTGGTGAGGCATCAGGCAGCTTGTGTGTGTTTGTGTGAGTCTGTGTGTGCACATAGTGTTGTAACAGCTTGTGTGTGTGTGTCTTGACAGCCAGCTTGTGTTTTTGTGTGTGTGGGAGTGTGTGTTGTAGTGTCAGACAGCTTGTATCTGTGTGTGTGTGTGTGTGTGTGTGTGGTGTAGTGTAGTGTCAGACAGTTTGTGTGTGTGTTACTGGTGTAGTGTCAGACAGCTTGTGTGTGTGTGTGTGTGTGTGTGTGTGTGTGTATGTGTGTGTGTTACTGGTGTAGTGTCAGACAGCTTGTGTGTGTGTGTCTGTGTGTTATTGGTGTAGTGTCAGCCAGCTAGTGCGCGTGTGTGTGTGTGTGTGTGTGTGTGTGTGTGTGTGTGTGTGAGGGACATGTGGGGCAGTGCGAGTAAGAAGGCTATGGGCAGGAAGTGTTACTACTACAGGCTGCTGGGCCGCACTCGGCTACGCACACACCACACTCGCTCACGCAGCCGCACCAGACCTGCTACCCGCGGTAAGGCCGACTCTACACTTAACTCTGTTTAACTCTACACGCAACTCTAACTCTACACTTAACTCTGTTTAACTCTACACGCAACTCTAAATCTACACAGAACTATGTTTAACTCTACACTCAACTCTATTTAACTCTACACTCAACACTGTTTAACTCTACATGCAACTCTATTTACCTCTACACACAACTCTAACTTTACACTCATCTCTGTTTATCTCTACACGCAACTCTAACTCTACACTCAACTGTGTTTAACTCTACACGGAACTCTATTTCTTCAGTCAACTCTATTTAACTCTACACTCAACTCTTTTTAACTCTATACTCAACTCTGTTTAGCTCTACACTCAACTCTATTTAACTCTAGTGAACTCCACTAGAGCCTACTAGCCTACTCTAGCTCCTCTGATCTCTTCTAAACTCTGTGTAACTTTTATATAGATTATAGAGTATATTTGTTGGCTTTTTATGCCTTTATTTGATGGGACAGTAATTGTATGACAGAAAGCGTCGGTCACCAACAGTACGGTACATGTGCCACTGACCTCTGCTGAGGGGGTGAGGTCCTCTCAGCTTACCTCACCTCCATTCACCCCACCTTAGCTCAGCTCAGCGCCCTAAACCTGCCTGATTTACTGCCTCACTAATGCTCAACAGGAGTATCCGCTATGAGGGGGAAACTTCATGACTGCTGTGTGTGTGTGTGTGTGTGTGTGTGTGCGTGTGTGTGTGTGTGTTTGTGTCTCTGTGTGTCTGTGTGTGTGTGTCTATGTGTGTTGTGTATGTCGGTCTGTCTAACTGTCTGTGGTGTGTTTGTAGTGTCTGAATGAAGTGTGGTTAGTGTGTAAATCTAGTGTGTATGTGTGTGTGTTGTGTGTTTGTGTGCATGTGTATATATGTGTGTTCATGATCTGTTAGAAGTGGCCCATCTGTCTTAGATATCCACTGTCTGTTCCACTCCCTCCCTCCCCACACCCCCTTGCCCCCTCCCACCGCTGACAGGTACTGGAGCCATGCTGCATGGCAGGAGGGGGGGGGGGGGGGGGGCATTCTAAGTGCCCCTTTTTGTTTTTTTTTTTAGGAGGGTACATTGTTTGAAGTTGAAGTCTGAAAGTGGTCTGTGGTATTCTGAGACACTCTGGACTTAATTTAACTGTCTGTCCACATGGCGGAGAATGCGTCAGCCATAGCGAAGACAAGGCGGGGGGAGGATTGGGGGTACCCCACTTTGCCTCAACCCCAGGCTGCCCCAAAAGCGTAGCCCCAATTAGATGGGCCTAGCCGTACCTCGTTAGCGAGCTGGTAAGGGGGAAGCCTGGGCTCGTTAAGTGGGTTCCTTGAGGGGAGCAGCCTTTGAAGTGCAGCAGAGGCATTAGATCACGGGGCTGTCTGCACTACTGAGGAGAGGCAGGAAACACTAGAGGGACAAGAGTGGGGATGCCACATATTACCCAAAAAGGCTACAGAAATGTCAGGAATGTGTTTCTCTCCCTAAGCTGTTATCTCAGTGGTAATGACAGCTCTGTGTGTGTGTGTGTGTGTGTGTGTGTGTGTGTGTGTGTGTGTGTGTGTACGTGTGCATACGTGTGCACACATGCATCCGTGGTTGGTACATGGCCTGCAATGTTTGTGGATATATTCTATAAATGTGTGCATGTACATGTCTGTCGTTGCCTTTGTTTTATGTAAAGCCTGAGACCAGAGTTACATCTTCACACACATACAAACACTGGCTAGTGTTGTGTAGAGGCTGTGTAGAGTTAGTTTGTGTGTGTTGGGTAGAGGGTGTGTGTGTGTGTGTGTGTGTGTGTAGAGGAGGTCATGTGGTAGTGTGTAGAGGGTGTGTGTGTGTGTAGAGGAGGTCATGGGGTAGTGTGTAGAGGGTGTGTGATGTGTGTGTGTGTGTGTGTGTGTGTGTGTGTGTGTGTGTGTAGAGGAGGTCATGGGGTAGTGTGTAGAGGGTGTGTGATGTGTGTGTGTGTGTGTGTGTAGAGGAGGTCATGGGGTAGTGGGTAAAGTGTGTGTGTGTGTGTGTGTAGAGCAGGTCATGGGGTAGTGTGTAGAGGCCATGTGTGGTGGGTGATTTGTGATTCATCACGATGGAGGCTTTATCTGTTACAAGGCCTCAGGCCCTCAGCCCTGATCACACCTGCACCAACTACAGAGAGAGAGAGAGAGAGGGAGAAGGAGGGGAGGGAGAGAGAGAGAGAGAGAGCGAGAAGGAGGGGAGAGAGAGAAAGAGAGAGAGAAGGAGGGGAGGGAGAGACAGGCTTTATCTGTTACAAGGCCTCAGGCTCTCAGCCCTGCTAACACCTGCACCAACCACAGAGAGAGAGAGAGAGAGGGAGAGAGAGAGAGAGAAATGAACAGAAAGAGATTTGGGCTGGGAGAGAGAGAGAGAGCGACGCATAAAAGGGTGAAATTGAATGGAATGGAATCTGAAAAGGGGGGAGGTCAGAAAGGAGGGATGGAGAAACAGTAAGCGCCTTGCACTGCAGCGAGGAGGGAGGAGGAGAGAAGTAAGAGTCAGGATAGAATAAGAGTGAAAGAGAGGGGTAGAGAGGGACAAAGAGAGAGCGAGAGAAAGAGAGAGAGGTGAGAAGTGACAGACA
>CM059271.1:3082500-3100000 GCA_030347295.1 Setipinna tenuifilis | reverse complement strand
CATAGAGGCTCCTAATTCTTCCGAATGCCTTTCAGTAGCCTGCTTCTGATTGGCTTAGTGGCTGTGACAGAGGCGGGACTTCCTGCTATGGCTGTCAGGGTGTTCTGTCATGCCTTCCATGGGGTCGCGAAGCCCTTTAGAGCAGGGCTGTACGTTAAGCTTTTTCACTAGGAGCACTGGTGCTCCTAAATGAAAAAAATTAGGAGCACAGATAAAAATTTAGGAGCACAGATAAAAATTTAGGAGCACTGTGAAATTTCTTGATGGAATTTTATTATAACTAGGGGTGTAACGGTATACAAAAATCACGGTTCATTACATACCTCGGTTTTGAGGTCACGGTTTGGTTCATTTTCGGTACAGTATGGAAACAAAATGCGAAACCATTTTCTTCCTCAGCATGGTGTTGTTTAATTAACCAAAATGTCAATATAGAAATGGAAACAGTAAAAAAAATCAATGTGCTGCTTGGTACCAATAACTTAAATGAAATATTCTCAAATTAACCAATGTTTGAAATAAAAAATACATTCCTTTTTACAGTAAACTAAATCAACATTTAAAGTGCAGCACTCAGTTCCAGAAACAATAAGGAATTCGTTGTAAATCTAAATCTTCATATTTTTTGCCAGGAAGATAAGCTTATTTAAATGAGATAGATGTTATGACCAATTAGATCAGCGTGTGGTGTGTTTAGTGCGTGACGTTTGCTTAAGAGAGGGGAGTTACAAAAAATTCAGACCAACATGGGGGACACTTCTGGAACCTCTAACGTTAAAGTGTTTGTATGATTTAAAGTCTCTGAGTGACCAAAAGTGATGGTGCCATCACGGATTGTTATTTAAATGTGCCACGAACTGACTTAAGACAAGCAGAGTACTCTAGATTACCATTTAATCACTCGAAGTTTTAAGCTAGCAAAGTTATCTTACGACTAGCTAACTATTAGCAAGCTGGCTAACAAATACGGTCACAAGCTTGTACTAGTACACTTCTTGCATTTGTAGAATGATATTACAACACTTAAATATCATCTAGGCAACACACCGATGCCCATGTAGCCCCTGCAATATGCAATTTTGAATCAGTTGCTGCTGTTAGATGTAGGCTAGCTTGCGGGATAACTTATGTTGGCCAGCCAGGCTGGCATTTCGCCCTGTCGGGTCGAAACGAGGCGTAAAAGTTTTGAAGTGAAGTGGTAAGAATGGAAAGGCTCGTCTGTTTGGTTCGCCGTGTGACGTTACCTCCACGTGGTCGTAAGAGCACAAATCACAAACGAGTTTCTCTTAAGAAGTTCCCTTACTACTCCAATCATATACAGCTATCCTCGTGAATGTTAAAAAGAGCCAAATGTAGTGGCAGCAGCATGTAAAACACATACTGACTGTACTCGTTCCGTACAGCACTGTATTGAACCGAACGTCTGTTTTTCCAGCGGTTCGGTACGAATACACATACCGTTACAGGCCTAATTATAACGCAAAGACACATAGCCTACTGTACAAAGGGTAGCTTTTCCACACACGCACATTTAATAGGATTGTATTGGTGTATCTATTTAAGCTTTTACTTCCTTTTTACATCTGCCAAGGAGGTTATGTTTTCAGTTGTGTTGTTTGTCTGCCTGCTTCTGGCCTCGGCAGTATTTGCAAAACATCTGTCCATCTTCATGAACAAGCCACGGGAAGATATTCATCCACTCGGATCGGAACTTGTGGATTTTAGAAGTAGTGGAGCTAGTTGTAGTCGTACTACTACTGCCACTGCCTGTGGCTATCACCTCATTCTCACCGTCTTCATCATATCTCCTGTTTGCCTCTCCTGGTTCTTTAGGTTTTCGTTGAAAGAAAGATGTTATCATATTTTCCTCACTAACCGTTCGTAGCAATGGATCATTGAAGCTATTTCTAAATGACGACTGAAGGAGCAAGCTAGCTAATCGCAGCGCAAGCCAAGACCGGTCCGTAGCAGCGAAACACTACTTGTGCAGAACTTTTTTCCCATATATGCGTTGAGACGTCACCGCGTCATCATGACAAGAACAAAGTTCTTCCTGCTCGATCACATTTGACAAGGGAATGAGAAAAAAAATCAGGGAACATTGTAGACTCTTGTCGATTGGAATGTTTTTATTTTAATTATTATTATATATTTATTTTTAGGAGCAAAATGCGAATGAAAGGGTTGAAATACATAATCGCACAAGTGCGCCCGTTTTATTTTTCTTCCTCGCACAGTCCAAAATTTAGGCGTAATTGTACAGCCCTGCTTTAGAGCAGTGGTCCCCAACCTTTTTATCACCGCGGACCGGTGAACGCGCTTGACAATTTTACTGCGGCCCGGGGGGGGGGGGTCGTTCTCAGAGCGCGCTGACTCGTGACTGGTCGCTATTTTAACGTTTACTTTAAATATACCTTCAAAATAAGATACAGATGCGCCAGATACATTTATAAATAAAATTTTATTTTCATTCCTTCAACATTCAACAATATTTCATCATTCCGACGTTCAAACATAACGTCAAATCAATGGGACCCCTGCGCTTGTTTCTCTGCAATGAGACGGCCCCATCTGGGAGTGATAGAAGACATTGACACCCGAAGTGTGTTGCTTGTTATGCCTAGTCTACTCCGTTGTTTTGTTTTTGTTGCCGTCACTGCAGAAAACCCCGCTTCACAAAGATAGGTCGGAAATGGCAACAGGGTTTTCACTGCTGTGGCGGCGATCTCAGGGTATTCTGCCATGACTTTAATCCAGAACACCGGCAGAGTTGATGTCTCAAACAGTCTTTTAAGGCCGCCGTCATTTGTGATCTCCAACAGTTGGTCTTCTTCTTGCACAGACATGCAGAATTCAGCTGGCTTGTTGACGAATGGGTCACGGATCCATTCCTTGCCAGTTCGTGGGTCTTTTGCGGTTGGGAATGTCGCACAGGTACGCCAGTTTTGTGACCCAATCCTCGTCACTGAAATGCGCTGCCAGCGGTGACTCCTTTTCTGAGAGAAATCTTTGCAGCGGCTCTCGTAATTCAAACACTCTGACCAGCGATTTCCCTCGGGATAACCATCTTATTTCGGTGTATAGGTGCTCCGCATCCATCTCCTCACAAAGCTGCTCAAACAGGCGCGAGTTAAGGGCTTGTGCTTTGACGTTGTTAATAACTTTAACAACATCATTCAATCGTCAATTTGGAATAGTTTTCCACCAACTGATATGGTAATGGTAGAGCTTTTGTTTAGCGGGTTCAGTCGAAGCGTCTGTTTTTTTGTCTCATGACGAAACGTTCCATATTGATTATTCCTTGCGCGGCCCGGTAGCAATTGCTCCGCGGCCCGGTACCGGTCCGCGGCCCGGTGGTTGGGGACCACTGCTTTAGAGGAAGCTATCAGTGGCTAATGATATTGGTCATGGGAGCACTGTGCTAATGACAATGTAATGATTGTCTGTGTGTGTGTGTGTGTGTGTGTATGTGTGTGTGTGTATGTGTGTGTGTGTGCGTGCGTGTGTGTGAAGAGGTGGAGAGGTGGGGGGGTTGGGGGCTGGTGTTAATCACCACCATTATGTTTCTCTCTGCTTTGTGCAGCGCTCAGCAAATGAACATGCTGTACCCTGTGTGAATCTGGGGTCCATGGACACTACAGCAACAGTGTGAGGAGGACCATAGCAACAGTAATAATGATAATAATAATGACAATAATAATACATTTTATCTGAAGTGCCCTTTAAGTTACCCAAGGACACTGTTCAGTAAAGAGGACATTCAGCCTGGTTATAAACAACATAGAGATAACATGCAGGGACACATGACACTTAAAAGACACTACAGTGACAAAATATTGACAGCAGACAAAATCAAACCTGGAGTAAATAAAATGTCATAAAAAAAGTCAAGACTAGGGTGACAAGGCCCGTGTGAGCAGGACTAACAGCAGCAGTGTGAGCAGGACTATAGCAGCAACATAAGGTGATGTGTGACGGTGTTGTGGGTCCCCAGGGGAAACACAGGCCAAACATCTACTGGTTCCTCTTGCCAGGCCAGCAGTAACATTTGTCATCACAGACAACCATCAATTAGCAGAGGTTTCTGTTATAATCCCTTTTCTCCTGAGATAGCTAACCCCCCACCCCCGCCCCCGCCCCCACCGCCACCCCCTGTCTCCCAGTGTTCCTGTTTGTCAGGGGGTGTCAGGTTTTATCGTGGAGAGAAGAAATTATTTGTGCCTGCTGAAGTCATTTCTATTCCGCTGATAAGGTGTTTGGGAGAGAGCGGAGAGGCCCGCGGAGACACACACACAGAGACTATCTGGGAGGCGTAATTGGAAAATTCAATCAAACTAAACAAACTAGGAGCGAGGTTTGTGCTGGCGGTTTGTCACAGAGTGCCACTTTGTATTCCAGCCGGTAACATCTCCTCAGCCATCTGAGCCGTAGAGCGGCACACACACTCAAACACACACTATCGCTGCTGCTGCTGCTGCCATCACCTGCATTGGCAAACATGGGGCACACACACACCGACCTTCAAGGCAGTCAGGAACTATTTTGACTCGACACACTTCAGTTCACACACCACACACCTTAAAATGTGGGCCCATGTTTTTAGGTTCAGGTTTTTTGGGTTTTTTTTGTAAAGAGGTGTTCAGATTTTTAACTACTGTTTTTTTTTTTGATAAAGCCTCAAGTCTATAACCCTGAAGCAGATTCCAAAAAGGATGTGTTCTGCATCAGGGATAACAGTCGCCGAGGCGTGCATTCGCTCGAATTAATCAACACTGGCAGACAAATAACTTCCCGACGCGAAGCGGAACGCCAAGTTGATTAACTCTCGAAGGCTGTTATCCCGCTTATGGCCCAGTTACCACACTTGAGAATTTAGAAAACATTTAAAATGTTATGTTGGAATATTTTAATTATTCTGGAATTTCTTTACAATTAGGAACCATTGTCTGCAGCCTGTCATTAAAAACTAAAGCAGGAAAGCAAGCCTTAAATTAGCCTATATGGTTGTTATAGTTACCATTCTGTGGGACATTGATATGGAACTGGTGCTTAAACTTTATGTCAGAAATTTAAAACTACTTTTCATAGTTGAACAGTTTGACAGAATGAATGCATATCCCACCAGCCAATCAGAAAGCAGCATTCTGTTTGACCGGACCATAACACATTGTAAGACTCTAAAATGTCACATTATACTCTGTGGACCCTGATATTCTTTACAAGGTTCACTCTCCCAACATTCCCTCTCACCCCTGTGCTGACTAAATGTGCGTTCTGTAAGTGATAATGGGCGATGAGGTGACCAGTTCCGTGGTCATAGAGGTGGAGGCGAAGAACTCCGTGACGCGGAGCAGAGTGAAGTTGCCTCCGCCAAGTCATTATTTCCACGGAACTGGTCACCTTGAAGGCCGTTATCCCTTTTATCTCCCGTTTGTATTTATGATCTAATTTTATATCTATCAACTACCGAAATAAATGGCTGATTTGGTACTTTATTGCATCCGTTAAGAAAAAGTAGAGCATTTAACTGTTAATTTGGCTACGAATGTTGTCATGGTTACCGTTCATAAGCACATTGATATGGAACGCTGATTTACTTCAAAGGGAGCCAGTTATACAAAGTTAATTTCCACCTCATCAGCCAATCAGATAAGAGCATCCCGTTGTTAAGGGAGATAAGAGATTCTAATCACTTGTGCTGAGTTTAGCTATTATCTTCACATGTACCTCTGGCTGTCCAGTCTGTGTGTAGTTAGGAACAACTTGTGTGTGTTCGTACACACTCTTACACACACACACACACACACACACACACACACACACACACACAGCAGGGAAAAGGCTTGGGCAGGGCTATTAATAATGCTGTCCAGTCAGCCCGTCACGTCAGGAGCTCAGGAGACAGGAGACAGCGCTGACACTTGATTGACTAGTCTGCCCTACAAAGGCAAAGTGCAGTAATTACGTGAACATACAAACTGAGAAAAATGCCTCTAATGTTGTCACACTGCCCAGTCAAACATGCTGTACGTATAATAGTGGTGATGCCTTTATGTACTTTGTTAATAGCAAGAAGTAAGAGATTTAGTCACAAGACAAAGGAGGTGTTATGAAGTCCATTTCTAGTCTAAACTCAATTTGACAACATACTGTATGTAGTTACCGCCCTTTGGCTTTGTAGGGCAGCATTGATCCCCAGCATCAGCCTCCTCTCATCATAACTCCACCCCGGTCCCCCTTTAGGTGTGACGACTCTCTAATCTGGCTTAATTTTCGTTGTACAGGCAACTGTTCAATGACAATAAAAGTCTTGAAGTGTGTGTGTGTGTGTGTGTGTGTGTGTGTGTGTGTGTGTGTGTGTGTGTGTGTGTGTGTGTGTGTGTGTGTGTAATGTGGGGTCTCTAGTCTGTCTAATTTCATTGAATAGCCAACTGTTGTTCAATGCCAATAAAAGTCTTGAAGTGTTTGTGTGTGTCTGTGTCTGTGTGTGATGTGGATTATCTAATATGTCTAATTTTGTTGTACAGGTAACTGTTCAATAACAATAATAGTCTTGAAGTGTTTGTGTGTGTGTGTGTGTGTATGTGTGTGTGTGTGTGTGTGTGTGTGTGTGTGTGTGGACTTGGCGTAAGCAGTCAGGTGAATCACGGGGCAGGAGTGCAGGGGGGCATGTGTGTGAGCACCAATAGAACGCTGCCTTAGGTGCTGTGAGAGCCGTTATGTCTCTCTGCCTGTGTGTGTGTGTGTGTGTGTGTGTGTGTGTGTGTGTGTGTGTGTGTGTGTGAAATAAAATGGGAATTGACTTCATCAGGGTGGGTCTTAGTTAAAGGTGTGTGCCAATATGCTAATAGACTCATTATCTTGGTATCTGTGTGTGTGTGGGTGTGCATGTGAGTGTGTGTGTGTGTGTATGTGAGTGAGTAAATGTGTGTGTGTGTGTGTGTGTGAGTGTGTGTGTGTGTGTGTGTGTGTGTGTGTGTGTGTATGTAAGTAAGTGAGTAAATGTGTGTGTTTGTGAGTAAATATGTGTGGGTGTGTTTGTAAGTGAGTAAATGTGTGTGGGTGGGTGTGTGGGTGTTTTTTGTAAGTAAATATGTGTGGGTGTTTGTGTATTTTTAAGTGAGTAAATGTGTGTGTGTGTGTGTGTGTGTGTGCGCATGTGTGTGTGTGTGTGTGTGTGTGTATGTGTGTGTGTGTGTGTGTGTGTGTTAAAGGTATATGCTAATAGATGCACATTGCTTTTAATTATGAGTCGGTAGGTTGTGAAATGCCCCGGGGGTAACAACAGTTACAGCAGCCATCTCTGAACTCTTTCTCTCTCTCCTCTTCTCAACTCTCTCTTTCTCTCCTCTCAACTCTCTTTCTCTCTCTCCTCTCTCCTCCTCTCAACTCTCTTTCTCTCTCTCTCCTCTCAACTCTCTTTCTCTCTCTCTCCTCTCAGCTTGCTTTCTCTCTCTCCTCTCTCCTCCTCTCAACTCTCTCTTTCTCTCTCTCTCCTCTCTCCTCCTCTCAACTCTCTCTTCTTCTCTCTCTCCTCTGAACTCACTTTCTCTTTCTCTCCTCTCTCCTCTTCTCAACTCTCTCTCTCCTCTCAATTCTCTCTTTCTCTCTCTCTCCTCTCAACTCTCTTTCTCTCTCTCCTCTCTCTCTCCTCTCTTATCTGTTTTTCTCCATCTCTCACACACCCTTTCCCCTTCTGCTGCTACCTATCTTTATCTTCTTTTTCCTCTTTTTATACTGTCTTTCTCTCTCTCTCTCTCTCTCTCTCACTCCCTCTCTCTATCTATCTATATGTCTATCTATCACTTTCTCTCTTCTTCCTCTCCTCATTGTGTGTTATTTCTCCCCCTCTCCCTCCTCTTCCATCCTTCTCCCTGTGGGGACACTGACATGTGTGAGAGCACTGACACTATCTGATGTCCATGACAGGATGACGGAGATCGTCACAGATTGCTTTTGTGTGTGTGTGTGTGTGTGTGTGTGTGTCTGTGTGTGTGTGTGTGTGTGTGTGTGTGTGTGTGTGTGTGTAAGAGAGCAAGTGTGTGTGTGTGTGTGTGTGTGTGTGTCTGCACCACTGATCTCGCCTTCTCATTTATTTTCAGCGAAACACTTGTTCTGCCTCTTGTTCCTTTCTCTCTTGTTCTCTCTCCGTGTCTTCCCTCCCTTCTCTCTCCACGTTCCCTCTTTCTCTCCCGCCCTCTCTCTTCCCTATCTGTCTTCACCCTCTTCCCTCTCTATCTATCTATCTATCTATCTATCTATCTATCTATCTATCTATCTATCTATCTCTCCTCACTCTCTCTGTCTTTACCCCCCTCTTTCCCTCCCTCTCTCTCTGTATCTCTCTCCCCTCTCTTTCTTTCTTTTCTGTCTTCACCATCTTCTCTCTCTCTCTCTCTATCTGTCTCTCCTCCCTATTTTTTTCCTCTACGTCTTCAGCCTCCTCCTTCTCTCTCTCCCTCCTTCCTCTTTCTTTCCTCTAAGACTTCACCCTCTTCCCTCTCTCTCCTCTTTCCTTTCTCTGTCTTCACCCCCTTCCCTCGCTCTCTCTCTCTCTAGTCTCTCTTTCCTCTCTGTCTCCACCCTTCTTCCTCCATCTCTCTCCTCTCTCGTTTCTCTGTCTTCACCCTCTTCCCTCCCTCTATCTCCTCTCTCTTTCCTTTCCATCTTCACCCCCCTCTCTCTCCTCTCCTCCCTCTCTCTTTCCTCTAAGTCTTCACTCTCTTCCTCTCCCTCCCTCTCTCTCTCTCTCTCCTTCTCTCTCTCTCTCTCCTCTCCTCCTCCACATCTCGTGTGAGCGACAGGCCTGTCTAGTGCTGCGTGCGGAACAGCGTTCTCATTTAGTCGTGTGTCAGCCTTCTGTCCACGCCTGACAGCCCGCCGCCATGTGACAGACAAGCTGCCTCCCCACACACACACACACACACACACACACACACACACACACACATACACACACACACACACACACACGTATGCCCACATGCACACTTTTACACATACAAACACACACACACAGATTTACATAGTAACACACACATACAGATTTACATACTAACACACCCATACACGCACACATACACTCACACTCACATGCGCGCACACACACACACACATACACTCACACACACACACATACACACACACACACACACACACACACACACACACACACACACACACACACACTGAGCCTGCCGGCGTGAATGGATGGCTCATGTATTAAGCAGAAGGTGCTTGTGTGCAAGACATGACATTTAGTAGCACATTACCACAGACACACTCAATGGGAAACTACGGTGGGGCGCGCTGGTGCGTTTAATATGGCCGTAAGACTCTCTCTCTCTCTCTGTCTCTCTATCTATCTATCTCTCTCTTTCTCTCTCTCTATCTCTCTCTCTATCTACCTATATCTCTCTCTCTATCTCTCTATCTCTCTCTCTCTATTTACCTATATCTCTCTTTCTCTCTCTCTATCTCTCTCTCTCTCTATCTATCTATCTATCTATGTCTCTCTCTCTCTCTTTCTATTTCTCTATCTTTTTTTCTCTCTCTCTATCACTCTCGCTCTCTCTCCCTGTCTCTCTATCTTTCTCTATCTCAATGGATGCCACTGGTGGTGAGCACTAGTGCGTTTAATATGGCCATAAGATAGCGCCCCGCTAGCTCCTCTCCACGCGGAAACAAGAGCTACTGGGCTGCTTAATCGCGTACGCTTTTATGGAGCGATGTCATCTATACCCCCCCCCCATCACTGAGAGCAGGAGAGCCAGTGTCCTGCAGACAGGCACGCCCACTGTGTGTGAGGGACACTTCACATCAGGCCCACATTAATAAACTTACTTGTAATGAAGGGTACAAATCATGCCTGAGAAGTTTTCATTCATTCATTTTTTTCACTTATTGATGTTTTGTGTGTGTGTGTGTGTTTATGCTGGTGTGCAGTGTGTGTTGTGTGTTTTCTGGAACTGCCCCCTGAGCGTGTGTGTGTGTGTGTGTCTGTGTGTGTGTGTGTGTGTGTGTGTGTGTGTGTGTGTGTGTGTTCACATATTTAATATGCGGTGTGTGTTGTGTGTTTTTCAGAGCCGCCCCCTGAGCGTGTGTGCCGGAGGCGGAGCATGCCGGGCAGCACCACAGAGAAGACCACGCCCCTCGACCCCGGAGGCTCCACCCCTTTCAGGGTCACGGTGAGTTGATACATAAATCTGCTCTATTGATCCCAAGCTGAGAAAGTAAAGAGGCTGGGAACTTAAAGCAGGGAAAATAAAAAAAGGTTGTCTGAGGCACCCTGAAAAACACCCAGACCCCCAGATACCAGCCTATAACACATCCTTTTGCGTCAACCCCCCCCCTGCAAAATAAATAAATACTCTAAAATTTGGGGGTCACGGCAGAAATACACCCAGACCTCATACATGCCTTCCATGGGTCACATTGGGGCTGTTTTCAAATAAAAACATCAGCCTCTTGAATTGCGCAGATGTGATACTTGATGCTGAGATCTCTTGCTTTGTCAGATTTCTCTTTTAAGTAATTTCTACATTTTTATTCGCTCCAAACTGTTAGAATTGAAGGAGTCATCTGAACAAGGCCACACACTGTGCTCAGTTTTCCCGTCGAGTTTCACCTGGTCAGCACTGCCTCTTCTCTTTCCCTTCTCAAGACAGCCTTGGTGCTGGGGGACGAGGAGGCAAAACCGTCCCCACCAGAGTGCACTTCATTAGCATGTGTCAGGAGAGCTGCTGAAAGCCTTCATGGAGGGAGGGCTGGCTGCAGGGTCATTTTGACAATTACGGCAGTTTTACAGCGACTGTCTCTGCTTCTCTGAAGCAAAATAGTCTGCAATTAAATTCTTACATAACTGAAACAATCAGATCCCATCTAGTTCTCCAGAGCCATCAAGGAGTCGTTATTGAAACTCTATGTTACACGCCCCCTAGTGGTTAAAGGGTGACACTGTACTTACATGATGCAACAAGCTATAATAGGTTTTTTTCCACAACCCTATGTATGTCTTATTTGTAAACACAGTGGGTTTCCTCTATATACTAAGTCTCTATATTCCTCATCTTTTCTGCATCTGTCGAGTGGCCTAAATCTGAGTCACTACACACACAATCTGAGTAAATATGTTACTCAGTCAAATACTATAGAGATTCTCTCTATTGATCATGTGATAGTCTGCAGCAGCTTGTGTGCATATGAGTATTCTTCCACTATGGAATACAGTAGGCCTGGGACAGGACTGCACAAACCCCATGTGCACAAACACTGCACAAACACACAACCCCATGAAAGTATCTAGCCTGTGTGTTATTACTGTATGCATAGCTGTAGTAAGTGATGTATGTTGCGTCTCTGTATGCTGGGGTATGTCCACAGCACAGACCCATAGGAGCAGCCCCCCTCGGCTGCCACTGAGCCCTGCCCCCATCCTGCCAGTGTGCGGGGCCGGGGGGCAGTCAGCCGTGCCAGCCCTCCACTGCTGACCTGTCACTGTGTTGCAGCTGGCATGATGCGCACCAGCTGGTGAGTCTGCCCCTGAAAGGCCAGCGGGTGCCTGGGGTGCAGAGGACAGAGAGGGGGGTGGTGGGGGTGGTGGTGAAGGTAGCGTAGTGGTGGGTCGTCAGAGATGGGGGTTGGAGGTTTAGGGGGATGTGGAGATGACTGAGAGGGTACAGCACATGCATCTCCTTGTATGTATAAGGGTAGTCTGCTCACTCTGTGTTCCTCTACACCTCTGTTAGCTTATTGTGTCCTTCTTTTTGTAAGTCACTTTGGATAAAAGCATCTGCTAAGTGTAATGTAATGTTAAAGTGGTATGGAGATGGTGGTTGGAGGGTTAGTGGGGGTCTGGCGATGGTGCTTGGAGGGTTAGGTGGTGTGGTGATGGTGGTTAGAGGGTTAAGGGGGTGTGGAGATCGTGGTTAGAGGGTTGGGGGGGTCTGGAGATGACGTTTGGAGGGTTGGGGGGGTCCGGAGATGGCGGTTGTTGGTTAGTGGTGACGGTGGGGGGGTGAGGGTTTGTAGAGCAGGCAGCAGCACGTGGGTTAACTCCACACGAACACCCCGAGGGTCAAACGCAAGCATACACACTCTCACACATACATATTTACACACCAGTACATGCTGACATTTATGCACATAAAACATCTGCACACACACACACACAGACTCACACATATATACTCACTTTGAAACACGTGTGTTTTGTGTGATCAAGATAAAGTCAAGAGAGATCTGTAATCAAGCTAACACACACACACACACACCTACTGTTATACTGGAATGCACACAGACTCACCCAACATTGGGTTCACACTAACAGTAAATTTCACACATGGCATCATATACACACACACAAACATATACACTCATGCACCCCCCTCCCCCTCCTCTCTCTGACTGTCAAACACACACACACACACACAAACATATACACACACACCCTCTTTCTCGCTCTCTCACACACACACACACACACACACACACAGGCACACACAAACACACACACTCACACACACACACACACAAACTGGCACAGGCACACACACACTCTCTCTCTCTCTCTCTCTCACACACACACACACACACACATACACATACACACGCACACTCTATCTCTCTCACACACACACACACACACACACACACTCTTGAGTGGCTCTGCTGCAGCTCAGCCTCACTCCTCAATACCCCTGCTGGTCACATGACGCAAGGGTTGCCATGGTGACAGCACAGATGTGCTCGTCATACAGAGAAGCAGAGGTGTATGTTATGTGCGTCCGTGTGTGTGTGTGTGTGTGCGAGTGTGTGTGTGTGCATGTGTGTGAAGCAGGCTTAGATCTCGATCAGCGATCTCGCAGGACTGATGAGCACAGCATTTTAGCCCTGCTATTGTGTGTGTGTGTGTAAGAGTTAATGCAGAGACATAACTATATATACATCAGTTACTGTTTATCATGCCTCCCTACCTTACTGACAGGATACATACCCTGTCATGTGTGTGTGTGTGTGTGTGTGTGTGTGTGTGTGTGTGTGTGTGTAACAGTTAATGCAGAGACATAACTATATATACATCAGTTACTGTTTATCATGCCTCCCTACCTTACTGACAGGATACATACCCTCTCATGGGTGTGTGTGTGTTTGAGTGTGTGTGAGCGGTCCTCTCCATTACCGCTCATTGTTTGCATGGTGGTTCCGGAGCTGATTAATGAATCTGCATTGGGTCAAATGTGAAGGTCAAATTCAAGGTTAAGGCCTCTCAATGTTTGGGGCAGGCAGAGGGTGAAGGCATACTGTAGCAGTCGACACGCATAAACACACACACACACACACACACACACACACACACACACACACACACAAGCTTGATTTCATTGATTCAGCTCACTGATGCTTGCAGTGCTAAAACATTTAAAGGATACACCCGCCATGGGAACCACTGGGCAAAAAAAAATGTTCTTCTCTCCGGCTGCAAGTCAGTTTGTAGAGAACCATCTGTCGGGGAGCTAAAGAGTACAGACTGTAGATCACTATACACACATACACACACACACAGCTCCTGATTGGCTCCTCTGGTGGGATGTGTAGGTAAAAAAAAGAGACAGAAAAGAGACAGAACTGGCTTTGCTGTGCCACCCTGTGTGTGTGTGTGTGTGTGTGTGTCAGTCAGGGCTATGTGTGTATCTCTCACCCCTAATTGATGGCATTAGACAAACGCCTGTCTCCATTAGCATCAGCGCCACACTGGGGGACTCACAGCGTCACTGCTGGGCCACGCAGCGGTCACACAGCTACGTCTGGACACTCACGTCTCACTCACATGTGGCAGCTCGTGTGCTGGCCCGGGGGGGCGGGCAGGGGGGTCGACCAGGGGTGGGGTCAGGGGTGAAGCCCTCGCTGGGGGGCGGGGCGGGGTGGGGGGGTGGGGGTGTGCCCTGTCCACCCTGAGAAATAATCTGTCCATCTAAAAAAGGAAAAAAAAAAAACATTAATTTTGCCCATCCCCAAGCTGAGCGAAATACCAAGCGACACGTGACACTCATTCAGGGTTCAGCATTTAGATGAGGGGTGGATGGGAGGGTTGAGCAGTATTTGGAGGACGGGTGGATGGGGGGGTAAGGCAGCGGTGGGGAGCATGGGGGGGGGGGGGGGGGGGGGTGCGGTGGTAAAGCAGCCTTTGGGAGGTAAGTAAGGGGAATAGAGCCGAGCCCCCCTGCTGGGAAGAGTACCGCCGCCACCCCCAGAGAAGCTCAATGGGCTCAGCTGGGGGTGCTGCGCTCCTCTTCTGCCTGCAGGAGGCGTCCCGCTGGGAGCCGGGGGTTCATGAACCACCCCCCCCCACACACACACACACACACACACACACACACGCGCACACACACACTGCTGCAGGAATCACCCGCAACGCCGCTTTAAAAGGCTTATGTAACGCTGACAACCTGAACAATGTATGTACAACTCCTACAACAAGAAAAGATGACAGACGCTCTTTCATTTGCAGAATGGGGAGTTGCCTGCCTGGAGAGTGTGTAGCTTGGGCTCCATGCTCCTCTGCACTCCTCTAGGGGCCCTACAAAAGCAGTCTTTACTACTGTAGGGGCCCTATGAAAGCAGTCTTTACTACTGTAGGGGCCCTACAAAGGCAATCTTCACTACTGTTCTTCATGGGACATGGCTCTACAAAGGCAATCTTCACTACTGTAGGGGCCCTATGAAAGCAGTCTTCACTACTGTAGAGGCCCTATGAAAACAGTCTTCCTGTGGGGGGGCTTTGGGTGCATCTTGGGTAATCTCTTTATGGGTAATATGTTCTTATGTTCGTTGGATAATGTGTTTGGTTACACTTTATGTGAAGGTGTCTACATAAGGGTGATATGAACCCTTTATGAACATGAGATGACCCATATCATGAATATTAATGACACTTCATTCATGTTTATGGCTGTTGTCGTTAAGTGTCATTAGGGTTGTCCGCATCCCAAAAAATAGCAACTTAACATTACAAAAACCGAATGACAACCGTCAAAAACATGAATGAAGTGTCATTAATGTTTGTAACATGTGTCATGTCATGTTTATAACATGCTCACGACACGCATATGTGGACACCTTGAAATAAAGTGTTAGCATGTGCACAGGTGGCGTGCAGAGTTCCTGATAAACATTTTGGGGCGCATGAAAGAGTGTACATTACATTACACTGCACAAACACACACACACACACACACACACACACACACACACACACACACACACACACACACATGCACACACACACAAACACACATACACACACACACACACACATACACACACCCAGTATGTTCTGTTTTTGGCTTACTGTCCGTGCCAGGCCCTTGCAATCGTGACGATTGCCCCCCCCCATCTTTTTTACACCGCTGGGGGGCTCGGTATATTTAAACCCGCCTTTTTAACTGATGATGTGTTCTGCTTTATATGGAAATGTCCCATGAAGAATTCAGTAAGGCTTCTAAAAGATTCATCACCCAGCTTCCCTCTGTTCCCACGCAGGGACCATCTCCTGACACCAGTGGAGGAACATGTGTGTGTTCAAAATGTGTGTATTGTGTTTACAGGCAGCCATACGCACGTACACACACTCTTGTGTTTCAAGACTCCTGTGTTCCCCTCACATTTTGCTTTCTTCATCCTACCCTTTTCTTTCTGTTCGGTGATGCATTGCTGATGAGGTGAGCAGCTTACAGCAGAATAAAGGAGAGACTGGCCTTGCTGTAAACGAGTGTACGTGGTGTTCACTCTGGGTGCCACAGTGATTCAAAGACATCATTTGGAGCTCCTGTTGTAGATGCCTTTTCAAATCGAGCTAATGCACAGTACTGATCAATAAAACCGGACAATAGTAGCATCTGTTTATGTGTGTTTGTGTGTGTGTGTGTGTGTGTGTACACTTCCGGGTGCATGCTGTTCTGATGTGGGCAAAGTGGGATGAGGTGGAGAGGTAGAGAGATTGGGTTGGGGGTGGGGGTCTTATATATAAAAAAACAACTATTAGCCTTTTCTACAGAAATATCTGCACTTTAATCTCTTTAAAAATGTGTTTTTATATTACACATTGACATATGATGTTCATGTGATGTGTATAAGAATTAACATAGTAATCTGGATCAATGTGAAAGATTAGAAAATCTATTAGAGAGGGATGAGGGTCTGGTTTTATCTTAGTGAGATTTGAAAAAAAAGTAATTTGAAATGTTTTCCCAGAGGAGAGGAACACACGAACATCTTACAAACACTCACACAGCTCAGATCAGCTCAATGCTCGCATTAAACACACACATGCACACATCTCTCTCTCTCTTTTTTACCTCCACTTCACACACACACACACACACACACACACACACACACACACACACACACACACACACCTACACACACACGCAGAGATATTACAAACACATAGACAAAAACGTGATATGCACTGCCATAACACACATGTTCAGTATAGACATTCACTCACATTACACACACACACACACACACACATGCATAGTTTTAGTGTGTGGCTTGTGTGAGAAGAGCAGGGGACCAGCCACCAGTCCCTGAGGGACTCCCCCACTGAGGCAAGACACTTGCTTCACATCATAGCAGATAAGAGACAAAAGCTTAGCCACACACACGCACACACACACGGACACACGCACACACACACGTACACGCTCACATACTCTCACAGAGGCGCATGCACACACACACACACACACACTCAGACACACACTCTCACACAGGCACATGCACACACACACATGCACACAATCTCTCTCTGTCACACACACACTCACACACACTCTCTCACACACACACACACACACACACATACTCACACAGGCACATGCACACATGCACACAATCTCTCTCACACAGACACACACACACACACACAGGCGTATGCACGCACACACACACAAACACACACAGGCGTATGCACACACACACAGACTCACACAGGCGCATGCACACACACACATACACACACACACACACACACACACACACACAATCTTTCTCACACACACACACCACAGATGCCCACCAGTGTCATTGCCTGCAGCAGGACACAGCTGTTGTCTGAAGCAGGTTACAGTATGTCTGAGCAGCAGCTCCTCAGATCTCCCAGTGTAATCACATTCAGGCTGTTATGATATGGTAACACATGCAGGCAGGAACAGCCGTCAAAGTTTGAAGTGTAAGTCGGCTGATTGGCACACGGTCTCATCTAGGGAATGTGAATTGTTTGGATGTTATGCTGAGATGTTCATAATTGAATTGCAAAAGTCTGCAAACTCCACACCCACTCTCTCCATCCCACACACAGATCCATAGCGGGCTTTAATATAACCTTTCCTTTCTTTCATTGGCTAATTCCTGGTTTGCGCCGTCGATTGTGTCAGGTGGTAATTAGGCGTCTTTTTGCGGCGAGAGGGGAAACGTTAGCGTCTTCCTGCTGTAT
>CM059271.1:3037500-3062500 GCA_030347295.1 Setipinna tenuifilis | reverse complement strand
CGGGTTATAAAATGACCAAGCCGCAGAGGCATTACACACACACATAGTAATAAACAACAGGTCATTATAGTAAAGACACTGGCAATCAGACAACACACTGTATCGGCAGGTCATAAGAAGGATGCATATTCCCAAGGATAAGGAAGAGGAGGGTTGTTGTTTGCTGTGTTCATTTGTCTGCAGGAGATATATCCGCAAAAGAAGCTGCTGGCTACTAAATGTACTGTACAATCAGTAAACAAGGAGCAAACATGGAGCATTCTCATCTTACATGCAGTCGGGTTTTTTTGTGGTGGACTGTTTTTTTTTAGTTCTGTGTGTGTGTGTGTGTTCGCTGATGTTTCGTAATGGGCTCCCAGTAGACAGGCCTAGTTGGCTGTGGGTGATGCAGGCTGTCTCTCATCTTCCTCTGTTGTTGTGGTTGAGATGTGAAGGACTGCGCATGTGTTTGTACTGTCTATGTTAGCGCAAACATGGTGTGGGAGTGTGTGTGTGTGTGTGTGTGTGTGTGTGTGCGTATGTGTGTTGTGTGTGGTATTGTATGTGTAAAAATGTCAATTACTGAGTGTGTGTGAATAACAGGATGTTTGTGTGTGAGAGTATACACATCCGTGTGTCTGTGTGTAAGTGGGCAGCATGTAATATGTTCTTAGAATACTGATTCTACAACATTCTATAGAACATTCTATAGAACTCATCATGGAATTCTATACGCCATAGATCTCCACCCGCCTGCGGTTTCCATGGCGCCTGACACAACGCACAAACGCAGGGTTCTATTTGCCGCATGTTAGTGTCCGGGTGAGTGGGGTGCTTGGGATGCTGGAGGGCCGCCTGAAAGAGGCTTTGACGGTCATCTGCAGTCTGAGAAGTGTGTGTTGCTCTGAAACAGTGTTTCTTTTCTTGTGGCCCCTGATAGGATTAAAGCTGCATTGAAACGGGACCCTTGTATGTTTCAACAGCCCTATAACGCCATGTGTAAACTCAGCCATTGCATAACATTGAAATCAGACCTTGCACATTAGATTCACTGGGAGAAAGAGGCGTTGCAAACCCCGCGTTGCAGATCTCGAGCAGCGGATTGCATGTGTGTGTGTGTGTGTGTGTGTTTATGGCGCAGGACCTGAGGGTGGATTAGGGAGAACATGGAACATGCGGCAGGTTTTACAGCCTTACTGATGCAGCACACAGGAGCAGGCTCTGCTACTCGCTTTTTATTTATTTATTTATTTATTTTGCATTTTCCCTCCAAATATCTGTTATTTTGCCGGTACTCAGTGGAACCATGGATACGGTGTGTGTGTGTCTGTGTTTGTGTTTTCTGTTTGTGTGAGCGTGCCATGGAACAGCACGTGTAAAGGAGAGAATAAAGTGTGTGTATGCATGTGTGTGTGGGAGGAGGGGTAGGTGTATCTTTGTGTGTGTGTGCGTGTGTGTGTGTGACCTGCATCTGGTATTCCTGGCGCATGCATTCCCAGTGCAGGCTCCTCTAGTGGGGCTGTGCTGTGCTGTGCTGTGCTGTGTGCTCGCAGCGCTCCACAGGGAGACCAGCTTCCTGTCGGAAATGTGGGAAAGACGGGGAGGCGGAGTGAGCGCTCCGAAACCACCACTGCACGCCAGGATGTAGGTCACAAACACATACACACACACACACACACACACGTGCGTGCCTGCTGACATACACAAACACGCATACCGTCACACACACAGAAAAGCCTTTATATACCCCTACATCCTTTAACACGTGCACTATGTTGAGGAAATACATACATACACACATACACACACCCGCACACTCACACTTGCACTCAGGCACAGATACAGAGTTATATACACTTTCACAAAATCACAAAACAGGGAAACAGGGAAGAAAACATACACTAACATACACAGACAGTATAGAGGTAAAGACATGTTCTGTGTACACATGACAGACACACACCCTCCCACAAACACGCAATCACAGTCACGTCTGTTTACACAAGTCTATTTACACAGATTTACAAGATACACACAAACACAACTGTCATACACTCTTCTGGGCGATATATGCTCACTAATAACAGGTCTGGATTGGGAGATGATGGAGTCTTCATGGTTGTGCACTGCCAACCAATACATTTTTTAAGAATCGTGTTAGTTGTCACCTTACCATTATTTTCAGTGCGCTAAATACACTGTTGCTTCCTGAACTGAACAGTGCCAAAGGTGTTTAAAAAGAGAGCTCTTTTTCAATCTTACATGAGCATTGCGGTTGGAAACGTTCCTGTTTAAACAAGCTGGCCTTTGTTGGTTATCAACCATTTCTAAATATAAGTCGGTGTTTTAAATTGAGCCATGTTTTTTGGACGCGGAGTAAATAGAAGGGGTGTGTGTGACTCGCGAGAGATTGTTCCCCCGGGTGCTGATAGTCTGGGAGGGGGTGGAGTGGGGAGTTGGGGCGGGGGGGCGGTGAGGCACTCCCAGCCCCAGCCGAGCAGTGTTTGAGCGTGGCCGGGAGAGCAGCAAACAGCCTGCGAACAATGCTCTGACATTTCAGCCCGGCTGTGGATGTAACTCGCGTCCAATCAAGCCATGCTTCAGCGCTTCAGCAAGCAGTAAGTATGTTTTCCACTGGCAATTGTTGCCTGACTCTAGTGTGTGAAGGCACTTCAGACGTATAGGTTTCATCAGCAGACGCTTTCCGCACGTACTGGCTGATTTTCCTCTGGCTACCGCTGCATGGAATAGCCGAAGCCTGGTCTTAATCATCTGAGTGTGCTGTGGGCTTCTTGTAGCTTGTGTATAGCCTACTGGCTTTGTGTTGTGCCGTTATTACTACAGTGTCAAGATTGAAATAATGGCAACATTGTATCTGACTCGCTGAGAACACATTTGCTGGGAAAAAACGACAAGAGCATATTTTTTTAGCAGATTGAAGAGCATTAGCACCGGGGGTCTGACTGGCCGGTAACGTGTAGATCGTTTATGTGAAAGGAAAAGAGACTGAATGACGTTTGCGCCGCCGTTCACAACCAGAGGAACTGACTAATTCCAAGTATTGCCCTTGTAGCCTCGGTTAACGCCTCCCAAGTGTCTGTTTTGACGCGAGACATTAACGTGTGTTGCCTGTCAGACTCGAGACCCATTAGATGCTCTTTTAGATGCTGCACATGACCAAAGACGCGCGCGCACATACGTTGTTTTTTTTTTTACCGTGGGTTAGTTCTAAGTACATGTTACATAAAGTTTTCACGTATGATTAGGCATTGCGGCATAAGGCGCATGACTAGTACAAATACTGTTGTCAAATTGTTATTAGCTCAAAGGTGTGAAGGGTCGGTGATCTAAGGAGAATTGTAAGGTTAGAGCTGTAAAGAGATGAAGAGCAGCCCAGTTTGGACATCTAGGTGTCTTGAGGTCGCTTGATGATGCAGGACTATTTATTTAAGGATTGAACAAGCAGTATAGTTTTTATTGTCTTCATTGCCGTTTAATGTGGATCACTGTGAATTTATGGCAAACACATTTAGCTCTGCTACTATTTCAACAGTTTTATACTGTAGCTAACTCATCTCTCGTCATGCCCAAAGCTACATAATTGCACCACAATAATAAAAATGTAAATATTAAGCAATGCAATTAATATGTGAGTGAATATGCCATAGCAGAGAAGTAGAAAAGGAAAGCTAAGTCCTTGGCTCAGGGCTTTTTTTGTACAAGGATCACAAAACGCTTCATAATAACTCTCACAATTGCATAAAGCCGTTCATGAATGGTGCATAATGGTGCAATTATCTGACTTTCGGGTGTTCAATTAATCCTTGCCCAGGTCATTCGGAGCTGCAGTCAATATAGAATCACATCTTCCTACGCTAATTTATTTAGTCAGTTATAACATTATTGAAATTCCATACAAACACAAAATGTGGGCTAGTGACACCCTTATCGGAGAAGCCAGCGTACTTCCTTTACACAAACAAAGAATTAGTTTAGAACTGGAATTCATTCCGTGCTGTTCTAGTCCATATTTCAATTGTAATTCTTTTGTGATTTCATTCTGATTCTATAGACATTGTCTATGCAAAGCTTGGTTCTGTCAGTCGAGGCCTACATAGCCTACACTGTCCTGTTTATGGAAACATGCAGATTTGTTGTTGTTGGTGTGAAAGCAGGCCCAGCCCTACTCGCTATTATCTATCTATTACATCACTATTACTTTAACCCAGTGCTGTTACTCCCAGTACTGGACCTTGCCTGTAATGATCACTCCCAGTGACTTTCACTCCCAGCTGGGCTGTTTTATGTGGCCAAAGGACCTTGTTATTTCCTGTTATATTCCCAGACTGCATTGTGGTTTATATCCAGGCCCTAACGTTTCTTGGCAGCGGAGTTTGAGTCTTCCCTTTTTTGAGAGTTGACATCATTCGCGAAGGAGGGAAGGGAATCAGTCATCAAGTTTGTGTTTTTTGAAGACATCTGCGTGTGTTTTTCTCTCTCTCTTCTTTTTTTTTGCCTTTTTCTTGTTTCTTTTTGTATCTACGTACTCACTCACTCAGTCAGTCAGTCAGCAGGCTTGTGGAGTAGGCTGAGATGTTGTTTTTGTCTCCACTGAAAAACCATTTTGTATGGACGAGGCTGTGAGGGAGACGTGTGGAGACTTTGCTTCCTCCTGTGTGCTGCAGAACAGGAGGAATGTGATAAGGGACTCGCCTTCAATGTGCTCAGTGTGTTTAAACGCACTGGAAACTCCCTGGAGGACCAGCTGACCATTGACACAGGGCAGCGCAGGCTGTGGCAGCAGCAGCAGAGCCGGGATAAGCATCCCTGGCAGAGCAAGAGCTGGATCAGTGATTGTGGCGAACTGGGAGTTGGATAAGTGGCCAAGGTGGACTCCACTGGAGCTGGGTTTCTGACCGTGATGGAAGTCGGGAATGGGTCATCGGCGTCAGCTGGAGCTGGTGAAGCTGCAGTTGAAGCTTGAGCTGTAGCTGTAGCTGGAGCTGGGCTATCGCTTAAACCATCAGCCTGTTGGGTGTGCCCTGCACCTCTCCACTCCCTCACTCCCATGTGGCCTCCCTCATCCATTAAGGACCAGAGCGAGATCTGACTGGCTCAGCTGGGCTCAGTATTGACTGCATGCTGCCTGCCTTCACTCAGGTTTAGTTTGAGCGAATAAGACTTCACACACGACATCCAGCTCCCGCTGACATCTGGCTATGAATTTGTTGCTAAGTTACCGTCCCTAAGCAGAGCCAAGGACCACGAGCAGAATGGCTTACACACTCTCTCAGGCTCTTAGACGAGCTTTCACACACTTGCAAATCAGGTGTTACACTCACAAGCGCACTATTACGCTCTCAAAGGCAATGTTGCAAACACTCACCAGCCTCACCAACGCAATATTACCATCACAAAACACATCAGACATCAGACTCACTTAACACGCATTACATTCTCAAGCGTGTCATCAGCATGGTTCTGCCACCGTCGCATTGTTGACAGTCACAGTATTAGACTCCTAATCACAGTTGCAGACTGTCAGTATGTGTCAGATTACATGCAGCGCAGCACAGTGCATACAATGCGACATCAGACTACATAATGTGGCACTACACTATTAGTAACAGCTGTAGATTACTAGTCTGAGTAGTACACACAAAACAGCATCAGACCACATGATGCAGCATTGGTGTTAGTGACAGCCGTAGGTTAGCAGTCTCAGCAACATCAGTCTACCTACCACACTATCAAACTACCCAACAGCATCAGTCTGGCTACCACACTATCAAACTTCCCAACAGCATCAGATGACCCACAGCATAGCATCCTATAATCCGGTACAGCATCACACCACCTAACCTTGCATCTGACCCCCTGACACATCATCACTAGCTTGGCTGTCGCACCGAGCTCATGGATAGAGCTTGGTCTGGCATACCTCCCAGGAGGCAGGAGGCTCTTAGAGGCGGGATCAACGACCGTCTTTCAAATGCCTCTGTGTACTACTGGACAGAGCTACAACCAATCAGACCACTGATTCTGATGACAGATGCGTACTGTAGCATTCATTTTTCATTGGTGCCCTAATTATTCGGGCAAAGGAACAGGCCGAGAATAGGCAGGTTGGCCAGACTAACTTGAAAGCGAAATTCAATTTAGTGCAGCATCACAGGCAGTATGGGTGAGCCCAGGCTATAGCATCACACCACCCAACATCAGATTGCATCAGATGACCCAGTAGAGCATCAGACTGCCTGCCTGATGTAGAGACATCTGTGAGTAACCTTTCGGTGAGGCTGGATGCTGTTGCGGTTAATGACACGGCCGCCCTGCCCCTGTCAGAGCTAATGGAGGGGGCTTAATGCCCGGTGGGGCTGGACGTGTTAAAAGGCCTCTCGGGCTCCCAGACGCCTCCCAGACAGGCTCAGCGGGCTCCCTTTGAAAGGCCGCTCAGATTTCATCTCTTAAAACACCCCCGGAAAGGAACCTTAATGCCGGTAAATGTACAGGACTTCAATCGCCGCTCGCTCGCGCCTTCCCCCACAATCAGACAGGCTCCCCGTGACGCCCGCGCTCTGGAATGGAGGGCTCGGGAGGTGGGGGAATTATGGGAGTGTGTGGGTGGTGCTGATTGCCTAGCTGTCTACCTACCTGCTTGACTGACTGCTGCTGCTGCTTCATAACCTGCAGAAGAAATGTGTATGTGTGTGTGTGTGTAAGTGTGTGTGTGAGTGTGTGAGAGAGAGTGTGAGCGTCTGTGTGTTTCACTTGCGAGTGAGAGTGTGAGCGTCTGTGTGTTCACACTTGTGTTTACATGCTGTGTCTTCTGTGTGTGAGGTAGGAGGTAAAGGACGCTTAAGTCATGCATGGTCCGTGTCGGAGGTGTGTTCTGTTGGAGGTGTGTGTGTGTGTGCGTGTATGTGTATGTGTGTGTGTGTGTGTGTTGGGTGGCAGTAGCAGAGGGGTGATGAGTCAGCAGTTATCCCCATCCGTGAGGATCACAGCAGGTGCTTAATTGCGGCTCTTAACCCAAACATTGATTGTAATGTGCAGACATTACCACTGCAGCCCGCCCCCCCCCCTGACCCCCCCATAATCACCCACAGCAGTAGCACCTCAACTCCAGTCAGCCATTTGTCCTAACCCCCCCACCATCACTCTCTAGTTTTAATATGGGGTCCCCCCACCTCAATCACACTCCCCACCTCAATCACACACTCTCTCTCTCTTTTAATATGGGGTGTCTCTACTTCTCATTGTGTTTGTAATGAGTGATAATGAAGAGTACTTAAAAGTTTCTTAATCTCCCCCTTGCGCTCTGTCTCTCTCTGTCCCCTCTTGCTGTATTCCCTCCTCCTATCTTTCTCCACATTATGTATTTCCTCTTTCTCTCTGACCTCCCTGTTCTCTCTTTCTATCTCCCTCTCTGATTCTCTCTCTCTCTCTCTCTCTCTCTGTCCATCATCCTTTATTTGCCTCTGTCTCTCTCTCTAACGCTGGCTGTGTTACTCCTGCCTGTCTGCAGCTGTATGTCAGTCCTTCACTGAGTGTCCTGCTCTGAAGGTGCACCTTGTTGTTGTGTTCAGCATCGTCCATCTCCAGTCTCCAGTCTCCAATCTACAGTCTGCTCTGTGCTCCAAATGTGCTGCTGTGTCTGTTATTCCCCTTCATAACTCTCCCAGAGTAGCTGGAGAGAGAGAGAGAAGAGAGAGAGAGCGTAGCAGGAGAGAGAGAGAGAGAGAGAGAGAGCAGGTTTATGGCCATGGCGCCAATCAAGCACCCGGCTCATATAACAGGCAGGACGCTGAGTCATTAAGCACTGGTCTGCTCGCCCGCCTGCCTGCCTGCATGTCTGTCTGTCTGTCTACATGCCTGCCTGTATGTCTACATGCCTGCCTGTCTGTATACATGCCTGCCTGTCTGTCTGTCTGTCTACATGCCTGCCTGCCTGTCTGTCTGTCTACATGCAGCAGTCTCCATGTCCGATCACAGCCATTATTCCCCTTGTTTCTGTGTGTGTGTGTGTGTGTGTGTGTGTGTGTGTCTGTCTGTCTGTCTGTCTGTCTACACGCAGCAGTCTCCATGTCCGATCACAGCCATTTTCCCCCTTGTTTCTTCGTATGTGTGTGTGTGAGAGTGTGTGCGTGTGTGGGTGTGTTTGTGGTTAGCCTGTCCGTCTACCTGTCTCTATGGCCAATTGCTTATTTCCCTTTGTGTGTGTGTGTGTGTGTGTGTGTGTGTGTATGTGATATCCCCCTCATTTCTTTGCTTCCTCACCTGGATGTGTTTCAGAGCAGTTGCAGCCGTTGCGGTCCGTGAGTCATAAGCGGGGGTGTTTGATGTGATGACAATGGGAAAGGCTTGAGGAACATTATTTAAAATTACTCTTCGGGGGAAAAACAGATTTAGATCTGCTCATTCCACTGCTTACTGCTGCTGCATTTGTTTAATCTATCTCCCTAGCTTTCACACTCTCTTACTCTCTCGCTTTCACAGATGTCCATGCACACATGTACATATACATGTAGATAGAGACACACACACACACACACACACACACACACACACACACACACGTATACACACACATACACACACACACACACACACACACACACACACACACACACACACACACACACACGCCTATCCAAAAACAAATGTGTATGAAAGCACACACACACATGTACATGGAATACATGCACACCTCCTTCTCCTCGTCCGCAAACCGAAATGCTGAAATGATCACTGTTCTTCTCCAGCACCTTACTGCTCCTCTTCCTCTACCTCTGCTCCAAAAGAAAGAGCACTACTGAGATCCTAGCAGTGTTCACAGTGTTCTCACAGTCTCTGTACTATATGGTACACTCAGCTGCCTAGTGAATCAGCCATTTTGTAATTCTCTTTGAATCCTTAGCTGTATATATCTTATTCACTACACGAGCTCCACCAGCATTCCCACACCGACAGCAAATGGCCTACAGCTCAGGCCTCTCCAGCATTATACCACACTCCTCTGCCAGTGTGTGTTAGTGTATGTGTGTGTATCTGTAGATTCGCCCTTGGTTGCATCTCTCTATATCTCTATATCTATGGTCTATCCTTCTCCCTCCCTCTCTCTTTTTTCCTCTCCATCTCTCTCTCTCCCTTTCTCTCTGTGGGTGTGTGTGTGTGTGTGCACACATATCCCATCTAATACCAAGGTTGAAGGTGCCTCACTCATTCTCACTCGTTCTTTCTCCCCTTTGTGTGTGTGTGTGTGTGTGTGTGTGTGTGTGTGTCTGTGTCTGTGTGTGTGTGTGTGTCTGTGTGTGTGTGTGTGTGTGTGTGGACATGCAGATCCCATCTGATGCCGAGGTTGAAGGAGTCTCGCTCCCACGAGTCGTTGCTCAGCCCCAGTAGTGCAGTGGAAGCTCTGGACCTCAGCATGGAGGAGGAGGTGCTCATCAAACCAGTGCACAGCAGCATCCTCGGACAGGACTACTGCTTCGAGGTACACACACACACACACACACACATGCACACACACACAATTCCATATGTCGGGCAGGACTAATGCTTGGAGATACACACAAACACACAAACACTCTCTCTGAGACACACACACAGAAACACACACACACACATGTACACAAGCACACACTGATAATAGCACACCTCAGCAAGGAGAGGAGTTTGTCAGCACACAGCAGCATTGGCAGACAGGAATGCACATATTTACAGGAATGCTCAGGTACTCACACAAAACATACACCCCCACACACACACACACACACACACACACACACACACACACACAAAAGCCTTTTCAGAGGCAAACACAGACAGCAATATACATATTTACAGGAACAGGAACATGGACACACACACACACACACACCTCAGAAAAGTGAATGACATGCTCCTCAAACCAGTACACAGTAGTATCTTTGGAGAGGACCATTTCTTCAAGGTTTACACCCACACTTACAGTTACAAACACACACACATGTACACACAGTTGTAAATACACGCACACACAGTTATACACATACACACACACACACACACACACACACACAGGACCACAGGCAGTAAAAGGAATCCCTTTTACAGTCCCAGGTAGCAAGAATGCTGGGAGAAAAAGATGTATCTCGCTATCTTCATTCTCCATCTTCGTAAAACAAAGTACTTGTCCACAGGCAGGGAGATTTATGCTCTCCTTCATGTCAGATGACTTTCTCTTTCCTCTTCCTCTTTCCTCTTCCTCTTCCTTTGTGTCTGACCACACCGCTGGATGGTGTTGCCAGGTAACCACATCAACAGGAAGCAAATGTTTCTCCTGCCGCTCAGCCGCCGAGAGGGACAAATGGATGGAGAACCTGAGACGAGCCGTACACCCCAACAAGGTACACACACACACACACACACACACACACAATACTAGACCTTCATGTCAACGCTGTCCTTCTTTATCCAGTGTAAGGACAGTATTTATCAAGTTTACAGTAATGGCTCCGCTTGTTATTAGTGCAGTCATGGTAGCCATTACAGTTTGACTGATAACGGGACAGGTAGGACAGGAAGGAAGGTTAATCTTAGACACAAACTTACAAACACACACACACACACACGTACACACACATACACACACACACACACACAGAAACACACATGCACCTTCCTTTTGCTAAAAGCAACATAATACAGGGTTGTATAGGTGCTTTAAGTGTCTGTGTAGATGGGGAGTATGTTAATGATGTCCCCACTGTTCCAAAGGACAGTCAGTGTGTGGAGAATGATTTACTGACATGGGCAAGTTTAAGGCATTTAATTGTTGCTAGTGTGAGTTTCGATTATTTTTTGAATAGTAATTACATTATATAATTATGTATATATGTATATTTGGAACAATGTATGTTGCATACACTTCTTAATGTACTTCTTAAAAGCCTCTTAGCAGATGCTTTTATCCAAAGTGAATTACAAAAGAGGACATAAACAAGCTACAGATGGAACACAGAGTAAGCAAAGACATAACAAAGGCAGGGTACCGTAATGCTGATTGTGATGAGGGGAAGTACTCCCAGAAAAGAAGAGTCTTCATGAGGCAGAGAGGGATGCTCCTACTCTTGCTAGTAGCTTGTTCCACCATTGAGAGATAACAACGGACATCAGGTTTAGATTGAGCCTGCCTGCCTGCCTGTGCTCAGGGTAATTTGTATGGAGATCGCCTTGTGTGAGGAGAGGCCAAGGAGAAACCAAATGTCTAGCTCTATGTTGACGGTGTCCCCACTGTCTCAGATTAAATATGTTGACAATGTCCGCACAGTCCCAGATTAAACATGTTGACGATGTCCTCACTGTCCCAGATTAAACGTTGGTGATGTCCGCACTGTCCCAGATTAAATATGTTAACAATGTCCCCACTGTCTCAGATTAAACATGTTGACGATGTCCGCATTGTCCCAGATTAAATATGTTGAAGACGTCCCCATTGTCCCAGATTAAATATGTTGGCGATGTCCTCACTGTCCCAGATTAAACATGTTGACGATGTCCTCATTGTCTCAGATTAAACACGATGTCCGCACTGTCCCAGATTAAATATGTTGACGATGTCCGCACTGTCTCAGATTAAACATGTTGAAGATGTCCGCACAGTCCCAGATTAAACATGTTGACGATGTCCAGACTGTCTCAGATTAAACACGTTGACGATATCCGTACTGTCCCAGATTAAACATGTTAACGATGTCCCCACTATCCCAGATTAAACATGTTGACGATGTCCTCACTGTCTCAGATTAAATACGATGTCCTCACTGCCCCAGATTAAACATGTTGACGATGTCCTCATTGTCTGAGATTAAATACGATGTCCGCACTGTCTCAGATTAAACACGATGTCCCCATTGTCTCAGATTAAAAATGTTGACGATGTCCTCACTGTCCCAGATTAAATATGTTGACGATGTCCTCATTGTCTCAGATTAAATACGATGTCCGCACTGTCTCAGATTAAATACGATGTCCTCATTGTCTCAGATTAAATACGATGTCCTTACTGTCCCAGATTAAATATGTTGGCGATGTCCCCACTGTCTCCGATTAAATATGTAGACGACGTCCCCACTGTCTCCGATTAAACATGTTGGTGATGTCCCCACTGTCCCAGATTAAACATGTTGGCCATGTCCGCACTGTCTCAGATTAAACATGTTAACAATGTCCGCACTGTTTTAGATTAAATACGATGTCCTCACAGTCCCAGATTAAACATGTGGATGATGTCCTCACAGTCCCAGATTAAATACGATGTCCGCACTGTCTCAGATTAAACGTTGACGATGTCCCCACTGTCTCAGATTAAATATGTTGAAGATGTCCGCACTGTCCCAGATTAAATATGTTGGCGATGTCCGCGTTGTCCCAGATTAAATATGTTGGCGATGTCCTAACTGTCCCAGATTAAACATGTTGACGATGTCCTTACTATCCCAGATTAAGTATGATGTCCCCACTGTCTCAGATTAAACATGTTGACGACGTCCGCACTGTCCCAGATTAAATATGTTGACGACGTCCCCATTGTCCCAGATTAAACGTTGACGATGTCCCCACTGTCTCAAATTAAACATGTTGACGATGTCCTCACTGTCCCCCACAGGACAACAGTCGGCGGGTGGAGAACCTGCTGAAGCTGTGGATTATCGAGGCGAAGGACCTGCCGGCCAAGAAGAAGTACTTCTGCGAGCTGTGTCTGGACGACACACTGTACGCGCGGACCACCTGCAAGCTCAAGACGGACAACGTCTTCTGGGGCGAGCACTTCGAGTTCAACAACCTGCCCGCTGTCAAGAGCATCACCGTGCACCTGTACAAGGAGACGGACAAGAAGAAGAAGAAGGACAAGAACAACTATGTGGGCCTGGTCAACATCCCCATCGGCGCCGTCACGGGCCGCCAGTTCATGGAGAAGTGGTACACGGTCAGCACGCCCAACCCCAGCAAAGGCAAGGCGCCGGGCCCCATGGTGCGCATGAAGCTGCGCCACCAGAGCATGTGCATCCTGCCCATGGAGCAGTACAAGGAGTTCGCCGAGTACATCACCAACAACTACCTGCTCCTGTGCTCCCTGCTGGAGCCTGCGCTCAGCGTCAAGAACAAGGAGGAGATGGCCTCTGCCCTTGTGCACATCCTGCAGAGCACTGGCAAAGCCAAGGTAAGGGGGGTGTAGGGGGATGTGTGTGTGTGTGTGTGGGTGTGGGTGTGTGTGTGTGCCTCAGCCCTCGTGCACATCCTGCAGAGCACCGGCAAAGCCAAGGTAAGGGTGGTGCATGGGGCGGGGGTGTGTGTGTGAGTGTGTGTGTGTGTGCCTCGGCCCTCGTGCACATCCTGCAGAGCACAGGCAAAGCCAAGGTAAGGGTGGCGCGGGGGTGTGTGTGTGTGTGTGTGTGTGTGTGTGTGTGTGGCTGGCCTCGGCCCTCGTGCACATCCTGCAGAGCACCGGCAAAGCCAAGGTAAGGGTGGCACAGGTGTGTGTGTGTGGGTGGGTGTGGGTGAGTGCGTGTGCCTCCATGCTCATGCACATCCTGTAGAGCATAGGCAAAGCCAAGGTAAGAGTGGTGCAGGTGTGTGTGTGGGTTTGTGTGTGCCTTTCTGCACATCCTGCAAAGCACAGACAACGTAAAGGTGAGAACTCCAAAAACACACAAAAAAACTGAGTAAAAATTTTAGGGTGAACCATTTGGGAGTTGTTTTTAGATTCAAAAAAAGCATCTTTAGTCGTGTCATCTGCTCCCCCCTCACATTTTCCTTTTTTCATCCCACCCCTTTTCTTTCTGTTCGGTGATGCATTGCTGATGAGGTGAGCAGCTTACAGCAGAATAAAGGAGAGACTGGCCTTGCTGTAAACGAGTGTATGTGGTGTTCACTGTGGGTGCCACAATGATCATTTGGAGCTCCTGCTGTAGATGCCTTTTCAAAAGGAGCTAATGCACAGTACTAATCAATAAAACCGGACAATAGTGGCATCTGTTTGTGTGTGTGTGTGTGTGTGTGTGTGTGTGTGTGTTCATGTGCCTTTATGTGCATTTTAGCTCACTGGACTATGAATTGGGTGTGTATGCCTCTGTGTGTATGTGAGAGAGAAAGAATGTATTAGTGTAGTAGTGTAACAGTTTAAATGTGTGTGTGTGATTACTCTTGTTAGCTGAAGCGTGAATGACACTGGCTGGAGGTGGTGTGTGTGGCCTGCAATGGATTGGATGCGTGGGATGGGGTCCCCAATTAATCACCTCACAATCAGATGACAATGGCTCTCAAAAGAAACTGCTGCTACATTCAGTGTGTGTCATCCATCATGTATAGTGTTACCACACTGCTTTGTCTGGCTCGTGTGTGTGTGTGTTTGTGTCTGGCTCGTGTGTGTGTGTGTGTGTGTGTTTGTGTCTGGCTCGTGTGTGTGTGTGTGTATGTATAGCCTCTGTCACACTCTCCATGTGTGTGAGTGTGTGTGTGTGTGTTGTCTGGCAGTGGAAGTGTAGTCTGTAATCTGATGTGATCTCCCTGGGCGAGTGTGTGTGTGTGTGTGTGCAGTGGAGAAAGGGCTGCTGAGCTGAGCTGTGCTGCCTGCCTGCCTAAGCTCAGGCTAATCTGTGTGGAAGGGTGATGGATGGCCTATTGTGGAGATCTCATTAGCCTGCACGCGAGAACAGGCCTGCGCTAATGCATGGGCGTGCTAACAAAGGGCCTAGCGCACTGCTAATGTCCAGGCTCGCTAACAAAGGGCCTTGATGAGGTAGCTGAATTGTTGTTGCTGTTGCTAACTGGCCTAGCGCTGCTTTTGTATTTGATGAGGTAACCATTCTACTTAGTGAAGAGATTGACTCTTCAAATAGCCTTAGAAGAGGTTGGCCTAGCCATTGCTAACGTGTCTAGCTTTGCTGGTCTGCAGGTTTGATGTATATTACATTACATTACATTACACTTGGTAGACACTTTTATCCAAAGCGACTTATATGATGGATATGACGTAGTTACTGGTAATAAGTTAAACTGTAGCCTACTAATGGAATTAATGAGAAAACCAGTCTGGTCAGTGAGGTCACTGCCTCTTTAAATGATTTGGAAGGAGTAGCCTAGTCACTGCTAGCCAGCTTTGCACGTGTGTGTGTGTGTGATTAGATAACATTTCAGTCAGGGAGGAAACTGTCTCTGCGAGTGAGCTGAATGAGCAGTGTTCTCAAGTCTCACTCTTTGAGAGTGTGACACACGCATCTCAACGAGTTCACACGCTCACACGCCACACATGGTATTTCTCACTCTCAAAACTTTTCACCTCTCAAAAATAAATAAATAAATAAATAAAAACCCTTCTTTAATCACCGGTAGGGTTGCACGGTATACCGGTACTGACTTTGTACCGCGGTACGTTAGGCATTTGAAACGGTACTATATAGATAGTGGAGCACGGAGGAGAGAATGGCTGCTGCCACCACGCTGCAACTTGTAGACAAACCACGGGCGATAAGTGCCACATGGCAGTACTTCGGCTTAAAAACAAATGAGCAAGACGAGGGAATTGACGCTGATCCATGCACCATTGTATACACGGTGTTTTAAAACATGCATGGCTAAAGGCGGAAACACCTCCAACTTAGCCACCCAGACCTGCACACTGAGTTCAGGGAACGACAGGTAATTTACTCATGACATGTACCCTTTGCAAAAGTAATAGTTCAATAGTTTTAAGTGCAACACATGATAGAGTTCTTACCAAACAGAAAAAACACGCAGCGACCACCACATTTCACGTTTTGCAATATATTGTACATCCCAAAAGTTCGTTTCAGTTCATAATAGTCTTGCAAATTGCAATACACCACCAAAACCCAACACCCTAGCAGGCAAAGGTTCAAAGACGAACTAATAGTCATTAAAAAATATTCAGTGTCAGTCAGCGTCAGTCAGGGAGCCTACAAGATCCATAATCCAGTCCGAGATTTAAGCAGCGAGCAGCAAACTTTCTCCAGCGTAATCAGTTTAAAAAATTAGACAGCAGAATTATCCGTATGAGTTTGTTGATCTATTGCACATAATGCATTCAGCACAAAAAGGCGACTATAGTGTCAGCTGGTGAGAGAAAACAACACGCGCACGATAAAGCTCTCCAGAGACAGTCAATTGGATACTTGACTCGGCCATGTTACTAGCATGTAGCATCCACGTTCGGATATAAACAAAAAAGGAGAGGCCAATTAATGAATTAGCGCCATACTGCAAAATGGCCACACTAGGTATTACACCTAATAAGAAGGGAAGGCAGAGAGGGCTTCGTCTGGAAAGTATTTAGACAGAACATACAAAAAAACTCTAAGAAACTGACATATTCAAAGGGCAGAGGTTGTTACAATACATGCATGATCTTTATAAATAACAAACTTTTACATACACATTTAGCCATTTAATATGTTAGAAATACTGGTAACATACCATTTAAAGACACTGGTCCTAAGACACGCTGTATGTGATGAAAATATTGTTTAGGTTATGTATCTCAATGTAAATCAGGCCTTAGCTTGTATGACAAATGTATCACCTTATTTATTTGAAAAAAAAAAAAACACCTTTATTTGAAAAAGTATCAAAAAGTACCGAAAGGCATCAAAATACATGTTGGTATCATGACAAAACTACTGCATTCATAATTATTAGTACTAATGAGTGATATTGTCTTATTATTGTTATTATTATTTGTCATAGAATAAATAAACACTGAAATTTGATCGAATCTAATTTGTTCTTTTTTTAAGTAGCTGTGTTGAACACACTTGATGGGTTCGATGGTTCGATGGGTAGGCTACGCTGCCCCCCCCCCCCACCCCCTTAAAAAAAAAAGAAAATCTCACTCCCACCACACTTCAAAACTTGAGAGCCCTGTGAATGAGGTAGCCTAGTCATCAGCTATGTTTACTTGGACAGTTTGTAGCTATCGCTAATGAGGCTAGCTCTGCTTGAAGGCTTTATACTAGCCTAACTCAGTGGCTTAGTTGAGATGTCCTGACCAATTATATCACGTAACAAAGTCCAGTCAGTGAAAAGAACACAAACTCTTTAAATGACCGGAAAGAAGTAGCCTAGTTACTGCTTATGAGCCAAAGTCATCAGGCAAGTGTAATAATGGGTGGCACTGTATAGATCAACTTAATGATCAGCAACCACGCGGCTAATAGGCTCGTTTGTCTTGCAGGCCTGATGAAGTAGCCTACAGTAGTTAGTGGTAACAAGCGCAGCTTTATTATTGGACCTGATGAGGTAAAGTGTTGTGAATTTAACTTGATAAAGTTGCTGCTCACTGCTACAGACTCTGAAGAACCAAATGAGCTGTCTGGCTCGTCCATTCAGTGCCAAACTTGGACTGAGCTGGATAAAGTGTCCTGATGGCCACTCGTGTACTGTGTATAACCAGAGTTAAATTGGGCCAGAGCCCTCCAGAGCTCAGCTCTGCCTCCTCACCTCGGCAATACAGCCAGCCGGAGCTGAGATGAGCTCCCTCTGCTACAGTATTTATAGTACTACAGTAGAGGGAGATATCGACTATCCACTGTTAGTAAAGAAGCGCTCCCCCTCCTTACAAAAGCCAATTTAACCAGTGTGTATAGCTACATATTATCATTACGTATATATAACCATATATAATTTCCTTGTAATGTGGTGTAAACACAGTGCTTCTGTACAGTCGTGTATATTTTTGTCAAGCAGTTAGCGTATATTTGTGTGTTGTTTGGCTCTATGTGAAATGCTACCCCAACGCTGCCATTTTCTCTTCGAGGATCAAGACGGTGTACAGTACTGTCTCTCTGTCCGTGTGTGTATCTGTAACCAGGATGAGGTAGTCTGGTGACTGCATATACCCGCACTCATATGAATACACATTGTACGTAGAGCCTTGTTGGCAGTCCTCAAAGCTCAGATAAGCTGAGTGAGTTAGCCTGGTCCCCACTGAAATAAAATCTGTTTCAAGTCCTTTTTTGCTGACCACGATGTTTTTTTCCCCTCAGCCCATAAAGTAATTAACTGTGGAGCAGGAATGGCCAAGACCAAGACAGCCTGAGCTAGACTTTCTGAAATGGTGGAAATAGCTGGACTCTGAAGGCCTGCTGTGATGCTCACCCTGCCACTTTCTAGGGGCATATAAGTGTGTGTGTGTGTGTGTGACTGAGTCTGTGTGTGTGTGTGTGTGTGTGTGTGTGTGTGTGTGTGTGTGTGTGTGTGTGTGTGTGTGTGACTGAGTCTGTGTGTGTGTGTGTGTGACTGAGTCTGTGTGTGTGTGTGTGTGTGTGTGTGTGTGTGTGTGTGTGTGTGACTGAGTGTGTGTGTGTGTGTGTGTATACGTGTGTGTGTGGGAGAGAGAGAGGGGCAGAGAATGGCTCCCTGATGTAGCCGGTAATTTGTGCGCTGGTCAGGTTGGGCAGTGCTCTCTGTGGCATACACTCTCTCATTAAGGGAGGCCCTTGTGTGTGTGTGTGTGTGTGTGTGTGTGTGTGTGTGCGTGTGCGTGTGTGTGCGTGTGTGCGCGCGTGCACATGTTGTGTGTGCTTGTGTGTCTGCATGTGCATACAAATCATTATAGAGGGATGGTGTGTGTATGCGTTTGGTGTGTATGTGTGTGTGTGCACATTTTTGCATACGTGTGTGTGTGTCTGTTCTCAGGGCCCCCCTAACACAGGCAGTGGGGGTGGGGAGGCAATGGCCAACCTCTGTGGCTCACTATTCATATGTAGGCATGCTCAGCACATGCTAATTGTGTGTGTGTGTGTGTGTGTGTGTGTGTGTGTGGGGCTCAATACTCATCAGTAGGCATGCTCAGCACAGGCTAATTGTGTGTGTGTGTGTGTGCGTGTGTGTGTGTGTGTGTGTGTGTATGTGTGTGTGTGGCTCAATACTCATCAGTGGGCATGCTCAGCACAGGCTAATTGTGTGTATGTGTGTGTGTGTGTGTGTGTGTGTGTGTGTGTGTGGTGTGTGTGTATGTGTGTATGTGTGTGTGTGTGTGTGTGTGTGTGTGTGTGTGTGTGTGTGTGGCTCAATACTCATCAGTGGGCATGCTCAGCACAGGCTAATTGTGTGTGTGTGTGTGTGTGTGTGTGTGTGTGTCTCAGTACGTCTCAGTACTCATCAGTAGGCATGTTCGTCTCTGGCTGACGAGGCTTAATTAAACGGAATCACATCAGCGCTCACGGGCGAAGGCAAGTGCTGCAGATGAGATGACAATCAGGCTATGTATTTATTGTGTGTGTGTGTGTGTGTGTGTGTGTGTGTGTGTGTGTGTGTGTGTGTGCACGCTCAGGATTGAGACAACAGTCAGTGACATTATGCATGCATGTGTGTGTCTGTGCATGTGGAGGTGTGTGTGTGTCTGTGTGTGTGTGTGTGTGTGTGTGTGTGTGCGTGCAAGCTTATGGGTGAAGGCAAGTGTTTGCGATGAGATGACAGACTGACTGACCCAGCACTTGCAATGAAGAATACATGTCTATTTTTGTGAGTGTGTGTGTGTGTGTGTGTGCACGCAAGCTTATGGGTGAAGGCAAGTGTTTGAGATAAGATGACAGACCGACTGACCCAGCACTTGCAATGAAGAATACATTTCTGTGTTTGAGTGTGTGTGTGTGTGTGTCTGTGTTTTGTGTTTTGTGTGTTCGTGTGTCTGAGTCTGTTTTGTGTGTGTGTGCGCGTGTGTGTGTGTGTGTATGCGTGCATGCGTGCGTGCGTGTGTGTGTGTGTGTGTGTGTGTGTGTGTGTGTGTGTATGCGTGCATGCGTGCGTGTGTGTGTGTGTGTGTGTGTGTGTGTGCATACTCACGGGCGAAGGCAAGTGTTTGGCATGACAGGCCAGCTCTGGCTCTGCTAGCGAGGATCATTAAAGAGCTGTTCAAGAGGATGGTGTGTGTGTGTGTGTGTGTGTGTGTGGTGCCATTGTGTCCCCATGTCCTCAGCATGAGAAGTAGCCCTTGAGTGTGTGTGTGTATGTGTGTATGTGTGTGTGTGTGTGTGTGTGTGTGTGTGTGTGTTTGGTACACAGTGAATGCTGCTAAACTAATAGTGAAGGCTGATGTAGGGCCAGAGGTTCTGGATGAAGGCTGCGCCCTCACACACATGCTAATGGCCTGCTCCTGGGTGGGAGTGTGTGTGTGTTGGAGTTTGTTTGTGTGTGAGTGTGTGTGTTGGAATTTGTGTGTGTGTGTGTGTGTGTGAGAGAGAGAGAGAGAGAGTTACTGCTGCTAATTGCTTGGTCTTGTGTTGGTATAGGGAAAAAAGCAAGATAAGGTTGGTGACTCAGAATCGATGCAGAGCACATGTGACCTTGTACCTTGGATAAAACATGCATTGATTACTGTGTGTGTGTGTGTGTGTGTCTGCCTAGATGCTGAGGGAGAATCAGCCTAGCTCCCCTTGATGAAGGACCAACGGTGTGTGTGTGTGTGTGTGTCCATTAGACATTGGTATCATCGATTTATGCCCCAAAAGCATCTGAAATAATAAACAGCCATTCAGTTACTACACATTTGTTCATTGTGGTGTACTTGCACACACACACACACACACACACACACACACACACACACACACACATATGCAAGGTCAGCTTACATGGAAAAACTTATACACAAGGTCTCCTTGTGGAGGTCATTCACACACACAAGGTCATGTCCAGTGGGGACATTACATAGGCTTTGACTTGTTTCAAGGCAACCAGTCTGGACATAGTGTGTGTGTGTGTGTGTGTGTTTGACTGTTTCAGTGTGTGTGTGTGTGTGTGTTTTGGTTTGTCTTGGCCATTAAATTTTCATGATCCGGTCCTCATCCTGTTTGAGTGACAGACCTTAACAACTGCAGGTCTTAACGAGATTCCAGCCTTAACGAGTTCCAGAAGCATACCAGTCCTGTCCAATTTCCTCCTCTGAGGACTCTGACAAGTCACCACTATGTAGGTTTGCATAGGTAATACTGCTCGTCATAGCATTCTACATCCAATTAAATCACCAAAAATAGAACACATTAAGCAAGAGCATTGAAACAGAACCACAAATGCACTAAATATATGCAACAGAAACATAATCAATCAGCCGCAGTAGCCGCAGTGTTTGTACTGGAGTGTAAAAAACGAAACCAATGGCACGCGTTCAGACGTCCCTTATCTCCTTCTGGTAAGCATGCAGAATGGGATGTATCACGCCGGGGCAGGTAGCCGTGGCGTAATAACTGGCGTAATAACTTGTGATTAATTGTCTGGTAAATAATTAAACTCCCACGGTGACAGGGAGCGTGGAGGATGGAGGAGAGAATAGAGGGCTCAGGGCACACACACACACACACACAGTAGCCACTGGCCAGCCTCTCCTGCCCTCTCAAGGGCCCACTCCAGCTCGAGTGGCAGTTACCGCCTGAAAGGGGACAGCATTTGTGATGTGTGTGTGTGTGTGTGTGTACTTGTGTGCGCAATTGTCTGTATAGTTGCGTCGCGTGTGTGTAATTAATTGTTCAGTATTATAATAATAATAATAATAACCTTTACTTGTATAGCACAGTTCATACATACAAGATGCAGCTCAAAGTGCTTCACAGTTTGGCAAGGTCACAACAAAACAGCATTAGCCATAACAACGCAATGTCCCTTTGATGCAGGCTCTTGCGTGAGCACATGCAAAAGTCCGTAGGGGCAACAGGGGTGAGGAAAAACTCCCTGAGTTGTATGTAGTTGAATCAAACCGGGGAAAAAAAAGGAAGAAACCTCAGGCAGAACCGCGTCCCCTAGGGAAGCCCTTCTGCCGGGGCTGTGGTAGACTGGGGGTGGGTGGTAGTCCTCGTGGGGGTGAAGTAGTGGTTGCTGTGGGTCTGTTTGGGTGGAGGGTGAAAGGGGGACTTTGGAGGGGGGGGGGGCGTTGTGCGACTGCTGTTGGTCTGGGTGCTTGGGGCTTGGTCTGGGTGCTTGGGGATGGGGATGGGGGGGGGGGGGGGTGGAGAGTCCTCGGTAGGGCCGTTAGGTGTAGGCGAGGCTGAACAGATGAGTCTTGAGTTGCCTTTTGAAGGCGTCGACGGACTCGGCTTCTCTAATGTGTTGTGGTAGGGCGTTCCATCTTCTTGGGGCGTGGTATGAGAAGGCTGCTTCCCCGATCCTTTTGGGTGGAGCTTCTGGGACCCTCAGGAGGCCAGCTTCGGTCGATCTGAGGGCTCGTGCAGGGATATAAGCAGAGAGTGTGTCAGTGATATAGCAGGGGGCAAAACCATTTATAGCCTTGAATACTAACAGGAGTATTTTAAACTCAATTCTATAGGAGACAGGCAGCCAGTGGAGTTGAGCTAATATGGGGGTGATATGATCCCTTCTTCTAGTTTTTGTTAGTAACCTAGCAGCCGAGTTTTGAATAAGCTGTAGTTTCTCAATTGACTTTTTGGGGAGGCCTGCAAATAAGGCATTACAGTAATCTAGTCTACTTGAGATAAATGCATGTATCAGTTTTTCAGCGTCCTGCTGGGTTAAGAACGGGCGAACTTTTGCGATATTTCTAAGGTGGAAGTAGGCGGTTTTTGTTAATTTATTAATATGAGGTTCAAAGTTTAGGTCAGAGTCCAGGGTCACTCCTAGGCTTGTCACCTTTTCTCTGACATGTTGGTTAAGGTTTCCTAGGTTAGAGTAGAGCGCCTCGCGTTTGTCTCTGGGGCCAAGAAGTAGGACTTCTGTTTTGTCCTCATTTAATTTTAGAAAATTATTGTTCATCCAATGTGTAATAGCTGTTAGGCAGGAGGTTAGAGTGTGTAGGGCGGTAGTTTGATTCGGCTCGACTGATATGTAGAGCTGTGTGTCATCGGCATAGCTGTGGAAATCTACATTATATTCTTTGATAATGTTGCCTAATGGTAGCATGTATAATGAGAAAAGAAGGGGGCCGAGACAGCTGCCTTGGGCGACTCCAAAGGGCATGTTGTGTTTGTTGGATACGTGGTCTCCTATACTAACGTAGAATTGCCTTCCTCTAATATATGATTCAAACCATTTTAATGCATTGCCTGAGAGGCCTACCCAGGTCTCAAGACGGTTAAGTAATATGTTGTGGTCAATAGTGTCAAAGGCGGCACTTAGGTCTAGGAGGATTAGGACAGAGACTTTGTTTGTGGCCATACTAAGTCTGAGATCATTAACTATTTTAGTTAGGGCGGTCTCTGTGCTGTGATTTGCTCTGAAGCCTGATTGGAATTTTTCTAATATATCGTGTTTGCTAAGGAACAGGTTGAGTTGCTTAAAGACGACTTTTTCTAATATTTTGCTTATAAATGGGAGATTGGAGATTGGCCTATAGTTGTTCAGTGTGTTTTGGTCCAGATCTGCTTTTTTCAGGAGTGGCTTTACAACTGCGGTTTTAAAGGAGTTGGGGAATACTCCTGTGACGATGGAGGTATTAATAATCTGTAGTACGGGTGTTGAAACGCAACTAAAGATGTTTTTCATAAGGAAGGTAGGTATAGGGTCAAGGCTAGAGGTTGACTGTTTACTTTGTTTGACTATCTTGTTCAGTTCTTCTTCTGAGATGGGGTTAAAGTTATTAAGGGTTGGTGGATCCCTGCGAGGAGGTTGGTGGTAATAATTGGGGTCATGAATAATACCGGTTCTAATGGTAGTTATTTTGTTAGTGAAGAACAGTGCAAATTCATTGCACCTAGATGGGGTGGCTAAGCTACGCATGTCGCAGGCTGGTTCAGGTTTTAATAGCCTTTCGATTGTGGAGAACAGTACTCTTGAATTGCTATGATTGTCTGCGATAATTTTTGAGAAATACGCTCTTCTTTCAGTGCGAATAACATTATTGTAAGTGGAGATGCGTTCTTTGAAGATTAGGCGGTTGACCTCTAATTTGGTCTTTCTCCAGGTTCGCTCTGCTGCTCTGCACTGTCTTTTGAGTTTTCTAACTGAGTCGTTTATCCAGGGGGATGGTTTGGCTCGTAATCTACATTTTGACTGTAGGGGGGGCGACTTTATCTAGGATTTCTTTTAAATTGCTATTAAAGCTGACTACCATTTCCTCAAGTGAGTCTTGCTCGTTTATGAGGTCGTGGGCAGCAACAAGGTTGGTAAATTCTCGTTCGATGGAGGTGTTTATGTAGCGCTTGCGGATTTGACTATTGCTACTGTTGGTAGTTATGATGAGTTCGGATTCAAATAGGACGCAGTAATGATCGGAGATGGCGACGTCTGATACGGTGATGTTGTTAATGTTGGTGGCGTGTGATATTACTAGGTCGAGCGTGTTACCTAGTCGATGAGTGGCCTCTGTTATGTATTGACATAGTCCATAGCTATCTAAAGTGTTTAGTAGTTCCTTCGCGTTCGTGTCATGATTTTTGTTGACGTGAATATTAAAGTCTCCCACGATAATTAATCTGTCGTAGTTTGTGACTATCGTTGACAGTAGGGTGGAAAATTCTGATATAAATGTTGGTGAGTGTTTTGGTGGTCTATAAAGTGCGACGAGAATCAGACTGTGGTTAGTATGTACTTTGAGGGCTAAGTACTCATAGGATGAAAAGATGCCAAGATTGATTTCAGTGCATGTAAATTTATCAGAGATGATGGCGGCTACACCACCTCCCCTTTTGCTGTCTCTTGATACCTGATAAAATTTGTAGTTTGGTGGGCAGGCTTCAATAAGGGGACAGCATTTGTGATGTGTGTGTGTGTGTGTGTGTACTTGTGTGCGCAATTGTCTGTATAGTTGCGTCGCGTGTGTGTAATTAATTGTTCAGTATTCATGTGTGCGTGTGTCTGTGTGTTTGTGTGTGATAGTGTGTGTGTACAGTAATTCAGTGTTGACTGATAGTGTGAGTGCATTGAGCAGTTACTCAGTGATAATGATTGCCGTGATGTTACTCAAGGGTCTTGTTTGAGATCGCTGTTGAGTGCAAGACATAAATGAGAAGTCATTCTCAAGTCATTTGAAGGCCATTGATGAAGATTGGTGCGCATTTGTGTGTGAGTAATG
>CM059271.1:3022500-3032500 GCA_030347295.1 Setipinna tenuifilis | reverse complement strand
AACCAAGTTCACCTCGTCTTCAGCTAGTAAACTCAAGAATTACAGAATGCAGTGGACTTGTGTATACACACACACACACACACACACACACACACCCTAACTCAGCTGTGTCCCCCGCAGGTGAGTTCATCAAGGCGCTGTATGAGTCGGATGAGAACTGTGAGGTGGACATACACACACACACACACACACACACACACACACACACACACCCTAACTCAGCTCTGCATCCTGCAGGTGAGTTCATCAAGGCGCTGTACGAGTCGGATGAGAACTGTGAGGTGGACGCGTCCAAGTGCTCCAGCTCAGACCTGCCCGAGCACCAGAGCAACCTCAAGATGTGCTGTGAGCTCGCCTTCTGCAAGATCATCAACTCCTACTGGTACACACACACACACACACACACACACACACTCCTTCATGATACACTCCCCACCTCAGAGACACACACACACTTACCCTAGCAACCTGAAGATGTGCTGTGAGCTCGCCTTCTGCAAGATCATCAACTCCTACTGGTACACACACACAGAGACACACACACACACACACGCCGCATAAGAGCAGATACTACATACACACACACTCCCCACCTCAGAGACACACACACCCTTACCAAAGCAACCTAAAGATGTGCTGTGAGATCACCTTCTGCAGAATCATCGACTTCTACACACCACACCACACACACACACACACAAACAAGTGCAACTCTCCTCGCCTCACACACACACACACGTATACACACACTACACTTCCAACTTTCACCAGCTTCACACAAACACACACTTACCAAAACAACCAAAAGATGTGCTGTGAGATCGCCTTCTGCAGAATCATCAACTTCTACACACACACACACACACACACACACATACACAAACAAGTGCTCCACTACTCACCTCACACACACAGACACACATGGTACAGTCCTCACCTCACAGACACACACACACAGACAGAAATGAATAACTGACACTACACCTTGTTTCAGCTTTTCTGAAAGCATTTCCTCAGGCACAAAGGCTCTCATTCACACAGGCAAGCACGGGCACTTACACAGGCATACACACTCACACACACATTTGTACATTTACACTGATATGAGTATACACTGACAGACACACACACAAAGATACACAGACATGCCCACCTATCCACACACACACAATGTGTGCTGATCCCTGCTATTGCCCATTTGGCCTTCCTGTGTGGGTGTGTGATGGTGAGATTAGTGATGGACGAGAGTGTATGTGTGTGTGTCTCAGGGAGCCCATTAAAGAGACACACACATGGACAAACACACACTCTTCGATACACAGGCTGCACACACACACACACACACACACACATACACATACACTCCTAAATACACACACTGTGCAGGGCAGGGCACCACACACTGTGCCCACGCCAGCAAACTAACTTATCATGCATTATACACACAGACCTCATGCACACACAGGCATACACACACACTTGCATAGGGGCACACACACTCAGATACAAACACCAGCACTAACTTCATGCCACCCACACATGCATAAGCACACATGTCAGATACCCCACCCCCACCCCACCAACACACACACACACACACACAGACATATTTGCTGGACTACTTAGCAATTATTTGGTCATTTCAGCTTGTGTGTGAGTGCACCTGTCTGTCTCCTTGTGTTTTTTGTGTGTGTGTATGTGTGTGTGCTTGCCTCTGTCTGCCTGTGAGTCTGTGTGTGTGTATGTGTGTGGGCATCTGTCTATCCGTGTGTGTGTGTGTGTGTGTGTGTATGTGTGTGTATGTATGTGTGTGTGTGTATGTGGGCATCTGTCTATCCGTGTGTGTGTGTGTGTCTGTGTGTGTGTGTGTGTGTATGTGTGTGTATGTATGTGTGTGTGCGTGTGTGTGTGTGTGTGGGCATCTGTCTATCCATGTGTGTGTATATGTGTGTGTGTTTCCCCATTACTGACCTCTCCTCTCTCCCCCCAGTGTGTTTCCGCGCGAGCTGAAGGAGGTGTTTGCGTCGTGGCGGCAGGAGTGCGGTAACCGGGGGCGACCGGACATCAGCGAGCGTCTGATCAGCGCCTCCCTGTTCCTGCGCTTCCTGTGTCCCGCCATCATGTCCCCCTCGCTCTTCAACCTCACGCAGGAGTACCCCGACGACCGCACCGCACGCACACTCACACTCATCGCCAAGGTCACGCAGAACCTCGCCAACTTCACCAAGTACGCAGCACACTCTCTTTGTGTGTGTGTGGGACGGGTGCGTGTGTGTGTGCGTGTGTGTGTGTGTGTGTGTGTGGGATAGGTGTGTGTGTGGGACGGGTGGGTGTGGGTGTGGGTGGGACGTGTGTGTGTGTGTGTGTGTGTGTGTGTGTGTGTGTGTGTGTGTGTGGGACGGGTGTTTGTGTGGGATAGGTGTGTGTGTGTGTGGGATGGGTGTGTGTGGGATGTGTGTGTGTGGGTGTGTGTGGGATGGGTGTGTGCATGCTTGCGTGTATGTCTAACTTCTGATGGTAACACTTTCTATGAACGCAGTCTTCATAAGACTCTATAAACACATTCATAAAGGGTTATAATGCATTCATAAAGCTTTATAATGATTGACATAAGTATTCACAACTGTTTATACATATGCATGGCTGCACTCATAAGGCATCATAATGCTATGTTATAAGCCGTTACAACTTTAAGTGACACAGGGCATTATAAACCACTCTTTGACCTTTTTCACCTCATCGCTGTCATTACCAAGAGGTCAAAATAGTTTCGCTATGCACGGTGGCTAAAATTGTTGCTCCTAAAGCATTTGTATAAAAGAAGCATTTGTACCCTGCTTGTCCAGCACTTTGGTCTGTTATTGTTGTTATTTTTGAAGTGCTTGACATGACTTGACTTGACTTGACTTGATAGTTTGAGATGCACCAGTAAACACTACTTTGGTTGGCTGCTGTTGTAAGTGCTTTATAAATAAAATGTGACTTAATTTGACTTTGAGTTACAACACTAAAGCCCCAAGTTGACCTTTGACCTTTGACCTTTGCCCCAGGTTTGGCAGTAAGGAGGAGTACATGTCGTTCATGAACCAGTTCCTGGAGCACGAGTGGACCAACATGCAGCGCTTCCTGCTGGAGATCTCCAACCCCGAGACCATCTCCAACACGGCCGGCTTCGAGGGCTACATCGACCTGGGCCGAGAGCTCTCCACCCTCCACGCCCTACTTGCAGAGGCTGTGGCCCAGCTAGACCAGGTGTGTGTATGATGTTTCTTATGCACGCGCACTCACACTCACACTCACACACACACACACATACACATACAGATACATACACACACACACACACACACACACACACATGCACACACATACATCGACCGGGGCCGGGAGCTCTCCACCCTGCAAGCGCTCCTCGCAGAGGCTGTGGCCCAGCTGGACCAGGTGTGTGTATGATGTTTCTTACATATACACACACACACACACACACACACACACATCGACCTGGGCCGAGAGCTGTCCACCCTGCACGCCCTACTCGCAGAGGTTGTGGCCCAGCTAGACCAGGTGTGTGTATGATGTTTCTTACGCATGCGCACTCACATACACACACACACACACACACGTGCACACGTGCACACACACACACACACATACACACACACACACACACACACACACACATCAACCTAGTCTGCAAGCTACCCACCCTACACACACTGCATACACACACACAAACACTCACATATAGACACACACACACACACCCACACACAGCTGGCTTCAAGGGCTTTATCAACTTCAGCAAAGAGATTTTCTCCTATGACTCATCACTCGCAGAAGACGTGACGCAGGTGAACCACGTGTGTGTGGTTTCCTCTGAAGAAACACACACACACACACACACACACACACACACACACACAGCATCTTCTTTTCTGTCTTTGTTCAAATATTCCCAGATGTCTCTCTTCCTCATGCTGCCATCTCTCCCTCTCGTCACTCTTCTCTCCCTCTCCATCCCTCTGTCTGTCTGTCTATCATACATTCCACTTGAGCATTGCAGACGTCTATTTATCCCCCTCCTCTCCCGTCTCTTTTTCTCTCTTCTCATCTCACCCCCTCTCCTCTCCTCTACACCCATTTCTTCTCCCTTCTCGTCTCCTCTTTCCTCTTGTGTGTGTGTGTGTGTGTTTCTGTGTCTGTGTGTTTCTTCTCTTCTCATCTCATCCCCTCTCCACCCATGTCTTCTCTTTTCTTTCCTCTTGTGTGTGTGTGTGTAGGTGTTCCTCTCTCTCTGTTTGTGTATGTGTGTGTGTGTGTGTCTGTGTCTGTGTGTTTCTTCTCTTTTCATCTCATCCCCTCTCCACCCATGTCTTCTCTCCTCTCTTCTTTCCTCTTGTGTGTGTCTCTCTCTGTCTCACTCTCTCTGTTTGTGTATGTGTGTGTGTCTGTGTGTTTGTTCTCTTCATCGCCTCCCCTCTCCTTTCTCCTCCCGCTCTTCTTTCCTTTTTCTTCTCCTTACCTCACCTCCCCTCTTTTCTCCTCTCCTCTTACCTCCCTTCTCCTCTTCTCACCTCCCTTCTTCTCTTCTCTTGACTGCTCCCCTCTTCTCCCTCATCCTGACTTCCTGTCTCTTTTCTCCTCCTCTTATCCCCTCTCTCTCCTCTTTTCTTTTTTACTCTTCTATCCCCTCTTCTCTATTTTCATTATCCATCCTGCTGTTGTCCCAAAGCCAGCTCTCTGTCTTCTGTAGCTGCTGCACATCCTCCTGAGCCAGGCCTCTATTGATTTCCTCCCCCGCCCTCTCCCGTACCCCCCCACACCCTGGGCCTGTTCAATAGGAGGTGTGGGCCTCCTTTTCCTCCACATTAGTAAAGCAGACGAGTGGCTGTGTCAGGCAGCAGCAGACACGCTCCACTTGGCCCCCTCACGGGCGGGGCGCACGGGCTGACTTTGGGCGTGCGTTCACCTCCTCCAGGTCCCCCCTGAACGTGACACCGTACCCGTCTCTCTGTCACCTTGGAACACTCGGAAGAGTTTATTCTTTTTATAACACAGCAGGTTGGGGACAAGCCAGTGCCACTCAGTTGGAGTTTCCTGTTTTAGTTTCACAGAGGTGATTCACGTTGGTCCAATTCAAATGGTCCTATCTTGAAAAGGGTGTAGGCTTCTCGTGTAGATGTCGACCTAGGAGTGTATACTGGGTGTGTCAATGCTTATTAGCATCGTTGGATGATACTGAGTGCATTCACATGGACAAGTCGAAACCACTTGGAACTGGTTTGGGATCGTACCGGCTTCATGTGAACGGAGATTGGTTTGGTTTGGAATTGGTTTTCGTAAACCAATTTCGACGCCAGGCCTGGGCTGTTTCAAAACCACTTGGACTGCCATGTGAACGGGGATCGGATTGGTTTCGGGTATTGCGCATGTATCAACGAAATAAAAAACGCAGTTTGTTCCCTCATACGGACTTTCTAACACAGCAGAATGCACAACACGTACGCGAATGCGTCAAACTCCTGGAACACCATGTTTGTTTATTGTCTTTATTTAGTAGGAACAGTGCAGAGCCCATAGAAGATGTGCCAGAGTATTACGTTTTTGTTTAGACCACCTTATTGTTTAAGTGGGTAATAATATCAGGTGAAAGGAGGAGGCTATGTAAATACAATGCACTGACTGACTTGTAAGATTTTCTTTAGCCACTGTTTTGCGATGTGGAATAACCGGAATGAGAGGTGAAAAGTTCAGTCTCCTCTACGTGTCGTCTGTATGCACTGTAGGCATATGTGTGCAGTGCTGTAGTCTGCTGTTGCATATACGATAAGATACATCTTACCTACGTATCAGCTTTGTTGTGGGCAAATGTTTACTCGTGTTATGTCCATTATTTTAGTTATGTGTCGTTAGTCGCGTTATGTCCAACATTGTAGCAGCTAGCATTGTAAATCTTATCAGCCTGGGTCGTCATGGCTGGGTCGGCACGGTTTGATCGATATCTTTGGCATTTTTTGCCCAAACAACACGAAACTTGGCACTGCACACACTGGTAACATTGTGATGACGCCGTCCAAATTTGAGATCAAGCGGATGAGTGGTTCAGGAGTTATGCGTGGAAGAGACGTTCCTTGCATTAAAAGATAATAATAGAAAGATAGAAGTTGACTACAGCGCCCCCACCTAGCGTAGCGGAAAGGGCCGGGTTTCTGGCCGAATCCGCTTAGACGAACTGCATGTGAACAGGGACTTGGGGACAGACCACCCGTTGGGAAGCAACACCCAAACCAAACCAATCCCACCATGTGAACGCAGTCACTGTATTGATGCCAGTGTAACACTTTGGCTAATGACACTTCAGTGATGACAGTGTAACACTATGGTAAATGACACTACAATGAGGACTTTGTAACACTGTTGTAATGCTAAGCGACATTGTAATAATAGCACTGTAACACTATGGTGAATGACAGTATAATTATGAGACTGTAACACTATTGTAATGCTATAGTAAATTACAGTACAATCTCTCCCCTGTCTATCTCCAGAGCACCGCCTCCAAGCTTGGCCCATTGGCCAGGATCCTGCGTGATGTCAACACAGCTCTGGCCAATCCCAGTGGAGCTCCACTGGCCACGCCCCCTGAGAGGGTGGGGTCACCCAGTCTCCCCTCTTGCAGCCTCTCGACCGGCCTGCAGAAGCTCGCAATGGACGGAGAACTGTCTGGGTGAGACACACACACACACACACACACACATTGACGCACACACACACAGGCACTCACACTCACACACACACACATTGACGCACACACACACAGACACTCACACTCACACTCACACACACACACAGACACTCACTCACTCACACATGTACACAGACACACATAGCCAAACACACAATCCAGGTGAGAAAAAACACACACACACATTCACAACCTTTTAAATGGCCCACAGTAACTTGCCATTGATGGAGAACTGTCAGGATACGACAGATGGACACACACATGTATCACACAAACTGAATCTCTGACATAATAATTGTTATCAAATAGTGAGATGAGGTGAGTGAAGGTTGACCCCTGTCATGTCCTCCTCCTCCCGCAGGCTGGTGGACTTCACTCGGCTGCCGTCCCCGACGCCGGAGAACAAGGAGCTGTTTTTCGTGACCCGCGGGTCGGTGGTGGCGCCGTCGCCCGCCCGCAGCTCCAGCTACTCGGACGCCAACGAGATGGAGAACGCGCCCCTGCCCCTGCCCTCCTCCTCCTCCTCAGCCCTGCCCAACGGCACACGCAGCCTGTCCCTGCTGGACCTCCAGGAGTCCCACAGCCTGGAGAGTGCCCCCAGCATGGAGCTGCCGCCGGACGCCCAGTCCCCCACGGGGCTCTCGGGGATGGGGGGCGCCACCACCTTGGTGGGCAGGGGGGGTGGGGGGGGGTCCCACGCTGCGGAGGGGGGGGCCTCAGACGCCCACCACGCCCGGGGAGGGGGGTGGTGGCGGCGGTTTGTCCGGCCGGGCCCAGATCCTGGCGCCGCTGTCGTTCCAGAACCCCGTGTACCAGATGGCGGCGGGGCTGCCGGTGTCGCCCCGGGGGCCAGCGGACTCGGGCTCCGAGGGCCACAGCTCGGTCAGCTCGCAGGGGAACCCCGACGACACCCCCAACGCCGCCGCCCCCAAACACGCCTTCCTGCCCCAGGGGGGAGGGGGAGGGGCCGGCAGCGGGGGGGAGGAGCACGTTGGCCTGCGGCGCTCTGGAGAGTTCACCACGCGCAGACAGCTGTCACTCACCGACACGCAGCAGCAGCAGCCCCCCCCACCCCCGCAGGCCAACGTGCCCCCCCGCCAGAACAGCGCCGGCCCCCAGCGCCGCATCGACCAGCCCCCGCCCCCCCCCCTTGGCGTCACCCGGGGCCGCACCCCCCCCAGCGTGCTTGGCAGCGCCCCCTACGGCCCGCGCCCCTCCAGCGGCAGCATGATGTCCTCCTCCTCCCCAGACTGGCCAGCAGGGGGCAGCAGACTCAGGCAGCAGTCAAGTTCGTCCAAAGGAGGGGACAGCCCAGAGAGCAAGCAGCGCACACTGCACAAGCAGGTGAGGAAGAGAGAGAGACACACACACACACACACGTACACACACACACACGCGTGCACATATAAACAAACATGAACACCGTGGGCATAGCATGTAAACCAACAACATCACCCAAACACAGCCAAGATCCAAGATAGAGGACTACAAAACAAAAGCCTTTCTAGAGCGAGAAGCCAAGAAACAAGACAAAATACACTCTTGGGAGATCAGTCACAGACACAGACAGACACACACACACACCCACACACACACAGTGCTTCGCAGCAGATATAATCACACTCTCTCCCCTCAGTCTCAGAAAGAATTGTGTTTCAGCCTAACACTCCATCACGTGGAACATACACACACCCAGAACCTCACACGCACACACACACAGACATATATCCACGTGCCATTGTCTGAGACAGAGAGATGGAGAGAGAAGCAGGCAGGCAGAAGTAATGGGCTCACTTCTACTTTGCCACTACTGATTAAATGCCGCTTCGCATTGCTCTAACCACTTATCACACACACACACACACACACACACACACTAAAGAATTAGTGTGGCAAAGCTGCATTAGCAAAGTTCTCTTCGCTAACTTTTGTCGGTCTTTTAAGCTGCTGGGATTCATTTTGAATGCAGATTAAGACACACTGTGTATGAGAGAGAGTATGTGTGTGAGTTTGTGTGTGTGCATGTGTTTGTGAGTGTGGGTGTGGGTGTGTGGGTGAGTGTGTGTTTGTATGTGTGGGTGTGTGTGGACGTTGCCCATAGCAGTAACTCAGAGGAGTGTAAGGCAGGGCTCTCCAACCTTACTGGGACTTTGCTTTTAATTAACAATAAACTGGTATTATTTAAACATTAAAACATGATAACACAAAAACTATGGTGACTAGAACGCTACAGTAGTCACTTGCACTTGCACTTCCTCACGGTCTCCTGGTGGGCTGTCTGGTGCCCATGTTGGGGCGCCCTGGTGTAAGGAGAACGCTCAACCCAGAGTTGCTGACTCAAAGATCAAAGATGAAGATCACATGCTGCTATGGGAGTTACTGTAGCATCACACAGCACTGAGGTCTTTTGGTCTAAAGAAGCGGTTGTCAAACTGGGCTACAAGTACCCCTGCTGGTGCTTGGATCAATTCAAGGGTCTACAAAATACATCTTCGCTTTCTTCAGTTTCATCATTCAGTTACAGACATCAATGGGTGGAAAAATATCTTACATTTAGACACCCCCACTATACAGCAGACTCAGGTACCATAGCCTATAGCAAGATGCCTGTGGTGCAGGGGGTACCCATGGGGTGGAACAGAGACTGTCTTAGGGGGTACGCGGAAGTTAAAAGTTTGGGAAGCGTTGGTCTAAAGTTAGCATGCTAACTACTTCAAAGGCCTGCAGAATACATACAAGCTGCATTGGGACATTTAGTCTAAGGCTAGCATGCTACAAGCTGCATTGGGAGTTTTAGTCTAAAGCTAGCATGCTAACTACCTCTGGGACCATCTGAGAGGTACTGTAGGGAGCTTTAGTGTAAGTGATCCTCATGTGGCTCATGGCATCAGGCTACAGTCTTAGCAGAGGATGATGATGATAATAATAACAATAATAATAATAATAATAATAATAATATGCATTTGTACAAAGGATGCAGCTGAGTGTGCTTTACATTTTGACTGAGGAAGGCAGGGTGATGACCTGCCAGCCATGCTGGATTGTTGGTGCAGGAGAGAGCACAATTCACTGGCTCTGTCTGTCTGTGTTTGTCTGCATTATTGTGTGTTAAATGTGCTATTGTGTGTGTGTGTTATGTGTGTGTGTGTGTGTGTGTGTGTGTGTGCGTGTGTGTGTGTGTGTGTTGTGTCTGTGTGTCTGTGTGTGTGTGGTGTGTGTGTGTGTGTGTGTGTGTGTGTGTCTGTGTCTGTGTGT
>CM059271.1:2812500-3017500 GCA_030347295.1 Setipinna tenuifilis | reverse complement strand
CACACAAAATATTGACACTTTGGGCACAATTTGGACATTTTCACTTAGGGGTGTACTCACTTTTGTTGCCAGTGGTTTAGACATTAATGGTTGTGTGTTGAGTTATTTTGAGGGAACAGCAAATTTGCACTGTTATATAAGCTGTACACTGCCTACTTTACATTGTAGAAAGGTATTATATCTTTAGACTTCTCCCATGGAAAGATATAATAAAAAAAAGTACAAAAATGTTAGGGGTGTACTCACTTACACGCTACACGCTAACTTGCACTTAGATTCAGATACACAGTGGTTCCAGAGCCTGTAAGAGCATGAATGAGTGAATGAAAGCCTCAGTGTGAGTGTGTGAAAAAGGCCATCAGTGTGAATGAGTGAATGAGAGCATCAGTGTGAGTGTGTGAAAAGGCTATTCATGTGAGTGTGTGAAAAGGCCATTCATGTGAGTGTGTGTTGCAGGTTGATGTCCGTTGAGGAGGAACTGAAGAAGGACCACTCTGACATGCAGGCCATTGTGGACTCCAAGCAGAGGATCATCGACGCCCAGGTGGGTAACTACATACACACACACACACACACACACAGATGTCTAGGTGCGGAACGACACACACACACACACACACACACAGAGGCCTAGGTGCGGAAACGACACACACACATGCACACACACACTAACTGTTGGTCCAGTCAAGCTATGGTATGTGTATTCTTATCTTGAAAAGGGTTGTGTTGTCGTCTTTAATAAAAAGTGAAATCTCTCTCTCTCTCTCTCTCTCTCTTCCCCTCTTCACAACAATCTATTCATCACATACTCATGTTGTTAGTCGTGATGTTTTAATTCTATCTCCCACCCCCACCTGCCACCAACCTCACTGCTGACAGCTTCGCCTCCTTCTTCACAGACAAGGTTAAGGCTATCAGCAAACAATTCTGTAACCCCCCCACTCACAACCCATTACCCCCACAGGACAACAGCGCGATACTCTCCTCGTTCTCCCCTCTCTCAGTAGATGAGGTATCTAAACTTATTACGAACAATCGCCCCACTACATGCCCGCTGGACCCAGTCCCCTCTAAACTGCTGCAAGCTATTGCCCCCACGGTAGTCCCACTGATCACATTGGTGATTAATACCTCATTATCTTCCGGCGTATTTCCTGCTGCCTTCAAACAGGCCAGAGTTACGCCACTGCTGAAGAAGCCCACGCTCAACCCTGCCCAGGTCGAAAATTACCGACCCGTCTCACTGCTTCCCTTCCTCTCAAAAACCATTGAGAGGGCGGTAGCTAAACAACTCACTAGCTTCCTCACCCATAACCACCTACTCGACCCAAAACAATCTGGCTTCAGGAGCGGTCACTCCACTGAGACGGCTCTATTATCTGTCACGGAAGCCCTCAAAACAGCCAGATGACGCGGTCAGTCATCAGTGCTCATCCTCCTGGACCTATCGGCTGCCTTTGATACAGTTAATCACGACATTCTGCTATCCACACTCGCCAACATGGGCATTGCAGGCACTGCCCTTTCCTGGCTCAAATCTTACCTCACTGGGCGCTCCTTTAATGTGGCCTGGCAAGGACATCTGTCATCGACTCACACCCTCTCCACAGGGGTTCCCCAGGGGTCAGTTCTGGGCCCCCTTCTGTTTGCTATCTACACCACCTCGCTGTCTCATGTTATCCGCTCACATGGCTTCTCCTACCACTGCTATGCCGACGACACACAGCTGTACCTGTGGTTCCAACCAGACGATACCACGGTCTCCACACGCATCTCCGCCTGTCTCTCTGACCTATCCTCCTGGATGAGAGATCATCATCTCCAGCTCAATCTGTCTAAAACCGAACTCCTGGTCATCCCTGCCCATGAGTCAATCTGCCACGACATCACCCTGAATATTGGCGATGTCACTGTTGCCCCGAACAACGTGGCTAGAAACCTAGGTGTCATACTAGACAACCGTCTATCTGTCTCCGATCACATTTCTTCCGTAGCGAGATCATGTCGCTATGCATTATACATTATTAGAAAAATCAGACCGTATCTGACCCAATATGCTGCTCAATTGCTAATACAGGCGTCAATCACCTCGCGGCTCGATTACTGTAACTCTCTCCTAGTCGGTCTACCTGCCTGTGCGATCAAACCATTGCAAATGGTCCAGAACGCGGCAGCGCGACTGGTCTTCAACCAACCCAAAAGGACACATGTTACCCCACTCTTTAGAGATCTTCACTGGCTGCCAGTAGCTGCCAGAATTAAACACAAGGCTCTGACACTAGCCTACAAAGTAATTTCAGGTTCCGCCCCCGCCTACCTCAATGTCTTATTACAGGCTCATGTCCCGTCCAGGGCGCTGCGCTCCGCTCACACAAATCGTCTATCGGTACCCTCATTTTTCACAAAGAGAGGTCACTCTAAGCTCTTCTCCGTGGTTGTCCCCAAATGGTGGAACGGCCTACCAGTTGCGACAAGAACAGCAACATCCCTCCCTATCTTTAAAAAGCTTGTAAAAACCCTTCTCTTCCGAGATTGCTTCCCTTCCTAACAAAACTAATATAACTAACAAACACTAATCTAAACTCTCTCTCTCTCTCTATCCCTATGCAGAAGTACATATGTCTGTTGTGTCTCTACCCTGTGTCCTCCTCTATTGCTTATGTCCCCCTTGATTGTAAGTCGCTTTGGATAAAAGCGTCTGCCAAATGCAATGTAATGTAATGTAATGTAATGTAATCTCTACAGAGCCTTGGCTGCATTTTTGATAAACACACACACATACACACACACACGCACACACACTCGTTCATATTTCACATCGCCTCTCTCAGATATTAGCTCAAAGCTACACCAGGTTCTTGTGCAGAATGTGCTGAGCAGTGAAGTTCTCATATTGCTGGCTGCTGTTTTGGAACTAGTCTAGCACAGGTCAGCAGCTCCCCCTGCTGGCCAACATAAAAGCAACACCTCAATTCGTTTATGGAACACAGGCAGTCCAGCCACAGAGACGGCCCTATGACTGCCAATCAGACACCCCGGCCAGAGCCTCCCAGCGCCTAACTCCAGGGCCTTAACCTAATGACAACACAAACACAGATCCACCCAAAGCTTCCCCTAATTATAACACAAACACAAATCTACTCACAGCTTTCCTGTGATTACAACACAAACAGAGTGCACAGATGAAGTGATGAAATGATGTGTTGTTGAGGAACTGAAAAATCATTTCAGTCAGTGTTAATTATTGCACCAATAATGGGCTTAAAATGTAAATGTTGCAAATTTTGAAAGATTTCGCTTTCTCTACCTGTATGTATGTGTGTGTGGGTGTGTGTGGCGTGCGTGCACATGTGCGTGTGTGCGCATGCTTGTGTGAGTGTGTGTGTGGTGTGCATGCATATGTGCGTGTGTGTGCTTGTGCGTGCATGTGTGTGTCTGTGTGTGTGTGTGTGTGTGTTTAGGAGAAGAGGATAGCGTCCCTGGACGCGGCGAACGCTCGTCTGATGAGCGCCCTGACGCAGCTGAAGGAGCGCTACAGCATGCAGACACGCAACGGCATCAGCCCCACCAACCCCTCCAAGCTGCAGATCACAGAGAACGGGGAGTTCAGAAACAGCTCCAACTGCTAGTCCGCACACACACACACCTATACACACACACACACACACACACACACATAAACACACACGCACACCAGGGGTGGAAATTAACTTTGCAGAATGTGAACTTTTTTCCCAGACACTGACAAGTCAACGGGCAAATCCATCAGCCGCTCAGCAGTGAATTATTATTATTATTATTATTATTATTATTATTATTATTTAGTGTCCAACACCTACCAGCCACTCTCATGTCTTACAAGCATTGGGCTGGTAGCTGGTGCAAATTTCCATCCCTGACACACACTTACACACACATACAGACACACACACGTATGCACATAGATACACACACAGACATGCATATACATGCACACTTTTACAACCATGCACACACACATACACACACACACACACACACACACACACACACAACAGCATCAGCCTTATCAACCAGCTACAGATCAGAATTGACACAAATACGGTACCATGCAGAAAACACACACACACACACACACACACACACACACACACACACACACACACCAGAGAACTACACATAAAGTATACTGGACACACACACTCACTAACCCAACAGCATCCGTGCAGCCAGTCTTTTTTAGATTTTACCCACTAATACCTTTAACAACAACAACAGGTGACATGAATTTGTAAAACGTAAAATGTTCTTAGACCAGCCAGCTGTACACAATGAGACAGCAGTGCCATCAGACAAACAAGAAAAGGAGTGTCCACAAGCAGATACACACCAATACACATAGCTGACACACCAATACACACACACACACACACACACAAGTATACACACGCATTAGATCCCCACGCTTTAACACACACCAATGAACACAGAAAATGCACAATACCAGATGCACACTTATACACACACAGGGCGTACTGATTCACGCATGCACACAAACACACACACACACACAAACACACTGGCAGTCACCATGAGAGAGATGGCAAGGACAAGAGCTCCCGGCTTTGTTAGCATGCTAGCCGTTACTAGGAAACCGTAAATAAAAGATCTCTGGAAATCATTATGGAGAGAAGCAGGGCAGTCCAATGAGGAAGTTATTGCTCACACACACACACACACACACACAGAAGAATGTGTGATGGACCTGGAGAGGGGCGCATTGACTGAAAAACACAGTTGCTAAGTTCCTTACATTTGCCTCCATGATCCCAAAGTCCCAGCACATTCACCGCACATTCCCTGCACACACACACACACACACACACATACCCTGACAACATCAGGCCTTCTCCCAAACACTTCCGGGCCTTCGTCCCAGGAACCACAGGCCCTGAAGCCAACAGCTCCAAGTGGAGTCCCACCCCAGGAACTCTTGCTCTCCTTCCTGAACAGTTCCCGTCGTCTGTCCTGGAGACTCTAGGCCTTCACGCTTAACAACACCCCCAGCTGAAGTTGCATCCCAGGAACATCAAGCCAGCAACCATAAACAGCTCCAGGAAGAGGTGCCACCAGGAGCTCCAGGACCTGACCACAAACAGACGAGCCAGGAACCCCAGGCTCTACACCTCTACTCCTGTACACCTGCTTGAGACTCTCTCTCCCTGCTTGGAGCTCTCTCTCTCTATCTCTCCCTGTGTCCTTGCATCCCAGTCACACTCTCTCCCTGCACAGAGCTCTGTCCCCGTCGCTATGGACCCTTCTCCGGAACATTCTCTAGCAAATGCCTCAGACCATGTCCTTCTGGGCATGCCCAGTCGCTTTTGTCCAGTGTGAGTGTGTGAGCTCGGTGCCAGTGTCTGACTGGATGCTCACACACACACACACACACACACCCACCCACACACACATACACCCTCACACACACACCTTTCTCATGGGCTACTCCTCATTTAGAGCATCCTTTGCTTTGTTTGTTTGTTTGTTTGTTTGCTAGGCTGTCTGAGCGTCCTGTGTCCCGCTAGACCACTGCACTCACCTGTCACCTGTTGCTGCATCTCACCTCACCTCACCTCACCTCACCTCACCTCACCTCACCTCATCTCATCTCATCTCTCCCGGCAACATCTCGGCTTTGATGTTGTTCTTTTAAGAGCATGTTGCATATGAAATGTATTATTATGGAAAACATTTTGTTTTTTGTTGTTTATTTGTTTTTTAAAGCCATGCTACATTTGTAAATGTTTTATTGCACACCATACGACATCGCAGGTTTTATTATTCAGTGCTTCCCGCCTCTTCGATAGACTCCGCCTCTGGGCCACACCTGCACACCAGGATTGGCCCAATGTCCACCTCTGTCTGAGTCCAATGTCCCGCCCCCCACCCCCCCCAAATCCCCCCCTCATACCCTCTTTGTCATGCATTTGTAGAGTTTGATGCCTTTGTTCTTACACCAGAAGCACTCCTCTCCTGTCTCCTGTCCCATGGCATTCAGCTCACTAGGGCTCTAACAGCACAAGGCCTTTGCCATCTAATGGCAAGCTTATGGTTCGAAAAAAATTGAAAAGAATCATCATCATCATCAACAAAAGGTTCCCCATGTTCTTTGTTGCATACTCTGTATGTGCATAAATATCGGTGTATGTAGGGGCTCCATGCCTTTGAGATGTACATAGAATACTACAGATATTTTGCTTTTGGTTTTGGTTGTTTTTTTTTAATTATTATTATTATTATTATTATTGAACTTTTAAAGGAAAACAATATTTTGTACAGTGAGTGTATTGTTAACCTGTGTTGAGGTCTGTTGCGCCCATATTAGAAGAGAGGACCCCTCAGATGGTGGCGAGCTCTGGGGTGGTGGTGGCGGTGGCGGCTTGGGCCCCAAAAAAACCCCTCCTCCGTGCCGGGTGGGATCCGGGCCCCGTCCGCCCCAGAGTCGCAGGCTGTCTAGGCAATAAAGTCCAGGTGTAGGTTCTGGTTGTGCTGCGGCTTGAGTAGATGCCTGGAGGTGTGTGCTGTCCTATGACTGTCACTAGACGCCGTCTGCCGTTTGACACGCTTGCACACGCTCCTCGTTAGAAGCCTCGTTAGTCTTGAGTGTCGGCAACATGCCACGCCACGCTGCCCGCCTCCACTGACCAGAGGTGTGTGTGTGGCACTGTGGGTCTCCATCCAAACAACATGAGCTCATCTCTTCAGCCTCAGTCACAGTGCTGAGTGGAGATCATGCCTGCATCTGTGTGTGTGTGTGTGTGTGTGTGTGTGTGTGTGTGTGTGTGTGTGTGTGTGTGTGTGTGTGTGTGTGTGTGTGTGTGTCAGAGTGTCAGCGTTAGAGACAGAGCAAGAGAAAGAGATTGGCCGAAGTTAATAATCGCCATTATTTTTGTCGCCCCTATTTTATGGATCTTGTGTTTTTTTTAAACAATCCGTTTATGTTTCTTCATTTTCTCTTTTTTTGTTTTTTGTTTTTTTTTTGGTACAACTTGCCATTTGTACAGAATTATTTATATTTTGGTTGGTTATATTTTGGAAATTGGTTACGGTTATTTATTTAATGTCATGTTTCCATTTTGTCCCTTTTATTATTCTTTGGAATGAAGTTTGTCGAGTAGGAAGCATAAGCTACAGTGCGCCAGGAAGCAAGGGCTGTCCTCCTAGTGCAGCACCTATGAAATGTGGTCAGTGTGGTTGCACTCACACCCACCCACCCAATCAGTTTTTTAAGCCCCCAGCCACTTCACATATCAGCAGGTTCTGTTATCGTTTCATTTCCTTTGTTCCACAAAGTTTATTTTTTATTAGTGGGTATATTTTACATTCTTTATGTACATAAACCTTAACTCTGCCATGTTGATCTTTTCCCAAGGCAATAGCACTGCATACACACATTTCCCCCTCTCCCGCTCTCTGCTGGGTGTTTTACGTGCGGCCCACGGCTTTTCTCCAGAAACCCTCCACTCGATGACATGCATGGATGTGGAAGATGGCAAATGCTTTTAACATTTTGTACCATCCCATACAAAGCCTTTCTTTTTGTATGTACGTATGTCAAAAAAGTAACATTTGCAGGATTGCTTTGTGTAAATACATCAGAAGTTGAAACAAAAAAAAAACAAACAAAAACAAAACACTATATGAAGAGTTGTTTGTGTTTAAGAAAAAAAAAACAAAATGTGTCTGTGCAATTCATGTACAATTGCAGCTAGAACTATTAAAGTTTTATTTAGCTATTTTAAACCTGTATGTGTCGGCCTGTTTCTTTCCCTTACACTGACCTACAAACGCAAAGAGCAGTAAAAACACAGACGCTGACACTGAGCCTTCAAAGTTGTCACACAAACACACACAGTTGTCAGTCAAACATGCTTTAGGTGTAATAGGGCTGATGTTTTCATTTACTTCGTATTAGGAGGAAGCTACAGATTTAGTCACAAAACAAAGGAGGTGTTATAACGTCCAGTCTAAACTTAACTGACAAAATATGAAGTTACTGCCTTTTGGCTTTGTAGGGCAGTACTGACATGTTTTGCTTAAGTAAAGCGTGCTCTGTTCTAGTCACATGGTAGTAGGTGCGTTTGTAACTGTCTAGATAACCTGGTTTGAATACTCCCATAAGACTGATCAGACGAGCCTAACTGAAATCTGATTATTCACATTAGTGGCTCATGGTTAGTGGTATAGGTTTCGCCTGACACGTACACGTACAGGAGGTTTGTGTTGGTGTGTTGGCGGTGTACGCAAGCAAGGCATCTCCACACAGGCTCAACAGACATGGCGGCGCCCTAACCACAAATATGTGACTCACGTCACGGGCAGCCAAGGCACACAGGCACAGCGCCACCAATCACAGGGGCTGTGTGACAGATCATCTTTTGGCAGGCATGTGTGTGTGTGTGTTTGTGTGTTCATGTTTATGACTCGTTTTTTATCTACTACGTCAGCTGAGACAGCCGAGTATGTTTGTGTGTGTGTGTGTGTGGTGACTGGCTTGTTTTTTTTGTCTAAGTGAATGAAAGGTTACGTTGATTAATGGTGACGGAGTAAAGAAAGCAGAATAAACAGTAAGATATATACCCTTGTTTGGCAAAATGGCTCATATTACCAGAGGCCTAATCAATATTTGTTTGTCAAGTTTACAAAAGGTTAATCATGTACTTGGAACTTATTACCCTCCAGTAATGCACCCTGTATGTATACATGCATACAAGTCAGTGAACACATCTGATTTCTTTATTGAAATGTACATTGTACATTCTTTTTCAGTCGTTTACATCAACTGTCTTTAGTAAGTTTGTTGTTTAGTACAAACCAATAGAACAACAAATAAAAAATTAGTCTTAAACACATTTGGATACAGCATAAATGAAGGTTAAATAATACTGAAAAGGTTAGTGGAAAGATGCTCTACTAGGCCATACCATGAGGTAAGCTGTTGTGGCACTCCAAGCTAGTTTACAAATATTTACATGTTGCTCCTCAGTGGCCAGGAGAGTAGTGTGTAGGCTCAGTGCCATTCGTGGGCAGAGAAGACATAATATTTTTGCTCTGATGCTCAGCGTGTGTAGGAGGAGGCAAAATACATTTGAATGAATAAGCTCATTGCTTTGAAACTGCAAGGATGGTCTCTAAAACTGCAAGGATCGGATGTAAAACTGCAAACAATTTTAACCTTTAAGGGTGTCACAGTGCCTGCAAACTATTTTAACCTTTAAGGGTGCATAGTGCTTTGATGAGAATGTTGGGAGCATGAAAGTTCTAAAGAATGCTAGGCCTCCACAGAACACAATGTGGAATCTTAGAATCTTACATTGTCTGTGGAACCCACCCTCCTCTAGAATGCTCAGTAACTCACACGTCTAAAGGTTAGGGTAGAGAAGTAGGTAGAGAACTGCTCGATCAGGTAGAGAACTGCTGGATCAGGAGGTGCCATATTGCAGGCCGCCATCGTGCTCCTCGATGGGCAGCAGCTCCTCGCGGATGGAGGGCAGGTAGATGAACTTCTGGTAGGTCGACTGCGGGAACTCGGCCAGCTCCATGGTCTTTCGCCGCCGAGGCCTCAGGCTGACGTTGCACACGTCATCGAGTGGCGTGCACATCACACACCCCATGACTGACCAGTGTGGATGATGGAGCCTGTGCTGCACGCTATAGAAACAGTGATGGCACAGATGAGCTCCTGCTGGTGAACAAACCCCACCACCTGCAGGAACACCTGGAATATCTGGAGGTGGAGTTGAGTGGTGAAGGCTGGTCAAGGGCCCATGTGGTCAGAGAGGAGATCTGAAAGTCTGGTGTGGATAACCTGCAGGGGTAAGGAGAGGGTCAGTTACTATGGTTACTGTGAAGCAACCTTAGGGACACCATGAAATACTTATATTTAATTAAAATCACAAGGTTATGAGAAGTTAAGTCTATTTCTGGTACAGACTAATGTGGGGGCAAGGTTGGGTTCACATTGTAAATATCACTGCAACTCACAGCCATGAGATCTGACACTTCATACTGTATGAAGCTACCTCATCGTAGGCACATAATGCATGTAAAAGCTGTATCTTCCAACTACCCTGTGGCACCAATCTGGCACTTGGTGTTGGTTACAAAAAATGCATAAATATATTGACTAATTGAGTCTTAAAGTCGTGTTTATGGCTTCAACCTAGTGTGCTTGACTGCATATTTCTTCTATCCTTCCGCTCATCAAACCAGGACCTGCCTAAGTGTGTGTGCCTGTGTGTATGTGTGTGTGTGTGTCTTTTCTCCTGACACATAAAGACCTGTCTGGGCTGTGCTTTCCCGCCACCAGAGGGGTATTCCAGAGTATTTCGTCACTCAGATAAAGAGATAAAGCGTCTAAAAGAGGAGCCCTGTGGCTTTGTTCTACCAGCAGAATGAAGCCATGAGACTCCTTTATTACTAGGTTGATGAAAATGAAAAATTACCCATTCTATACCTAGTGCACTATGCAGTCAATCAGCCAGTGTAACATGATAAACATATCTAGTGAACATTTCGAACATAGCAAAGGCTTGTCACTTAACCACCTACCCGACAGTCCTTCTAGCTGCTCTTGAAGCATGCGTAGTTACTAAACAACGGAGCTGACTAATGGTTTGTTTAGCTAAGAAAAGATTACACTGTCTATACTTTTCTCTCAGGCAAAAAAGAACACAAGCTTACCTTGAGTGCACACTTCTACCTCCGGAACAGCTCTTCTGACCGTGTGTGTGTGTGTGTGTGTGTGTGTGTGTGTGTATCTGTCTGTCTGTGTGTGTGTACTGGGGGAAAGCCTAAGCTCTGAGGCACTGTTTGTTGTTGAATGTGGGTCTTGTACTGGCCGTCCTTCCCAATTATCTATTTAGAATCAGGATTTATCCTCGTGATCCCTCTGGACTGTCCAGCCCCCTCTCAATGAGCACTCAATGCTATTCACATTCCCAGAAGAGGCCAGCATTTAACATCATAAACATACAGTATGTTTACATTATGTGTGTCTTGTGGACTCAGACACAGCATTTAGGTCAAAGATGGCAGGGCTCCATGCCAAACAGCCAGGCCAATAGTAGGCAGATAGCTAAGAGGAACTTGTTTTACGTAAGTACATGCTTCATCGGAAAATAAAGGATAAAGAGCTAAACTGTCCTATGAAAAAGTCCTTTAGCTTTGTTACATCAAGGGGAAAAAAACAGTCACATGGTTATTCCATTAGGTTTTCTAATTTCTCCACGTCAGCTAAGCCAGTTTTGTTACTTAACCAGGTGCCTAAACAGCAGATCTCCTGGTTTCTATAAAACCAGCACATGTACTGATATACTGTATATTTAGAGGGCATATGAGGTAAACACACTGAATACACTCTCCCACCCACATCAGAGTGTAAAAAAACTGTTAATATGAGTTCAAATATATTAACATTTTATTTTTTCAAAGTTACAAGGAATTTTATCTGTGCATCTTTGACAGTGTTTTCACACAAAAACACATACCCCAAGATAAATATCCACAAAACTTACACTTGTATCTTCTTATAATCTGTTTAGTCTATTTTCACTCATTTTAGATTCTTAGTTTGTGTACTGAATTGCGAGTTGTGATGAAATACACAAGTGTACATGGTTGTCGTGGTCATTTAAGACAGTTTGTGTTGTCATGATCATTTAAGACAGTGATGTTCATATAGGATCTTCTGAGGACACAGTCAACATACTGTTCATTACGCACATATGTTCTAACATACACCCTGAGATTCATTTTAGCACTGATGGGAAAACTGTAATATCATTCAGATTAAGAACATGATAACAATGATGCTAAAATGGCATAACTATTGGAGAGCTGTCAAATACAATGACTGTTTGCAGCACACCTTTTCAGACAAACAGAATGCCAAGCAGCGATTCTCACAACAATGTTCATAAGAGTGTGCCATGGTTCTCATCATTTATAAGAGATTGCTATGACAGATTACTACAGACAAAACCAACAGAACATAACAGACCCCCCCCCCCCACACACACACACACACACACACACACCTCCCAGCAATGGAATATCATGATTCCTCCCTGTACCAATGCTGTCTTTCTGATGGACACATGTGCTGTGCCTCCCAAGGGCTGTTGAGAGTACTTTGATAAGCTGTCCCATTTAACTTTAGCGTAAAAGAGGTGTTTACTGCTGTGCAGCATGTAGTTAGTTTCACACTCTTGATCAGAAAAACATTAGTGTCAACACGGCCCTCCGTGTTCATACAGGAGTCAGTTGTGAGTATATAGCATAGAGCACCTTGAAGTCCCTGGTCCCCCCCAAAACGTCTTTTTAAAAAGGGTCTGTAAACATATTCCAGTATTCTCTTTCAACAGACATCTCTTGGTTAATTAAATTCACACTGTCTTGACAAATTAAGCGTAAAAAGCCTGTGTTTGAAGATAATTTCATGAAGACATTAGGGTCCATATGTCCTCGGTTAAAAATTGTGGAGAGAAAAAAAAAAGATCCACACATAGATTCTCGTCTTCGTCTGATACACACGTACAGCTCGTGCTTAATTTACACACACCTGTCTGTCCACCTGTCGGACAAATGACGCATGAGCAAACCTGTGCAGAGAACCTGATGAAGGCTGTGGGTTGAAATGCTGTTGATTACAGCCTGCTCTGTAAAATCAAATGAAATACCCCAAGCAGAAATAAACAGACTGATTCCCCTCATGATGGGACAGAACACAAGATAGGAGTCATGGCCAGGGCGTGAATTACGTCTTCATAATGGGGGAGGGGGGTACTATACATTAGGTATTTTACATTAGTTACATTAATATACCAGTACCCCCCAATCCTGCTATTTTTGTGTATTTGGGGGATACTGTACCCCCCAGTACCCGGTGCAATTCGAACTATGGTCATGGCACACTTAGAACCTTTTGCTTACTTCTTTATTTATTTCAACAACGTTTAGCGCTGGCCTACGGCTGGGCCATTTAAAGTCTACGGCTGAAACATTGGTCAAATAAATAAAAAAGTGAGCAAAAAGTTGTGCATGTGCCACAACTATCTTGTGTTTGGTTGAAGTGGTATAGTCAGTGAGTACCTCAAGTCACTTTTCACCTTAAGTCTCTTCATGAAGGGCCCATGGTTATTGTTTTTAGGGTGCTGGTTGTTTTTATGAGGGTCCCATGTCATTGACCTGCAGGGTGTTGGTTCTCATGTGGAGCCTGTGGTATTGACCTGCAGGGTGTTGGTTCTTATGGTGTTGCGCCTGTGGTATTGCCCTGCAGGGTGTTGGTTCTTATGACGAGCAGCCCGTGGTACAGATCTGCAGGATGTTGGCTCTCTTTGTTAGGCCGAAAAAAGGCCGCACTATGCATATTCAGTCACCATTTATTACACAGACGCGTTTCGGCGCTCTGCCTTCCTCAGTGTGTGAGGAAGGCAGAGCGCCGAAACGCGTCTGTGTAATAAATGGTGACTGAATATGCATAGTGCGGCCTTTTTTCTGTTTTTCAATTGACTTATATTTTGGCCAGCACTCTGAAAAAAGTCTGAGTGAAGCCTGCTTCAACCCTTCTGATCTCTTTGTTAGGCCCCCATGGTAATGGCTTTCAGGGCGCTGGTTCTCTTCATGATGTTGGGCACGAACAGCAGTCCCGAGGCCCTCTCGATGCTCTCTATGGGCACAAGGAAGCGCTCCAGCGGGATCTTCTCGTCCACGGGCATGTTGGGCATGACATAGGAGCGCAGCTCCACCTCCCCCCGTGCCTTCTCCAGAATCACCACCTTGAAGAAGTGCGTCGGCACGGCAACGTTATTCTGGCCCACCACCTGGTACTTCACGTACATCTTCCCATCTGGCTCCTGCCTGGTCGTGACAGGAAACTGTCATTATGTATCATGTTTGATGACAACATCAACATATAATAATGATCACTCACACATTGTGTTCGTTTTTGTCTCCCAGCCTTACCTTGGCAGGTAGAGTGGTCCAGTGCACACAAAGACGTTCAGATAGTGCTTTGTGAGAGATCGGCAGTATTTCTCCAAGTTGTTCCATGCATGCTGGTTCAGATGGGGATTCTGATTAAGAAAGAAATTCATTTGGTATCATTGCAATCATAACAATTAAGACATCTGGTAGCATACTCACACAAATTGAGGTTTAACACACGGGTCTTTTCACCTAAGCTATTCATTTTTGTTTTCCTCTCGTAAACTCACCTGCGGTGACACGTTACTGAGGTAAAACGTGTCGTCCATTGCTTTTTGACTCCACTTGTGATTGGCAGCGGCGGCTAGGTGCCCTCTGTCAAACCCGGTTCTGCTGTAATCCGCGTTAGTCGACCTGTGGTATATGTGCACCGAATCATCTTCTTTAAACTCACAAAACTTACGGTCTGACTGACCATAGAGTGTCTCGGGGCTCAGCTGTTCTATGACCCACGCGGCAGTTCTATTTCTGGGGTCGTAAGATGTCACATACGACTCTCTCGTTTTAATGTTTGCCAGAGAGGGGAACCCGTACTTCATGGCTGCAGTGGATTTAGACACTGCTACCTGACCTGGATGATGCTGTTGCTGTATCAGTTCGGAGGCATCAACGCTGGGGATAGGTATGACAGGGACCCGCTCCAGAAGTCCTCGACTTGACCCATGTCCCCACCGGCTCTCATCGTTTGAGTTAGAGCCTACCCAAGCAGCACCTACGCCGACGCCAACTGCTAACGATACCCCTGACACAAATAATTTAGAAGAAAAGATACGCTGCATCTTTGTTACAATAACTGGCGCGAATTTATTTTGAAAAAAGTGTACATTTACTCCAACCAATGCATGACCCTGAGTTCACATAAGCCACCCATGCCGCTGAGCAACTGCAGTCTTCGTCGCAGAATGATGACGTTGCTTACTTCCTTTTTCTTCCCCCTTCACTCCACCCACTGTTAAAGGCTGTGGTCTATATATTATTAGTTATTTATGATATGTTTTTCTGTACAGCAGGTCTACTACAAAAACGGAACATTGTTGTTGTTGTCAATGTCTATTAAGGTTCTTGCATAATTGTATTCTTTTGTTTGTGTCTTAGGATTTAGGGAAAGGATGGGACTGAAAGGAAGCAATTTCAATACTCAAAAGCAGACTAAGACAAAGATACAGTTTTCCTGAGTAGACCAATGAAAGATGAGGTGGGAGAACAAGGAGAGAGGAGAGGACACCAGGGAGCCTCTTCGAGAGTGAAGGGGAAAAAAGGAGGATGTTGAGGAGAACAAGAAACGAGAGTAGGCAGACAAACAGCAGGGGACTGAAACAGAAGAAGATACAGATAAGATCTGGCCAAGGTATCTTGCCTAAGAAAGCTGAATAGCAAAACAGACATAAAACACAGAAAGAGGAAAGAGGTAGTAAAACAGAGGGGGGCTGGAGGCTCCCAGAACTGCAGGGGGTGAAACAGAGGAGCAGATGGTAGCCCAAGCAGAGAGCCTGACCTTCAGCCCAGCTCATTGCTGAGGGGGTGAGCTTCAACTCATCTGACCCAGCTCTGCCATATAACTTGTGCCCTACTAAAGAACAGCAGCCTATATATATACATTTGGTTTATAGCTCTGGTTAGTTGAATGAAAGGTGTTGTATAGGCTAAGCCTAGTGGCCTCTTGCAAGTTTTTTGTATAAATCTAAAAAATACAGTTAGTGCAGGGGTGTAGTGGGTTGGTGTGGAGTGAGTTTAAATCTTAAAACATCTGCATTTGTTTAATTAAACAGCTGCCGTAAATGACACACGTAAATGTCTTAGTAAATGCTGCACGTGTATTATATATCTGCACTTTTACAAGTGCATGCATGTAAAAGTTGAAACAGACATCAATAGTTACAAACAACATCCATGTTATGACTTTTACAGCACAACCTTCAAGTTGCTTTCAGGTAATGTATCTGGGATATTTAGTGTTAAAGAAAATCAGTGCTATTAAATAGAAAAGGAAAGACTTGAAGGGTAAAGGAGGGAAAAGGGAAAAGAAAAAAAAGAATGAGAACATATTGAATGAGAACATTTATCTAAAGTCCCAGAATGAAAGGTTGCCTAACAGCACCTTTAACCTAATGAAGCCACCGGGGGCCTGTCTGAGGTCTGGGACTGCACATGAACCCCCTTTGGCTGATTTCATATAGCTACTGCTCACATCCAATTATCATAATAAATGGATACTTGAAATAGGGCTCTGCCAGACCAAGAGGGTGCCAGATATAACCCCAAACCACACAGAAGAAGAGGAGGAGGAGGAAGGGGGGGAGAGGAGGAAGAGGAGGAGGATGAGGAAGAGGGGAAAGAGGAGGAGGAGAAGGAGGGGAGGAGGAAGGGGGAAAGAGGAGGAAGAGGAGTAGGAGGAGAAAGAGGGGGAGGCAAGAGCATGTGGAGCTGAACCCCAGTGAGGGCCACCACCATCTGGGTGAGTGTGCCAGTAGCCTCCCCTGTGTGTCTGGTTCTGGTTCTGTGCCTGTGGACACCAGACACAACCTGTAACTGTAAGAATGAACAAAAGAGTGAAACAGTCTCCACTGGAAGGTGATGAAGTCTTGCTGTAAGTCAACAGTCTGGTGTTGGTGTGAGGAATGCAAAGAGGCAGATGGTGGGGCAAGCTCCCTTGTGGTGGGTGTTATGTAGGCCAGACTATGTCATGTCTCTGTGTGCTAGAGTTTCCCTTTAAGCTGCAAAAGGCTAGATTGCATGGTGAGACAAAAAGCACATGAGGGATTGGGTATTTATAAGAGTATGTTTGCATAAGAAACTGTAAACACACAAGTGAACAGACATGTCTGGTGCAACTTCAAAATCGGGCATGTAGGAGGTGTCAATAATTAAACAAAAATCTACCTGATATTACATGTATTTTTTATATTAATATAGATTATATAGATTTTTTATATTGTTAAAGAAGTTAAGTAACAGATATTCTGTGTGTGTGTGTGTGTGTGTGTGTGTGCGCGTGCGCGTGTGTGTATGTGTGTGTGTGCGTGTGCGCGTGTGCGTGTGTTTGTCTGTCTGTGCATATGGCGTTTATGTATGGAAGGGTCGCAGAAACAAGAAACTAAGTGGCTTGGTTGATGTTCCTGAGTCCTGAGTCAATCGTCCTACTATTGGGTTTGTTTTCTAAGTCGCAGGGTCAAGTTGGTCTATGACAATTTCCAGGACACCTCATAAGTAGTTCAGTAGTTAAGGTGAGCTGGTGTTAACATGGTATCTGTGGCATTCTTAGCACTTCCCATAAATCATCATTCTGTGTCCCCTGGAGGAGGAAGAGGAGCAGCAGCAGCTGCAGAGAAGAGCAATCAGAGGAACGTAAGACACCTACAAAAACCCACAAAGGATGAAGACCACGTGGAAAATAAAGGGAAATAAGCAGAAAATGGATGAGAGAGATGGAGAAAAACAAGAAAGGGGAGGAGGAGTGGGCAGAAGAGGGGAAGAAGAGGGAGGGAGATGGAGAGGAGGAGGAAGAGAAGGGAGAAGGAGAAGTGAGGGTGAGGGAGGGAGGGAGGAAGAGGTGGAGGAGAGGGAGGTAATAGGAGCTTGGCCAATGAAGATACAAGGACAGCAGAGAAGAGACCGTATGAGGGATGGAGTCCACCTCTGGTGGTCTGAACAGAGGCCTAGCTTTAGCTATTACAACAACAGTTACACTGCAGTCATTACATCAACAGTTAAACTTCAGCCATTACAACAAGAGACAGTTACACTTCAGTCATTATATCAACAGACAGTTATACTTCAGTCATTACAACAACAGAAAGATACATTCCAGTTATTACTGCAACAGACCATACTGCATACAGTTGGTAGAGGTGTGTAAAAGATGTGTCTTTTTGGTTCTGACTGTTTGAAAGTATGTAAATACAGGTATTGTTGTTATTGTTTCTGCTGTTTTACTATCATCATCGTTGGATTATACATATCATTAACAACACTATTATTAAACTGTATAAATGTATTTGCATCAACATTTTACACCTAACATCTCAATTAAAGTTTCAGCCAGTCTCAGTACTGTATGATCCAAGTTTTGATTAATGCATTGAAAGAGCTCAAGGTACTCTTTCTCCAAATAAGACAAACCTCCTTTTTCACAAAAGACCGACTCCCACCCCAAGAGCAAACACGGAACAGTCCTCGACTGACCAAAGTCCACAAGGGAAGGTTTCTAGTCTAGTCATGTATTATGGATGTCCTGTAAGATGAATAGCAGATAGCTAGTTAGATTTAAATTAATGAAGAAACTGACTACTGACTACAGACTACTGTTTTTCTTTTCACCAAATGTGCCGTCATGAAAAAATACACAATCTTCCTCACCAGTCTTCTTCTCTTTCATGGAAAAATATCTGCAGGTAAGCCTACAAATATTCAAGACTGGTCAGTGGTCATACAGAAAATGTACGCTAGTTTGGGCTACATGTTTAGTTATTGTGGATAAGAACTGGGCAGAAATTGCACTTTTTACTTAACTGCTGTAAATCAAATGAGGTACATGAGGCTTAGTAATATTATGATGTAAACAAATAGCCCTACCTAAATAAAATCTGAAGAGATATAACCTCGAGTTTTGTCTCAGAAAATGTTTTTACGTTTAAATCTTCTTTTCTTCAAGCTTTATGAGGCAGAATTGCTGTCATTACTACATTACTACTGTCGAAATATCGGCTTAATTTTAAACTTTCATAAACCTTTCATTAAACTTTCGAAAATCACGTATTCCGGAGGCGAACAGAATTCTTTTTCGACTTGCTAATCAGCAAATCTTGTTTTATTTGCAAGCTACAGAGAAATTCAAACTACAGAACAGAAAGCACGCTTGGCTAAATATTTAAAAACCCCTTCCCTTTTTAAATTCTTACTTAGGTGTTACCCTCTATTCAGAATTCAACAGGGGAAAATAAATCTCTCACAAACTCAAGACAAACTCTATAAAAGTGTTTATCGTATATATGCCCTCAACAGGGAAAAATAAACAACAGCCCTTCTTTAGGGAAAAGGATGAAATAAAAACCTGTGATTAGGTGTTAAAAGTTAAAGAAAGCTCTTCTGGTCTTCATCTATCTCAGTTCAGTCTTCCCCTCTCGAGCAGCCAAGAGTACAGACCAGACTGTTCATATCCAAAAACCTCTTTGCTAAAGTCAAGGTAGGGGTTTTTATGCAGTGACCTAAGTCTAGGGCTTTCTTTCTATGTCGTCAACAGGATGCTCAAAACCACAGTCACTCAAACTGGTTCAAGCTACTTTTTCTTGTGTTTGTCTCCTCTAAACAGGGCAAAAGTGGTTTTCTCTGTAACCAAAGGTAACGTTCTCTAAAGGTTAGCTTTTGGTTTGGTTCTAACCTAACCTTTAGAGAACCAAAGTCTAACGTTCCCTGAACATTCTCTGTTACTAGGGATGTGATACTTCTCCTTTTTTGACCTTATGTCACCCTTACTAAACCTTGCCAAGCGTGCGCAAATACAGAATCATACAGAGTTCAGTGGCAATAATTCAACCTTAGAATGTGGAGTGGGCAGAAGAGGGGAAGAAGAGGGAGGGAGATGGAGAGGAGGAGGAAGAGAAGGGAGAAGGAGGAGTGAGGGTGAGGGAGGGAGGGAGGGAGGGAGGGAGGAAGAGGTGGCCTTGCCAAGCGTGCGCAAATACAGAATCATACAGAGTTCAGTGGCAATAATTCAACCTTAAAATTTTACAGAAATTCAACACTACACAGTTTTTACTAAATGCTCTGATACCTCAGCACTACCTGCTGTTTCTCTTCATACAATTTTGGTCTTTGACGGTAAAGCCACAAAGTACATTTGACCAGTATGTGACAAGACTTCAAAGCAACTGTTAAATTCATTTCTGCTGTATGAGAATGAATATATACATGTCAATTTAACAAAACAACAACAACAGCAGCAATAGTAATAATAAATATTTTGGATGACTTCAACAACTTTTTTATGTGTTTAACACTACATAAGGTGCACATCTCTCTCCTTAGGGTGTCATTCTATATGGATCCTGGCCACACTTACCATTGGAGAGACGCCTTTCCCAGAATTCAGTGCAGTGGTGATGCTGGATGACATCCAGCTGTTCTACTACGACTCTGACGTTCAAAGACTGATCTACAAACATCACAGGTCAGAGCACGAACATGCCGAGCAGAAAGACGCCACCCTTATATTTGGAGACCAGTACAGAAGCATGAGAGACAGGGCCTTGTTCTCAAAGCACCGGCTCAACAGCACACAAGGTAGGCCTGTTTAGAGTGATCTGTACACACCCCTCTCCACTGCAGCTATTTATGACCTTCTCCATAAGGGGGTTCACATGTAACTAATGGATGTGTTTTATTATATTTATGTGTAATGGTGATAACAGCTAGTCTTGTAGCTTTATATGACATTACATGGCATTTACCTGATACTCTGAATAAGTGACCTACAGTAAACTAGGTACAGGCACAGTCTCCCTGCAGCAATGTGGGGTGAGGGCACTTCAGCCATGGATGAGGGTGCAGGAGAGTGCTAGTTATGCACTGCCCCCATCCACATTTTTCCTACTGGTACAGCAATCGAACCTGGGACCCTCTGAAATAATGGATAAAGTATGTTCATCAGTTAGCATTTCAGTGGGGATGTTTTCCTTTTGTGTATTTTGTCTTCTATTGCTTTTTGCCTTTCTCTATGTCTTTTATTTATCTTATACATATTTTACACTTATTTTATCTTTTATGCGTTTATATTGTCCTTTGCTTTCATTTTTGTTAAGCACATTGTACTGCCTTTGTGTATGAAATGCACTATACAAATAAACTTGACTTGACTTCTTGTTCTTTTCCTCCCAAGGAGTACATGTACAGCAGAGACTGGTGGGCTGTGAGCTGCTTGACCATGACACCCCTGGTCCATTAAGATCCTGGGATGCTTTCGACACTATGAACGATGAAGAGCTGCATTTCAGTATGAAGCAGAACACTCTTCAGTCCAAAGGCTTGTGGCCTACAATGTGGAGCCATATCGAGAGAGACAGTGTTGAATGGCTGTTTGCGAATGTGTATACTCCTGCTTGTATCAGATTCCTCAAGAAATACCTGCACATCATGAAGAATGATGTGATGAAAAAAGGTACAATGGTAAAAGAGTTCTTTGTATCTAATAAACTTTATTATATATGTTAAACTTCATTAGAATGTCCTGTAAACAGTTATTACTAGGGTTCTGATAGTTGATAGACTGATCTACAAACATCACAGGTCAGAGCACGAACATGCCGAGCAGAAAGACGCCACCCTTATATTTGGAGACCAGTACAGAAGCATGAGAGACAGGGCCTTGTTCTCAAAGCACCGGCTCAACAGCACACAAGGTAGGCCTGTTTAGAGTGATCTGTACACACCCCTCTCCACTGCAGCTATTTATGACCTTCTCCATAAGGGGGTTCACATGTAACTAATGGATGTGTTTTATTATATTTATGTGTAATGGTGATAACAGCTAGTCTTGTAGCTTTATATGACATTACATGGCATTTACCTGATACTCTGAATAAGTGACCTACAGTAAACTAGGTACAGGCACAGTCTCCCTGCAGCAATGTGGGGTGAGGGCACTTCAGCCATGGATGAGGGTGCAGGAGAGTGCTAGTTATGCACTGCCCCCATCCACATTTTTCCTACTGGTACAGCAATCGAACCTGGGACCCTCTGAAATAATGGATAAAGTATGTTCATCAGTTAGCATTTCAGTGGGGATGTTTTCCTTTTGTGTATTTTGTCTTCTATTGCTTTTTGCCTTTCTCTATGTCTTTTATTTATCTTATACATATTTTACACTTATTTTATCTTTTATGCGTTTATATTGTCCTTTGCTTTCATTTTTGTTAAGCACATTGTACTGCCTTTGTGTATGAAATGCACTATACAAATAAACTTGACTTGACTTCTTGTTCTTTTCCTCCCAAGGAGTACATGTACAGCAGAGACTGGTGGGCTGTGAGCTGCTTGACCATGACACCCCTGGTCCATTAAGATCCTGGGATGCTTTCGACACTATGAACGATGAAGAGCTGCATTTCAGTATGAAGCAGAACACTCTTCAGTCCAAAGGCTTGTGGCCTACAATGTGGAGCCATATCGAGAGAGACAGTGTTGAATGGCTGTTTGCGAATGTGTATACTCCTGCTTGTATCAGATTCCTCAAGAAATACCTGCACATCATGAAGAATGATGTGATGAAAAAAGGTACAATGGTAAAAGAGTTCTTTGTATCTAATAAACTTTATTATATATGTTAAACTTCATTAGAATGTCCTGTAAACAGTTATTACTAGGGTTCTGATAGTTATTACAGTTATTAAAGTTAGCAGCGCTGCTGTCTTTATTGTCTGCTGTTTATGGTTAATTATTCATCCTCTGCAGTGAGACCCAGAGTTAGACTCCTCCAGAAGAGACTCCCAGACTCTGGAGGGGCCAAAGTGACCTGCCTGGCCACTGGTTTCTACCCCCGTCACATCAACCTGACCCTGCTCAGAGACGGCCAGCCTGTGCCTGACCACCAGATCACTGGGGGGGAGCTGCTACCTAATGGAGACGAGACGTACCAGATGAGGAAGAGCCTGGAGGTCAGCGCAGAGGAACTAAGAGAGAAACACCAGTACACCTGCACAGCTGAACACCACAGCCTGGACAATAAACTGGACATCATTATAGGTAAAACTTCTGCTTTATATTATAGGTAAAAATGTCTGCTTTTTGTGTATCCACTAAAATCCCTGTCTGTTATCTTGTATTTCGTCCAATAGAAACATGTTGAATACATCTGTCAAATAAGCTTTGGTTGAAAAAAAAACTGTAATTATTATCTGTGAAACTTGCAGATATTGAGCCAGGTGCAGATCATGTGCCTACACTGCCCCTTGTGGTCACATTTGGAGTTGCACTGCTTTTGCTATGTGTGATTGGAGCCATAGCTGTCAAGTGCTGCAGGAGGCAGACAGGTGAGATCAGACCTCAGGGGAGATGCAGGTCACACACTACACGTCTCCACACACACCCAGCATGCATATTAAAGTGTTCGAGTGTACTGCATCATCATTTGCAGTTATGATGTATACATACAATAAGCCAAAAATGTTTTGTTATTAGAAATCTGTGATCGGCATAGTGGCAAAATGATGCATTATATAAGTTTGTGATTGGTCCATTAATGTATTGATTAGAAGAGTAGCATGAGTAGCAGTAGATCTGAGTAAACAAGTGTGAAATGTGTGTGTTACTTTTCGTGTCACAGGAACAGAACAACAACAGAAACAGCATGAGGTGCTACTACTCACGCCATCAACATAAAATTCTGGTTATCTTTTCGTGTGTGTGTGTGTGTGTGTGTGTGTGTCTATGTCTATGCATGTTACTTTTTATAAACTTTTACCTGTGTGACTTTAATGTTTGTATATGTATTTTGAAAGCATTTGTAATTTTGAGGCTATTTTCTTTGTAATAAAGACAGAGAAAGAGGGCAGGGAGAGTGGGATTACTTCTAAGTAAACCTATGAATAGGCTTGGGGCTATCATACAGTTCCATTAGTCACATGACTCTAGAACTAAAACCTCAAAAGTAAGTAATACCGGTCACTGTTGTTGTAAAGGCTTCTGTCTGTGACCTATGTATACACACACACACACACACACACACACAAAAGCATCTAGATAAATAGCGTGTGCAGTCCACGGTCACATTGTGTTCTCCATTCAGAGATCTTAACTCTCACACAAACCACCATCATGTATGATAACTTGTACGATGCAATGTGCCTCTATATAGCTTAACCTTATGTACATGTAAAAACATGACCTGCTTGGCACAACCAAATGTAGCCATGAGAGGGCCCCTTGGGGATCAGCTTGTGCTTTGGTCCAGGTGAGACACGTGACAAGGCTAATCCCTGGCCATCTTTGAGCCGAAAAACACAGGCAGTGCTAGCTTATGTCCTCCTTTTTGTAAGTCGCTTTGGATAAAAACGTCTGCTAAGTGCAATGTAATGTAATGTAATGTAATGTAATGTAATGCAGTGCATGTTCTGCCTATCAGCACCATCCCATGCACATCCAAGCTGCCTATGTGACTTATATGGCTATAAATAAATCTACCTGTGGACACTCACCTACTGCTTCACTTCACAGGAATGTTCTTAACCATCTGGCTGAATGTTCTTAAGGCTCAGTATCTTTGATGTCAGCTGGTATTTTATAAACTAGCCTACTTATTGTTGCTGGATTTTGTGTAGAGGACTGTCTCTCCTCATATTCATTTCCCCTAATCAAATGTTTTTTTTTCTTGTGTACAGTTTTTCATGTTATTAAAAGGTTGTGCACTGGTACTGAATACATAATCTGTTATATTTTTATGTCACGTAATGTTATATTTTCACATCAATACATTTTTTAAAGCAAAGAAAATGACGAAGTGAAGAAACATGAGCTTGCTGTACTGGGATCAAGTTCAAGTCTGAGCTGAGCTCTAGGGGGTGCCACCTTGAGACATTCTCACTCATGCGATGGAGCTTCATGATTAAAACAGAATTTAAATGACCTTTATTATCATGGCCAGTAGGGAGCGCTGTTACATTGATTTTCAAACAGACTTTTTTGTGGATTCTGATCATTTTTAAACATAGACTTTATTTATGAATTCTAATGATTTTCAAACATAGACTTTATTTGTGAATTCTAATGATTTTCAAACAGACTTAATTTGTGAATGCTAATGATTCTCAAACATAGACTTTATTTGTAGATCCTAATGTTTCAAACGTTCACACACTTTCTTGGCACGACTGTTTTGGCCATTTCAGTGTTTCACAAATCCTTGCTTTGCCTACCACTGCTGAAAACCTCTTCTTTGCTGGCATGTCCAGATTTTCTAATCACAACACAGACTGCTTTGGCACACCCATGCAGGACTGACTCTCTAATACATATATCGCTGCAGTGCATAGCAAAGCATAAACAAATATTTACAATTAACACAATATTTACAATTAAGTTTGCACATATAATCTATGAAGCATGCACCCATGCACGCTCACACAGACACAGACAGATGAGTGTATGTCTGTGCAGAATTGAGTGGAGTGGAAAGGGACAGTCAGTTCCAGTTTTGAATCACACACACACACACACACACACACACACACACACACACACACACACACACACACACACACACACACACACTCCTGACTCTTACACCAGAGAGTGCCAATGTCCTTAAGCTAGTTTTCAGGTGGGGTGTCTGATGTTTTTTGTGCCACAGGTGTCACTGAAACAGAGACGTTTAAATACGATCAAATACAGAAAATATGTTATAAACCTTGTGTACAGTGTATGGTATTGTAATTTCAGTGAGTTGCTTTTCATCAAAAACCTCTCAGTATGAAAACTATGAGTCTTACTGATGTGGGTACTGAAATTGTCATCTTTCAATGATCATCTTTACAGTACTATCACTGGATAGCCAGACTTTTGGCATACAGTACAAGTTCTGTTCACAATTACGATGAACAGAGTTCACAATTCAAACACTTACTTGGAGTCAGAGCATACTCATTTGGGGGAGCTGAAAATTGAAATGATGGTGCATGAGACAATGATAACAGTGTAATTACTTGTTAGAACAGTGCAGCCATCACACAATGATTATATGCAATCATAGCATTTGCACCATAGAGATTAAAACGTTTGCCAGGTTAGGCACTGGTTACATGGTTTACTTTGACATAACACTTAGATATTTTTCACCAAAGACCCAAAGAGTATGGGAAACATAACACCCATAACATAACCCATAAACCATAACACCTCCCCCTCCCACACACAGACACACACACACACACAGTACAGAGAATTTTTGTTTCCTGATATATTTGTGTTATTACCTTGATGTCTTCTGTAACGTATGATGGTAACAGCTACAATGACAGTAATCACACATAATAAAAGCAGTGCAATACTGATCACTACCACAAGGGACACTGCAGACACCTGATCAACGCCTGCCTCAAGATCTGCAAAGCAAGAGATAAAAGTGATGGGTAACCTGGCCTCAGAACCAACACACAATCTGTTTTCATGTATTTGTTTCAGCATTCTCTAAATCAGCTGATTCCAATAAGCACAACTGATCAGCCAGATACACAAGTTAGTTTGTGAAATCACCTGTCTTACTGTAACTGACTGTACAAGTGTTTTGCCATATGTGGTAGCGCATTAGCTTCTGAGGCTAAGTGGCTCATCAAATACCAACAGCATGTTAATTTATCCTTTAGATCCTACAGATCCTCGATATCCTACAGATAAATTAGCTACATGATAATTGCAATATCAATGCCATGCCACAAAAAAGTAACATTGGCCTGCGAAGCATTACCCAGCTGAATGTCCATTTTGTTGTCCAGACTGAGGTGTTCAGCTAAGCATGTATAGTGGTGATGCTCCAGTTCTTCTGCATTGACCTCCAGGCTCTTCCTCATCTGGTACGTCTCATCTCCATTAGGTAGCAGCTCCCCCCCAGTGATCTGGTGGTCAGGCACAGGCTGGCCGTCTCGGAGCAGGGTCAGGTTGATGTGACGGGGGTAGAAACCAGTGGCCATGCAGGTCACTTTGGTCCCTCCAGAGTCTGGGAGTGTCTTCTGAAGGAGCCTGACTCTGGGCCTTACTGTTAAATGGAAAAGTACATGTCTGTAACATGCAGAATGACACACAACAGCATGACAATTGTTAACATACAGTGTGATCTCATTACATTATACATTACATGCTTTGCTTCAGGACATCCATTACTTATATTAGTTACATCACTTTATGTTGATGATAACACACTACACTACACTACACCTAAGTAAGAGTTCATAAACCAGGACATTTCACTTGTTTGTTTACCTATTCTAAGACAGCAATATGGATAGGTGGTATGCACTCTGATCCAAGTGTGAAGAGCAACTAAGTCAAAGCAGCTGTGTCACATGTCACAGCTGTGTCTCTTTGCAACTGCAGCAATTTAGTCAAATACATAACCATCGTGGAAAACACACGCCTTGCCTCAGGAATTTTATCATTTGTATGAGTCACAGCAATTTATGTTGATGACAACATACGACACTACACCCCAGTTATAAACCAATCATTTCACTTGTTTGTTTACCTATTCTAAGACCGTAAGATGGATAGGTGGCATGCACTCTGATCCAAGTGCGAAAAAGCACCTAAGTCAAACAAATACATAAATAATTTGTATGAGTCACATCAATTTATATTAATAACAACATACTACACTACACCCGAGTTAGAAATTCAATCATTTCACTTGTTTGTTTACCTATTTTAAAACAGTAAAATTAGAAGAATATGTGGCAGACACACTGACTCATATGACATGGCACTGAATGACTAGCACTCTCCCTCAGCCTCATCCAGGGCTGAGGTGGCCTTGAGTAAGGCATTTAACCCCAGGTTGGCCTAGGAGGCCTGTCACTGTACCTAATTCACTGTAAGTTAATGTGGATAAGAGCGTCAGCTGCAGTATGTCACAAAAGTGAATACACCCCTAACATTTAGGGATAAAGATATAACACTTTGATACAATGTAAAGTAGGTGTAAGCTGTACACTGCCTACTTTACATTGTAAAAGTGTTATATCTTTAGACTTCTCACGTGGAAAGATATAATAAAAAAATGTACAAAAATGTTAGGGGTTAGGGGTTTTGTGACATACTGTACATGCAGTGTACATGCAGTGTAACGTACTAATGTGTCAAATGACCTCTCCTGAGCACCGCATTCCTCCTCAACTGCAGCCATCTCTCCAGTGTGCCCATGCAGAAGGGCTGGAAAACCTGAGTGACCAGTGACGTCATGAGGTCCATCCAAGCCTCGCTCCACACGATTGGCCAAGGCTGCTGGCGGTACAGCATACCCTTCCGCACGTCAAAGTGGATCACCTCGCCACTCTCGCCGTCAAACGCGTCCTTACGCACGGTCTGCCCTGGCTCGTTGTCCTGCAGCTCACAACCAGACATCCTCTGCTGGACGTGAATCCCTGAACAGACGCATTAACAATAGAGATTTTAAAAAGGACAATAATACTGTAATAATACACTGTAATATGAAGTTTGTTCGACCTAATGGGACAAGCATTTCTGTCTTATGCTTTTTACTCTGCTGTGGACCCAGTATGGAGTGAAGAACAAATGAATGGAGCATTATGAAGTTTGTTTAGATCTTTATGCTTATATGTAAATGGGTGGTAACCTACCCTAAACATGAGCTATTCACTAACTTTCTCTGTAGTTTGTTTACATTTCGTTATCACTTTTTCTTGCCTACATGTATCAGTGGGTTATAACCTCACCTAAAAATGAGCTATTCACTGTCGATGAGCTATTCATGGTCTTGTCAGATCCTGTATACTGTTTACAGTCTCCTGTCACATCTGCAGTGAAAATCCAGTACGATGTGGTTTATGCTATGCCACAATGCGTCTATTAGACTACCCTGTATGTGGAAAAACAACACTAGAGGTGCAGCTTCCCAAACAATAACGTGACAAGTTGAGAGCTAAAAATAACAACATACTGGCCTTTTAAAGCACAGGTGCATCAGTGGCGGTTCTATAGTGTTTTAGGAGACCACCTCTCAGCACCCCCCCCCCCCCGAAGCAGAGAGACACGCTGCTTCTGTGCATGTCACCTTCTCAGCAAGCAAGGGCGCCTGCAGTTCACTTAGGGGGCGCTAATGTGCCGATTGCAGCGATATGACACACGGAGCGTTTTATTTCTTTTTTTTTTTTTCACGATATGGCGCCCCGGGCGGCTGCCTGGTTCGCTCATGCCTAAAACCGCTACTGAGGTGCATAGCAGAATGACTACAGTCGCTCGTAGCATTTCATATAAAGGACTACTTCTTACCATCTGTTTGGTTGAAGTGCTGCTGCAAGAACAGTGCTTGGGATTTCATGTTTTTGTGTATACTTCCAAATATCAGGTTGGCAGCACTCTGGTCTATGACGCCCAGTGTGATGTTAAAGTCCTTGTAAACAGTCGGTACAAAGTGGTGCCGCCTCAGGTCATAGTGTCCCACTGTGATGTCATCCAGCACCAGGATGAGGCTGAACTCGGGATGTGGGGTCTCGCCGATTATGAACGTTGAAAGAATCCAGAGAGAGTGGGAACCTGTGGGAGGCCAAACTGATCAGTTCACACAGGAATTTGGATAAGAGGATTACTACTGATCATTTCACAGGATTTTGGTTAATTGGTTTACAGCTGTTAAGTGCTCGTTACCTAAACATTTCACAGAAAATGCATGTCCTGTGGTGTGCTTACTACAAAATTAAGATATTAATGATGAAACAGAGGGTGAGAAACATGTTAGTAAGAAGTCAAACAATTTGAGGTAGTATTGTAGCATTTTTCAAATCAAACCACCTACCTGTGTGCACTAACACTGGAAGAGAAAGAAAGAAGACGAAAAGGCTTGGGATCATGCCCCTGCAGTTGCTCGGCTTTGACATTTGAGAGTTGTTTTTCATTTACAGCCTTCAAACTGGCACAGCCTCATACCTGCACAGCCTTATACAGTAGCACCGCCATCAGTCCTCCTAAGGTGTTTCCCCTGCTCAGGTGACGACTGCACCAATAGACAAATAGGCCAATTCACCAGGATCACAAAGTCACGGAGGTCAGGTTACAGCCAATTCCAAGTTGAACTAAAAAACACTTATTGCTGAAAATAATGAAATTAAAATGTCAAGAGCTCTGTCATAGTACCTACACTCCTGATGAAAAAAATGGAATAAATAAAAAAAAAAAAAAAAGCTACCTTTGTTTGCATAATTTGACCACTTTCGTAATAGTCTCCTCTGCTCTTCTTTGCACAACCGTACTGCTCCTCCCCTCTTAAGTTGTGGTCAGCGTCAAAGAACCTTTTGTTTGTGTTTGGGGTGTGTGTTTGGACTTCTTTGACACCTACATTATCTTTTGCTGTAGTTTCCTTTGGATGAAGTGGTTTGAAAGAGAAACATCGAGAGGTTTTGATGCCGTCACACTGATCATATTTGTGTACACAGTGATGCTTTTCCATGTTTTGATCAGAACAGTAAAAACATGAAAAAGTTAATATTTCTGTGTTTTTTATTTGTTTCGCCGTGCGCCTGCGAAACAGGTAAGTTATCCTTTACTGTATTCTGTGCTGGTAATGTGTGGGCTACACAATGTTGCGAACGACTTAAAAAAAAAAAAAACCTCGACCAAGAAATATCAATTATCACCAACCTCATGACATTGTAGGGCACAGTATGTATTTGCGCCAGTAATGCTCCACTAAAGCAACAGGACGCATAGACTACTAGAACCAAGTTATTAAAAATCTCAAGCATCTCGCGGAAATGTCTTTAGCATGTTCGAACAAATGATACACCCAGCAAGTACCAGAGACAGAGGGAGGGAAAGTGAAAGTGAAAATGGCAGAGTCAGCATCGGTCTTGAATGGTGTTTTTGCAGACGTAATAGACCTCTGCTTCTGTTAAAAAAAACGCTAATATGGAATAATTTACAGATCAATTTTTCCTTAGTTAAGGTAGAATATCTCACTAGCTGCTCAACCGGTACAGCCTCAGCATTCAACTGCATTTTGCATCTGGGCTAGCCATGGTCTCGCCCATACTGCCTGTGACGCTACATGGCCAGCAGTTCCTCAGAAGCTTTGAGTTAAATATGTATGCATGGGATGCATGGGTTGGGATGTCTGCATCATACAGTTAAAGGACTATAAAATACTGAATAATACATCCGTATATTTTATTGGGAAATAAAATATGTGCTGTGTTAGATGTTAAGTGGAGTGTCATGACCAGAGCAGTTCAATTTGCTGTGCGCAGAATAATCCGGATTGTTGCCATCCGTATCTGTTTTGTCTTTTGTCTAGTCCCCCTTTTGTCTAGTAAATGTATGAGATGTGCTGTATGGCACAGAGCAAGTTTCGCCAAGGACAAAAATATTTATCTCTCTACATCATGACTGACAATGTGTTGGCTAAAACCCTAATCAGTGTGTCCCCATTCTAACCCCCACCCCCTCCCAGGGTCCCACTCCTTATGGATGATGGCAACTTACATCAGAGGAAACACGCCTTTCCCTGAATTCTCAGGGTATCTGATGTTGGATGATATTGCATTTGTGCACTATGACTCATATGAGGCCAAAGTAATGCACATAGACAGCCATAGCGCCTCAGACACAGTGGTGGATGCAGATCTTCTCGATTACATCGGACCGTACCTTGGATATGTACATGTACAACTGAAAGACAGAGCATCCTATCTGAAGAACCACTTCAACCACACAAATGGTAAGATAACTGTTTAGGAGAGGCCTACTGTTAGGTAGGCCTACTGGTCATGGCTTTCATATTGCCAGTTAAGCATAGAATTTAATACTTAATTAAAACAACAACAACAACAATAATAATAATAATAAAATGAAAGTCCAACACATTTGTGGATACAAACCACATGTGTCTGTTTTACCCAATGATTACTCCCTTGTGGTGCTGCTTATTAGCCTAGTGGACCCAGCTGATGGGTAGATACTTATTGTCAGTTTTAAAACTTCAACCAATTGCAAATACCTGAATGCAGCATACATACTCAAACCTAATGCTTAACTTCAACGCCATCACCTTTAGCGCTCTCAACAAGGCCCACTGGCAAAATTTAGGTGCTTTCATTGCCATCAATTGGTGTCTGTAGGCCCAACCTGGCACTGCAATCAAATTCAAAATACTGACAGCTTTCTTACCTCAGCAGGTGGAGTAGACACAAAATCAAAACATAAACAGAATTTGCTGGCTGTAAATTAAATTTTAAAATGCGAATAGTTGTGAGTGACTAAAACCATTATTTTAGTGTAATACATTCCCCTGAGTTTTTCACCACATGTGGTTTTATTTAAAGGTTTATAATGAAGATCTTTGGTTCTCACTTTCAAACCATAAAACATTTCATAAATAATATGTATAATATGCTTGCCATTTTGAATATATATATTTTTAAAATACAGATCTTTTGTTTTTTTAACATAGAAACTAAAAAGATTGACCATTAGTTTTTTTTTGTTTGTTTGTTTGTTTTTTTTAGATATCTCTGTGTTTCAGAGAGCTGCTGGATGTGAGCTGTTGGACGATGGTAAACCAGGACCAATGGTCAACAAGGATGCCTACAATGGGGAGGTTGTAGAAGTAGAGTATTATGATGTAGACCACGATACTCTTCACACTGATCGGAGGTTGCCAAATATGAACAGTTACATATGGACTCACTTCTCTCCCTCGCGATATGGAATGATTTATGACCCCAACTGCATCAAACATCTAAAAAAGCATCTTGCCAAAGAAAGGATGCGCGTGCTAAAGAAAGGTAAAGTTCTCTGTATACTGGCGGATCAGTCCTTTTTCTATTAGGGAAGCCAACATCAACTATCATGTCACCTTGTACACAGTGTGCTTTGACGTGACACTGACGCTAAGAAAAATACACAGTTAACACGTACTGTAAATCCCAGTAATGGGGAGCATCATGTGGCAGTACTGCATATTCCATGTATTATTTAATTGAAAACTACTACCATTTCATATCTTGATAGTACTGCTAATGTGTATAATTATTATACACATAATTATTATCTTCAGTAAAACCCAGTGAAACCAAGAATCAGGCTCCTTCAGAAGACACTCCCAGACTCTGGAGGTGCCAAAGTGACCTGCCTGGCCACTGGTTTCTACCCCCGTCACATCAACCTGACCCTGCTCAGAGACGGCCAGCCTGTGCCTGACCACCAGATCACTGGGGGGGAGCTGCTACCTAATGTAGATGGAACGTACCAGATGAGGAAGAGCCTGGAGGTCAGCGCAGAGGAACTAAGAGAGAAACACCAGTACACCTGCACAGCTGAACATCTCAGTTTGGACAACAAGCTGGACATTGGATTGGGTAAGTATTTTTACAGTTACAGATACTACAGTACCCATCACAACTGATACTGATATTTAGTGCACTGGATGATAATTTCATGGACTGCAATTCTACTACAACAGGGCCATGGTCAGAAAAACTCATGATACAGTATAATCAACAACGATGTCACTATTACTGTGTCTACTACAGGATATGAACCAGGAGAAGCTTTAGTGCCCATAGGAGCCTCTCTACTGGTGGTTTTTGTGGTTGGAGGCATTGCTGGTTCTTTACTTTGGAAACGGAGGCACAGAGGTAAGCCACTACTGCTTACACCAGCTTTAGCTAAAGAATGGCGTGCTCATTATAATGGACCTTTTTTTCTCTGACTCACATGTTTGATTGTTTTGTATTACACAGGTAACAAAACATCAAGTTTGTCTTCCTACAGAGCTACTTCCAGTAAGTCGATATATTTAGATAAGAAAAGTTTTTAGAAGAACTTTAGAACTTTAGAGGCGTGGTTTTGCATTCACAATGCATGTCCGCAGAACCAGACAGAATATCTTTTTACTTCTGGCAGTTTATACCACGGCTGTTGTTGATTTCAACCGCTTTCAATACAGCTTAATCAGGATGCATACTGTGAGATATTCTTGGCTCTTTTTCCATTGGCCATACCTATGGACACAGGTAGTGCACTGGATGATAATTTCATGGACTGCAATTCTACTACAACAGGGCCATGGTCCGAAAAACTCATGATACAGTATAATCAACAACGATGTCACTATTACTGTGTCTACTACAGAATACAAACCAGGAGAAGCTTTAGTGCCCATACCAGCCTCTCTCCTGGTCTTACTGGTGGTTGTTGTGGTTGGAGGCATTGCTGGTTTGTTACTTTGGAAACGGAAGCACAGAGGTAAGTCACTACTGCTTACACCAGCTTTAGCTAAAGAGTGGCATGCTCATTATAATGAACCTTTTTTCTCTCACTCACCTATTTGATTGTTGTGTATTACACAGGTGACAACACAACACGTTCGTCTTCCTACAGGGCTACTTCCAGTAAGTCGATATATTTAGATAAAAAAAGTTTTTGAGCTGCATCCGTGTGCTTGACCATTAAGTCCGGTTAATGTACATCCTACTAATTTTGGTTGACATAGCTCTGTCTCAAACACACAGTAGTAGCTGTCAAATACTTGTATCACTTCATCACAATGCAGAGCATCACTCTCATCAATCTAAAATCTGATTTGTTTATCCAGGCACAGAGGAAGAAGAGACATCTATGGGAAACACAAGTTGACGTTGTCTTCTCTGCACATCAACAGAATGAAGCACAGTCAGTTTTCATGGTTGGTCTCTCGGTGGTGGAATACACCTGACAAGTTCTAATGGAGAGCTGTACCTGAGGACAATGTCTCACCTGTGTTATTCACGCCCAGGTGTTGAAAACATGTACCAGCAGTGCACTGAGAACCAGCAGAGACTCTGTCAGTCAGACTAGCGAAAACGAAAACTGGACATCTGCACTAACATGTACACACTGTTTGGTCTTCTGTGATCTTTGTCTTTTCTGTTTCTGATTTGTTTGGTTCAAATCATGTGGTACAAACACTACATTACTTCAGTTTCACTGTGGTTTTGTACAGTACGGTATGTGTGTTTTGGCCTAGCGCCCTCCTGTGATTACTGTGAGGTATTACAGCAGTGTGTTTAGGCACTGAAGAGAATGTGAAATTATCTGATAATAAAACTTATTAAATTGCAGAAGTGACATTTATTATATCAAACTATTGCTTCCATGTTTTTTTGGTGGGGAGGGCGGTGGTCAGGTAGTTTATTAAATGTTTCTTTGACCAAAAAAAGGTTTAAAAATGTTATTGTTGCCCCACTGTATGTGTATCTTCTGCCATCTCAAAGGGAGCCAGGTGACCTCAATAAACACATCTGAGGAGGAGAGTAAAGGTGTGTAAATAGTAAAGATGTGAAAATGACACTTTCCAATTATTTCTCCATGTGCTGTATGTGCTGCATCTGCTGTGCTGTGTGTTGGGCTTGCGTTGTTCCCCGTGTTTGCCAGCAAATGTGGTCTCCACAGGCCTAAGACTTGCCTCCTGTGCCTTCATCTGTGTGACATCATTGGCCAGCAACATTGCACTGCTTGGGTTGAATGGGGCACAGGAGCTTCATTAACAATGGTAAAAGATAGACTCAGGGAATACGATTCAGTATACAAATATCACTATGTTGAGGGTATTCATGTAACCTACTGTATTTGTTTGAGGCTTTTGTGACTGTAAAATCAGGTAATGCTTATTTTAAATACTACAGTACTATCGCTCTACTCTACCCTGCACTGTAACAACTAAAGTATGATATTTATTGGCTAGGCCTGTGCAATGAAAGGAATTCTCACATTTCTACATACCTACAGTACACCTCCCCACCTCCCATGCAATCATGGTTCCAGAAAGTGGCTCAATGTTGCTCTGCCTCTTTGACAGAAGCTTAACACTGACGGCTTGACTCCGTTTGGTCTTGTAGACTGGTTACATGCACCAGAAATTTCCCACAGATCATTAAAAACAAGCATTCGAGGAATACTATTTTAAGTGGTACTGTATGTAATCAGCATGAACAAGCTCATTTTTTTCACATATCTTCTCTCATTTTATGAAGCTGTGCACACAGGTAAGTTAAGTCTAAGTGTTTTTGTAAGCTAATGCATGCTCATAAATAGGTTGATAATCACGCCGAATGCTTTTCACCGCAAATGCCTGCTTTAAGAGTTGTCATAAGGGATTAGTTATTTTATGTATACGCCCAGAAAATCTGTAACCCACACGTGCCCTTTTATAGCAAATAAGGTGTTGGCTGTAGTAATAATAATTTGCATGGTTTGCAATGGAGCTCTTAACTATGGAACCCCAGATGTTGGTTTGCAGTGGAGCACCAACCAGCATAATAGGGACATCTAAAGTGTTTATATTTTCATTGGGGTTTGTCTCAGCAACTTTTTATAGCAATCTCATAGTCTTTTTAGTAGTGTTGAGTTATGTGACCAATAAACACACCTGTCATTCATAATAACTGCCCAAGCTACCCAGAGCATGAGGATAGATTTGCGCTCCGGGTACAAAACCATGTCAGTGGGAAAAACAAAACAAAAATGTTCTTTGTTAAACAAACTTCAGAGGACATCATAGGGAATTACCTCACCTGTCCCCCACTTCAGGTGATTTAAATGTGCCTGCTACTTCACATGTCATGCACACTGGCATTGCAAAATATCCCTCCACCTCCCCTTACATCCCCATTGCACTAGTGGTTCTACACTCTCATTACCCTTAAACGTAGGGGATGCAAGTGGACATTACTTAGTAATCTCCGTTGAAGGACCACCTCCAGTGGTCCAGAGATATAGTCCCTGGTTCTCTATCATCAGGATAGAATCAAAGAAGCCTTTTGGACGACAAGTGAAATGTGTTCAAGCTACAAAAAGAAATGCAGTTGCTTACAACTAAGCTTTTTTAACTACCATGACCTAGATGAATGAGAATCTTCACAGACACTCTTATAGCATCTCTAGCAACCATAACTACCATGTCGTTTAAATTACCAATATAAACAACTCTGCCCTGATCAAAACTGACAGGATTTAGCACGGCATTCAGATCTATTGCCAGCTTTAGCATTTGTTTTTATAGTGGAATCTCTCTTTTTCCCACAGGATCTCACTCGCTGTGGGTTCTTTCCAGAGCTGGGCAGTATTTTAAATACAAGTATTTAAAATACGTATTTAAAATACTTTAGTGTATTTTGTAATTTGTATTTTACAAGTTTGTTAAAAAGTATTTTGTATTTTGTATTTAAATACTTTGAGGTACTGTATTAGAGTATTTAAAATACTAAAATACTTTTTTTTATTTATTATTATTGACCCCTTAAGACACACCTAATATTTTAAGTTTATTTGCAAAAAAATGGTATGCCCAAGTTGTAAGTAGCACAGCTCCTACATAGTTTTGGACTCAGACATGTTCTTGGTATCAGTGGAAAGGTAACACTCTTGGGTTTATTTATAAAGTATCTGGGTGATTCTGTGATGCACTGACACAGAGGTACATAGGTTAGAATGAAGGTTTTACTTTCCGTCCAACATGTGAGCCTGTAAAGTGACTGAGACCTATAATTTCAGTAACCTGTTGGCCAAACAAAGGCATAATGAGGCCACAGACACAGGTCTTACCTTCACACAGTAAAAAATTGGAGGCAAAGGATCAAAACCTGATTTTTTTGTAGATTTCTATCAATAGGTATGTCCATGCGTTTTTCTTTATTCCCTATTGGAAATTCCAATAGGATATTTGGTTCCGAAATCTGTATAACCAGAATCAAACCTCTATAACTTGAGAACCCCTTTGACTAGAAACAAAATATTGGTCTCTACTGAAAACCAAGACCTTGAGGTTTCTTGCATGGGTTTTGGATTGGATGTCAGTCATTCTGGAATAGAATGACAGAAGAATGTGTGCCACCCCCCACCCCCACTTCCGTACCGTATATGGGACGGTGTGTATTAAGAGGTTATTGAATCAGTAAAAGATAAGCGAATCAATCACCACAGGTCTTTGGGCCAAGACATAGGCCTATATCACGTGACACGCCCATTGAGGCTTGAAGGCCGATGTCCACTGGCAAGCGATGCGAACTCCGCCCCGCGGCACCCCATTCTTTTCAATGGGAGGCGAATGACCGTTATTTCCGCACCGGCAAAGCATTGTGGGGGCGCGGCGCGACCAAAAGCCGAATAATATGCTAATGAAGGCGTCCAAACGGACACGGCTAGCCAATAGTAGAACAACAATGTATGACATTGTTTCACTGCACATCGCATTCGAGCCTCGAGGACAGCCTAAATTAAGATGGTGGTTAGTGTATCTGTTAAAATTATTCAACTATGTTCGTAAACATGTCGTCTTCGATGTTGTTTTTGATCAACTGTAACTCGACATACACTTGAAAGGGTAACTTTTGTCAGATAGTCTCCTGCCCTCTTCTTGACACTCGCGAGCCGGTCTGTGATTTCTGTTTTGTAGCTTAATTTTTTTAATTTTTGGATTTCAATTTAGCAACCTCCATTTTTATTTGCTGTATGCTCCTCAGTTTCAAATGCAGACCGAAACACTGACTTTTACATGTCATTGTACTCATAGTTCAGTGCAAGCAAACAAAATTCAGCTTGAAGAGTACTGTTTTTGAGAAATAACTTGAAGGTGTACCACCATTCATAAGCAATGTTTTGTTGTGATAATAAGAAGAATAAAAGAAAATTCTGGCATTATTTCATGTGTATTTTTGTATTTTCAAAATACAAAATATTTGTATTTTATCATGATACATTTTCTAGACCAGTATTTTTGTATTATATTTTGATACATTTTTTGACCAAGTATTTGTATTTTGTATCAAAATACTTTATGATGTATTTGTGCCCAGCTCTGGTTCTTTCAACATTCATCCTTGGAGAAACACCTTTCCCAGAGTTCAGCACAGTGGTAATGCTGGATGACATTCACCTTGGTTATTATTATTCAAATGTGGGAAAGATAATACACAGACAGTATAGATCAGAACATGTAGAGGAGGAACAGGAGGATGGCATGAATATATTTGGAGATCTGTACCACAACATGAAACACAGAGTCTTGCTGTCATCGCAAAAGTTCAACAACACACATGGTGAGTGACATATGATTCATCAAACAGGGTTTATCACAGTTTCATTTTGTTTGAATCAATACTAGTAAAAGCAGCAACAGTGTAATACAATATTGTTTTCATCATCCAAATGTACTGTACATTTGGTATTAAATAGCTTTCCGCGACGGGATTTCGAATGTCACCGCATCTTGCTACGGTGCTCAGATATGCGGGTGCGTAAGGCTCTATTGGTCTTGCCAACGTAGGCCAGTCCACATGGGCATTTTATCAAATACACAACATACTGTGTATTAGCCTACATGTGATGACACCACGAATGTTTAAGGATTTTTCGCTGTGTGGGTTGCTATGGCGCCGGAGACAATGGCTGCCTTTGCTCACTCCTCTCAGTAGTTCTTTCTTTTTAATGACACTTAGGGCTGACGGCAAACAATCGATTAGTCGTTGGTCGACCAAAAAAATATTAGCCGACTAAAATTCTATTGGTCGATTGGTCGAAGGGAAAAAAACGCGTCTTTTCGAAGGGCTGAAGGGCTTTTAATTTGACGAGTATGATAGAGGAAGTCGTCGTGCCACTAATTTACTGTTGGCATTTTCTTCACGGCATACACCATGTCTGAAGTTCTAAAATTTGTCAACATTTCGAAAAGGACAAGGATGACCCAAGGAGGGTTACATGCAAAATTTGCAAAAAAACATTCGCCTTTCATTCTTCCACGACGAACATGTTTTACCACGTCAGACATGTAAGTAGCCTGCTAGCCTAGCTACCCCTTGCAAGAAGTTTGATTACAAATTGTTACAATCATCTTTCATGAACAATGTCTGTGTAGCACGTGCTTTAAATAAATATTCATCAGAATGTTAAAAGTCTGCCAGTCTTTCTGATTAATTTGTTTTTACACATCCTGAATACCAGAATCTGAAATAATTTGCCCGTGTAACAGACAGCAGACTGTGCTATGCTAGTGTACCATGTCAGCCACGGTCACAACGTTGTTTTTTTCCTTTTAACTCCGACTGGGAGAACTAGGCATTCAACTGATTTTTATGTAGGTTAGTAAGGTTATGTAAATCAACCAGGAAACATTTTGTAGGCCTACATCACATATTTCAGGCAATCAGACAACATAACCATTTAAAAATGCCTGCATGGTTGAAAATCGCATGAAGGTTACCCTCGCCGTTAGTGGTAAATGCGCAGAGAGACGGCCGCCTCGCAGTTGTGTAGCCCATCACGTTATTTCGTTTTTTTTTTTTTTTGGAGGGGACGGGGCGATTAATCGATTAGTCGGAGTGAATGCACGACCACTGGTCGACCAAGAAAATCCTTGGTCGAGGACAGCCCTAATGACACTCCTATCTTTTTCTATTTTCCTACACCCTACCTCATCGGTTATAACGTATGACAGACAGACCCTCCTAGATATACGTCTAAATATGGAATATGGCAACACTCCTCCTCCAAATAATGAAAAGTTCAGATGCGCGCAAGGTTGTTTACCAGTTTGTTTACCATGGATACGGGAACGGCGTCGGAGGAAAAGGGGGAAAAGAGCGGTATTCTGGTAAAAGTCAGGCGAAGACAACATCGGCCGACACTCCCAACGATACTACTGGCTAATGTCCAATCTTTGGAGAACAAATTGGATGAATTTAGAGCAAGGCTGCAATTCCAGCGTGAATCGAGAGATTGCCATGTCTTCGCATTTACGGAAACGTGGTTGGAAGCGGCCTTTGTAGTAGGCTAGCTGGTGATTTTAACAGAGCAAATCTGAAGAAAGTATTGCCGAAATACCAACAGCATGTTGACTTTCCAACTCGTGGCAACAACATCCTGGATCACGTCTACACGCCTTACAGACACGCCTACAGAGCCCGCCCTCGCCCAGCTTTTGGCAAATCTCATCACGCCTCGGTGTTTCTACTCCCTGCCGATAGGCAGAAGCTGAAATGTGAGCCGCCTGTTTCGCTCTATACAGTGCTAGACGGATGAGTCTGACAATGCCTTACGTGACTGCTTCAGTAGCCTACAAGAGACTGGAATATGTTCCGCGAGGCATCTGATAACATCAACGAATACACAGAGAGTGTAACTGACTACATATGCAAGTGCATAGATGATGTTGTTCCTAGAGTGCACATTAGGACTTTCCCCAACCAAAAGCCTTGGGTGAATGGAGAGGTTTGCACAGCATTAAGAGCTCGATCAGCAGCCTTCAGTTCTGGTGATAATGTTGAATACAAAAAAGCTCGATATGATCTTCGGAAATCTATAAAATCAGCTAAAAGACAATACAGAGCAAAGGTGAAGAAGTACTACAGGGACGCAGATAGTAAGAGTATGTGGAATGGACTCAGATTAATCACAGACAGCAAGAGTCCAACATTAGGTCTGAGGTCTTGCTACAGGGAGAATCTTGCCCCATCCAACTATCTGTGTCAGATGTGCACAAATCTTTTAAGAGAGTGAATGCACAGAAGGCTCCAGGTCCTGACAACATCCCTGGCCACGTGCTCAAAGCCTGTGCATCAGAGTTGGCTGATGTCTTTGCTGATATTTTTAACCTCTCTTTGCAACAGTCTATAGTCCCCACATGTTTCAAGAGGACCACCATCATCCCAGTCCCAAAGAAATCCTCTGTGAATTGCCTGAATGACTACCGCCCAGTTGCTCTCACATCTGTTGCCATGAAGTGCTTTGAGAGGCTAATCAAGACACACATCACAACATCTCTACCTGCTGTACCTGATCCACTTCAGTTTGCATACAAGTCAAATAGATCTACTGATGACGCCATTGCCCTTGCCCTGAATACTGCTCGCAACACAAAAACACCTAGGCCTATGTAAGGCTCTTCATTGACTACAGCTCTGCCTTCAACACCATTATTCCATCCAGGTTAGTGATGAAGCTGCAAGACCTTAACCTCAACCCTTTCCTCTGTCGCTGGATTCTAAACTTCCTCACTGACAGACCACAAGTTGTACGGCTGGGGGCGTATTACAGAAACTTCGTAACTTGAGAATCTTATCCTATCTGTCTAGTTACCGTAGCAACGGCACTTTAGGATGGTATTTAGGAAAAGCGTATTACAGAACAGCGTATCCTAACTTGGTTTGCGCATCCTATCTCAAGTTAAGAAAAGTGTATTACAGAAGCATCCTAACTTTGAAAAATCTTAAATAAACGGTCCTAACTTTAGGACAGCCTCTTTGGTGTCTTAACTCCCATTCCTTTGTCAGTTAGACAATTATGGCAGGTATTTTGTTTGCTCAACGTCGCCGGAATGACAGAAACTTATTTATAGAAAGGGCAAGGATGGACCCCGGTGACGTTTTGAGGTTTGACGACAAAACTCTTATTAGTCGCTACCGCTTACCCCGTCATTTAATAATACGTTTAACGGAACAACTCCGGCCAGCGTTAGAGAGGCCGACGCGGCGACATGGTGCTCTCCCGGTCGTAACACAAATAACAAATGCCCTTCGCTTTTTTGCTAAGGGGGACTTCCAAAGTGAAGTCGCTGATCTGGCAAAACTTTCTCAGCCAGCCATGTCCAGAAACTTGGTGGAGGTAGCTACGGCAATAGGCGGACTGGCTGAACACTATATATAATAGGCCTACGTTTCGCTCGAGGGCAGGAGGTAACGGAAATCAAAGAAGCTTTTTACCGTCACTCTGGTATGCCCGGTGTTATCGGTCTTGTGGATGGGTCTCTGTTTCCAATGAAAGCCCCATCCGTTGACGAGGAAGTCTACATATGTCGAAAAGGTTACCATGTCATTAATGTGCAGGCAATAGGCGACCACAGAATGGTAATTCGGCATTTGATTGCAAGGTGGCCTGGATCTGCGCATGACGCGTTTGTGTTCAACACAAGGTGTCGTAGTGCTACCTCTTTTACATTACATTGCATTGCACTTGGCTTGCTATTATCAAAAGTGACCAACAGTAGCCTACATCTATCTATCTATCTATCTATCTATCTATCTATCTGCAGTGACATTAACACTTTCTTGGCGGGGGGAGATGTGAGTGGATGGCTTCTGGGGGACTCTGGGTATCCGCTGAGGCCTTACCTAATGACTCCTGTTTCTGATGAACAGACTCCAGCAGACAGGCGGTAGGTCTATGATTAATGTAGGCTACATATTTGTAATGCAGTGACCCCTGTTTGCAGAGAGCTATTCAATTTAGGTGCTGCTTTGTTTTGTTATTAGATACAATCAAGCTCACAGGGTGTGCAGGTCACGGCAGGAACGCCTGTTTGGAGTCTGGAAGAGCAGGTGGGCCTGAAAATAGTCATTTATCAACAATGTAGGGCGTACAAGTAATTACTTTAACCCATAATCATAACATATTTTTCAATACCAGATGGAGGTGTCATCACAAAAGTGGAGGCCACCTTCAGTACTCTCCGGAGAAGGTGGTTATGTTTTAAAGCCACAGCAGTACTCCACAACATCTGCCGACTGGCAAACCTACCCGACCCTGACATAGACCTCGGTCTACCAGAACCACCAATAGAGGCAGGGGATGTCCAATTAGGAGCCATGGTGCTACCCATGGCCGTCCCTTTGATCTGTACAAAATATTCCTCCTTAAAAAGAAAATAATTGGTGGTAAGGACCAAGTGCGCAAGGTCAATGATGCATTCTGTGCGCGGTTTTAATGTCGGGGCCCTCCCATTTAGAAAGAACTTAATGGCCTCTATGCCACCATCGTGTGGGATGTTTGTGTAGTAGAGGCTGGAGACGTCAAATGTCGCTAGTAAAATGTCAGTGTCAGGTAAGGTAGTCTTTTTCAGTTTGTTTATAAAATCAATGGAGTCCCTGATGTATCAGGGTAAGGTGTCATGATTGAGTCATGTATTGTTATTGTGCGCATGTGCCAATACATTGATAGAATGTAACTTTGAATGATATGCGCATGCAGGATGCGGTTATGACAGTTTGTGTTACAGTTACAGTAGGAGCGGCTGTGTGTTTTGGTCGCGATAAAATAAACTCCAAACAAGACAGAAGTTTATTCATTAAGGAAAATACTACATGGTGTCAGAAGTAAACGACGAATAACCAGCATGGTGAAGTTTCATCCTCCCGAAAGTCTGGATTTCAGACCGAAAACATCCGTGACAAGTTGGTCATAGGAATAGTGGACAAAGAGCTGTCCGAAAAGTTGCAACTGACAGCCGACCTAACGCTTGATATGGCCGTTGAGATGGTACGGCAATCGGAGCAAATCAAGGGTCAAGTTAGCCAGCAGGCTAAAGTTGGCTCCACCGAGGCTAGCTATCTGAGCGAAGTAGCTAGGAACAGAAGGCAATCTCGAGCACCGAACTCCCAGTCCAGCTCGAGAGGGAGGCAGCAGACCAACCGCTCCCAACCGCCGAAGAGGTGTTTTAGATGCGGAAAGGAACACCATTCTTCACAGGGCCACTGTAAAGCGGTAAACGCGACTTGCCGTAACTGTCAAAAAGTGGGGCATTTCGCTGCAGTGTGTCGGTCAACAAAAGTAAACGAGTTGGTTAACATCAGGGCAGCAGAGTATGGGGCAGAGTACGAGGCAAGCGGGGGCAGTGGACACTTTCTGGGGGAAGTAAAAGCCGCACGTACCGTTGCCGACTCCACCACCCCATGGACTGTGAAGCTAGAAATTAACCACACGCCAGTAGTATTTAAAATTGACACAGGGGCCGACACCACCGTAATATCAGAACAGACCTTCCATCGACTAAAACACCCACCAGTGTTATCTAAGAACAACACAAACCTCCATAGCCCGGGAGGCAGGCTGGATTGTCTGGGGAATTTCGATGCCACTGTCAAGTACTCTGGGCAGCTGTATAAATTCACAATACACATCATCAGAAGTCAGGGCAGTGACTTGCTGGGGCGTAATGTGGCAGTGGCAATGGGGCTGGTGAAGAGGCTGAACGAGGTGCAGGGCACATACGACACAGAGCTGGGTCTACTCAAGGTGGCACCCGTCAAAATCCGCCTGAAAGAAGATGCTACACCTTACAGCGTGAGCACTGTGAGGCGGGTGTCTGATCCTCTCTTCCCCAAGGTCAAGGCTGAGCTGGAGAGGATGCTGCAGTGTGGTGTCATCGAGGAGGTTAAGGAGCCGACGGAGTGGTGTGCACCCATGGTCCCAGTTCCGAAGAAGAACGGCGAGGTGAGAATCTGCGTCGACCTCAAACGCCTGAACACCGCAATAAAGAGGGAGAGATATGTCCTGCCCGCCATTGATGACATCCTGCCGAGGCTGGCAGATTCTCGCATTTTCTCCCTGCTAGATGCCGCCAGTGGGTTTTGGTAAATCCCACTAGACACGGCGATGCTCACCACCTTCATCACGCCCATGGGAAGGTACTTCTACAAGCGGCTCCCCTTCGGTATCTCCAGTGCCTCCGAGATATTCCAGAGGGAGATCCATCGAAGGTCAGTGCCATCATGGAGATGCTGGCGCCGAGCGACGTGCCCGAGCTGCGGAGGTTCCTGGGTATGGTGCAGTACCTGGGGAGATACCTTCCGAGCCTGTCAGCGACCATCAAACCCCTCAACGACCTGCTGAAGTGGTCCTGGGACACTCCCCAAGCCGAGGCCTTCAGCAAGGTAAAGCAACTTGTCTGCACAGCACCCACACTGTCATTTTATGACATTACCAAGCACACGATAGTCAGCGCAGATGCCAGCAGTTATGGGCTAGGCGCCGTGCTGCTACAGAGACATGATGATGGACTAAAGCCAGTAGCATTCTGTTCTCGGACATTGACTGACTCTGAGACGCGCTATGCGCAGATAGAGAAAGAGTGCCTGGCAGCCGTTTGGTTGGAGAGGTTTTCACAGTACCTCTATGGCTTAGAGAGTTTCACAGTGCACACAGACCACAAGCCATTAGTTCCACTCATAAATAACAAAGATCTCGACACAGTTCCTCTGCGATGCCAACGCTTACTCATGCGTATGATGAAGTACAACCCCATAGCACATGCCCGGCAAAACACTGACTGTAGCAGACACACTTTCGAGACAACCGTTACCAGCAGTGCAAAGTGAAGTGTCAGAACTAATCTGCGATGTCATAGCTTTTGAAAATGCAGCACACAATGCCTGGCCCGTGTCCCCATCAAAGTTGGAGAGGATCAAGCAGGAGACGAGCACAGACTACGAACTCCAGGTGGTCAGCGGCCTGGTGGCACAAGGCTGGCCAGCCCACGTGAGTAGTGTTCCGATCCAAGCCAAAGCTTACCACCAGTGGGGAAACAGCCTGTCCGTCTCAAAAGGCCTGGTGCTGTATGGTGACCGCATAGTCATCCCGCACAGCATGAGACAGGACATCATCAACCGTCTGCACGATGGGCACCAGGGCATCACCAAGTGCAAAGAGAGGGCACGCATGAGCGTGTGGTGGCCCGGTCTGGAGAGAGAGCTCCAGGACCTGGTGACAAAATGCCCGGAATGCCTGCCAACCAGACCGACGCAGAGGAAGAAGCCTCTGATCACCACTGAGCTGCCGTCCAGGCCGTGGCAGAAGATTGCTGCAGACATATGTGAGTACAACAAACAGCATTATTTGGTTGTTATTGACTATTTTTCTCGTTACCTGGAGATCGCCCACCTGCCAGACCTGAGCAGCCAGACCACCTGTGCCCGTCTGAAGAACATCTTCGCGAGGTAGGGGTGTCCAGAAGAGCTCCACACAGACAACGCAGGACAGTTCGTGAGTAGAGAATTCAAAACCTTTGCTGACACATATGACTTTGCACACCACACTTCCAGTCCCCACTACTCTCAGTCCAACGGTGAGGCTGAGAGAGCTGTACAGACAACCAAAAAGATCCTGCGGCAGGCTGACCCATTCCTTGCTCTCATGAGCTACAGAGCAACACCCCTGCAAGCCACTGGTGCCAGCCCCGCACAGCTGATGCTGGGCCGCCAGATCAAAACGACTGTGCCCACTCTCGACACAGTCCTCTCCCCCAAATGGCCTGACCTGGAAGCAGTCAGGCAAGCCGACGCCAGAGCCAAGGAGGGCTACAGGCGTGCATTTGACAGGCGTCACGGCGCCCGTGCACTTCCACCTCTCGCTCCAGGGGCGAGTGTGGTGGTGAAACTGGACAACGAGTCGGGTTGGACAACATCCGGCACAGTCCACAGCATCCACCCTGCGCCTAGGTCTTACCTGGTGCAGACCGACAGAAGTGTCCTGCGTCGAAACAGGCGTCACCTTCGCCCAACACTCGACGCAGCCGATCAGCCTGGTGAAGCAGAGGGCACGCAGGCGTGCCACACAGAGACTGCCACTGAACAGCCTGTTCCTGCAGAACAATCGCCAATCCGAGTAACCTCCCGAGGCAGAGTCATTCGGACACCGGCGAGGCTGAAAGACTTTGTGCTAGATCGGAGCAAAATAACCTCCGGCAACTATGCAGGTTACTGGGTAGTCCACCCCATGACCTTAGGTTACCTGTGTGATGAAAAAAAAAAAAAAAAACCTCACACACACAAAACTTGCACACAAAAATACACATGTTGATTGTATGACTGAAAAAAAAAATATATATATATATACATATATTGATGTTCATTGTTCAAAGGAAAAGGAAAGAGATTGATATTTATTGTATGTTGTAATGTCACAAAAAGGGGGGGGGGAGATCCCATGTGTTTACTATCCACAGTAATGCTATGAAAGAATGACAATATTTAAAAACAAGGAAATGCTTAGCTCACATCTTCTTTAAAGTGTTGAATTACATGAAAGGTAAAAGACGTACCGGTATGTGTATTTAGAGTGTGAGATATGAATGTTTAAAAGTAATCTGTCAGCGTGCCTGGGCATAGTAATTAATAGTCCACAGTTGAATTATTCTGTTCCATTTCTGTGTTGAGTCCAGCCATAGCCTTCGTCTCAAAAAGGGGAAGATGTCATGATTGAGTCATGTATTGTTATTGTGCACATGCGCCAATACATTGATAGAATGTAACTTTGAATGATATGCGCATGCAGGATGCGGTTATGACAGTTGGTGTTACAGTTACAGTAGGAGCGGCTGTGTGTTTTGGTCGCGATAAAAAACAAGACAGAAGTTGTCCGTCTATTCATTAAGGAAAATACTACATAAGGAACAAACAAAAGGTTTTATACAATGGTCAACAAACGTAGACACATTAAATGTCAGAGACCCAATGCCACTCACTATAGGTCTGCCAAGAAGGGAGGGCGTCTGTGATTTGTGCACCTTAGGCAAGGTATAAATCACTGGAGTCACAGGATGGTCAATTTTCATGAACCCAAATTCACTTTTATTTATTTCCTTCTGGTCTAACCAAAATTTGAGCTTGTCATGAACCATTGTCAGAAATTGCTTCGTTGGATCATTTGACACCTTATTGTAAAAATTAGTGTCCCCAAGTTGTCTGTTGATTTCTTGTTCATAGTCCGAGGTGCTTTGTAGAACAATCGCACCACCCTTATCGGCTGGATAGACAACCACAGTTTTGTCTTTGTTAAGTTCAGTTAAAGCTTCCCTTTCAAGTTTAGACATATTGTTGTATACTTTATACTGGCGTTTTCTCCTCAAAGCAGATTGCACGTCTTGTTCCACCAGGCGACAATACGTGTCAAGGGAGGCATTCCTGCTCTTAGGGGGAATGAAGGTGGACTTAGGTCTAAAAGTTCCCTTGTCTTGTGTCATGTTGGAAACCTCTGCAATAGCGTTTGGGTCGCCTTCCCTGGTGTTACAGTCAGTAGTAGGCTTATTAGTAGGTGCGTGGTGGAACAATTCACGAAGTCTGAGTCGCCGAAAAAACTTTTGGAAGTCAATCACAGTCTCAAAGTCATTGGTAGAGGAGGTAGGTGCAAAAGACAGCCCTTTACTGAGCGCAGTAGTACAGACCTCGGTAAGGGGTTTAGAAGAGAAGTTCATTACCGTGCTCGGTGTCTGGTCCGGAGCTGGTATTCCTCGTTTCCTGATGCCCCTCCTACAGCGCTTGCGCCGCGGGGGGTCCCTCTCCGTGCGCGTCCGGGCTCAATGAGGAGTTTGACATCAAACCCTTTTTATAAGATGACTGGAAGTCTGGGTAACAGTGTTTGCCATTACTTTTGTATATGTTTGTATTTATCCGGTGAAATTACAAAGGTACTGGTGATTTGTATATACTCAAATATCAAATCAAGACCAAATATACAAAAGAATGAAAACAGACATAGGTAAAGCTCTTTTTCATTGACAATGAACATAGCCTCCTTTCACCTGATATTATTACCCACTTAAACAATAAGGTGGTCTAAACAAAAACATAATCTGGCACATCCTCTATGGGCTCTGCACTATTCCTACTAAATAAAGACAATAAACAAACTTCCTGGCTGCATACAAAGACGGTGTTCGGGGAGTTTGACGCATTCGCGTACATGTTGTGCATTCTGCTGTGTTTGAAAGTCTGTATAAAGGAACAAACTGCGTTTTTGGTTTCGTTGATACATGCACAGTACGTGAATCTGATCCGATCCCGTGCACAAGGCAGCACCAAGTGGTTTAACATCGGCTTAAGCCTGGCGTTCCAAATGGTTTCATGAAACCAATTCCTATCAGATCTTTATCCCGTGCACATGAAGTCGATACGATCCCAAACCAGTTCCAATCGGTTTCAACTCGTCCATTTGCATGCAGTGATAGGGAGTGCACAAAAATCCACGAGTAAGCGAAGTTGTCAGTAGACCTACATCAAAGTAGGGCAATCAGATCAGATCCTGGGGAGTGGACATGAATGTTACATTCATGTTACATGAATTCGGTATGTAAAACCGTGGTGAATGTTATCATTTTGCTGGGACACTGGGAACAGCAGGGGCTTAAAAATGTCCCACCTGCAAAGGTGGAGAATGACCCATTGTCTTCTATTGGCAGACATTTTTAATACAGCCTCATCAACCCACATCTGTAAACTAGCAAAAAAAATATGGTTTTGTTTCGATAAGGCAGTCTTCAATGGTGGAAAAACTAAGCCCAATGTTGTAGGTACAATCCAGTAGCGGCTCGTGGGAAAAAAGGTAGGGCAGATAGGCTGATGATGACCGAGTTTATTACAATTAACTCATAACATGCACTAAAGAGTGCGTATGCCACTATCTTTAAAAAGCAACCTTGATGGGGAAAATGCGCGTACCTACACGCACCTCACCCATGCCTACGCACAAAATAAAGGGAAAAGGAAAAACTGTCACCTCAGAAGCGCGAACAGGGGGCAATATTGGTTTACTGGTGGAAAGTAAATAATCAAAACCATTGTATATCATGCCTGAAGACGCTATTTGCCTGAAAAATATGTGTGTGATTAAGTAAAACTTGGTTTTTAAGTGAATCGTGGTAACTTGTTTGCAAGTACAGGCATGCTTTTGGCAAAAATGTCTTATAATTTATATTAATAAAGCCAAAGGAAATCTTGAAGTAACATAACTAAAACCCTGCCTTTTGTTATTAATGTACGGTATCACATTCGTGCATTATGTGACATTTATTGTCGCTACATGGGCAAAGAGCCGTAGCAGTAGAGTAACTTGTAATTCCTAAAGGGAAACTAACGTGAGACAAGCGGACTGTTTCGAACACACACACTGTAGCCCTAATGGAGCTGTGCTGCGATGTTAGCATTCTCTAGCATGGCTAGTTTTATAACAGAACTCAGATGTGACTTGCTAGGCTCGTGTTTTTCGCCTTTTTTGAAAAAATGCTTCATGTCACACACACCTATACTGCTCCAAATACCCCCTTGTCCACCCATGACAGAAGAACGAAAGAACAGGCATGAAAAACAGAACATTTTATTTCGTTCTGGACAACCATAGAGCCAAGGCTTTCTATCATACCACGAACGTGAAAACGTCTGATTAAACGACCTACCCTTGTCCTTCGTTTGCTAAACGATATGTATGTCTGGCTTATAGGGTCCAAGACTTCATATTGGCAATTTAGTTACTATATCGAGTCGCTCGAAAGAGTTCTCCAAGAGAAACTCCACGCTATTGCAAGCATGTTCGGTCGCCATACTACTGACTGGGTGACGTGCGGAGTAATATAGACAGTAGAAGGCTGACGTACAGTGAAGGATCTTTTCCGGGTAGCGTCCGCGGGCGTCTACAAACCAGCGCTTTTTCCTATGGCTTTTTCTGCAGTGTTCTCTGAGTCTGCGCACAGATTTACATAGAATGACAATAGGGAGCTGCAGTGGCGGTTCTCTAGTGTTTTACGCCCCGGGCGAGACCACCTCTCAGCACCCCCCGAAACAAATACACCAAGCATTAAAGTTAAAAAAACACATTATTTAAAATGGTTAATAAATAAATACCACAACCATTATTAAACAAAGATTTGTGCAATGACTGCATACGGCTCTACATTCAGAATTAAAATACAAAATATATAGGAATTCTACTGAAATACAGTTTTGAACTTAGTACAAAAAACTGCATATATAAATTAGGTTTATGTAGGCCTACGTGTAAATCACTGGTACATTTAAAATTCACTCTATTTTACATTTATAAAGGTTTCATATGGGAGAACAAAAACATTGTGTACAGAGTTTGAAATAAATACGAAGAGGGAAATCTACGTAACAGTAAGATTGTTTCTTTTCATATTAGTTTCACCAGCAGATGTTGCCCTTGGCCTATGAACCTGCAAACCGACGAGAACTATGTAGGCTACTTGTGACTGAGGGCAACCGCAGCATAGCTAGCTAGCAACCTAAGGAAGAAAGTGCTAGTCTTATCCGTTAACTGAAAACAGTCGAGTGACCATGATGAATTGCTTTCAAATATCCATATCCATATTTATATCCACAACCTAAACTAGCTAGCCAGCATCAATCATTTACAACTTTAATCATTTGCAACACTTGTTAACACAGTCTGAACGGTTACATGTCGCTATTCAGACATGTCATTAGTCAGACATTAGCGTCCAATTGTCGGAGTAGCGACATTATCATTTTTTTTAAAACATATCATTATTCCGACAATTTTTTTTTCCATTGTCGGAGTAGGGGCATGTTGCTATTTTTGAAACATTCCGCTTTTCCGACATGAATAGTTTTATTGTGACGCTGAAAACCAAGGCCTGCCCTGGAGGCAAAACCGACTGTAGTCAAAGTCCCTGTTAACTAGTTTTTCGGATTTAAGTTAGGGAAAGGAAAACTGGTCCGTGTGACAGCAGGCAAGGGATTTTTTTCCTCTTTTCTTTTGCTTTTAATATCAATACAACGTATAGATAAGCAGCAGCGACAGACACGTACAGCAGCATGAGTAAACGGGATAGGTGCGCTCAATTAACAAGGAGTTATGCACTGTACGCGCAATAAAACTCAAATTAAAGAATCGTTTCCCCTCGTTGGGCCTATGTCTGTCACATCAGCATAGCGTTGTTGTCTGCAGTAGTCGTTTCATCCAGCTGTATGCTGAATGGATACTGACGCAGACATTTACACAACTGTTCCTCAGTATCCGATGCCATCTCGTTGATCCTCCGTGCCACATTGCTGAGTGGCATGGCCCTCAACACCGATGCTGGATCTTGCTCTGCAGCACTGGACCTCTTCATTGACAGGAAGAACAAGTATTTCTCCAAAAATTAACGGTGATCCCGATTTCGCAATTAAAAGTGAAATGCGTGATAACACCAACTCGCTCTGTGTTTGACTTCCCTTCCGACAAAACAAGGTAACAATGTTGCGCTTTGAATAGGCTAATGCTCCTTTAGGGCTTAGGGGAAAAAAACGTGGGCTATCCTCTGATGCCTTGCAGTGTGTATCTTGGTCAGGTGCTCGTTTCGTGTTTCATTGCCTCATTCGAAAACACGTTCACAAAGAAGGCACATCGGGAGGTGACCATTTGTGAGTGAGTTGATGCTCGTTATGTCGTAGGACTTTCTTTTTCGCTGCCATGTTTAACAATAATATATGCATATATATTGATAAATAGTGTGCTTATTAAACAAAACTCAATGTAGGATTTAAGTAGGCCTACTTTCTGAACCAGCTGAACCCAATTAATCAAGCAACCCCGTGCGCTGCTTCATTGGGGACCATACACAAAAACGAGAAAACAAAATATCGAGTCGTTATTCTGTTTTTTCCGTTTACCAGTTTAAAGTGAATACTAGTGTAGCATAATTTAGTTCGCTAGGTGAACACCCCCTAGTCTTATTTTGTTTGTTTGTTTGTTTGGTTTTTTTGAAAGGTGAGAGGTTTCCTTCAGATCTCTAAACATTTCTTATGGTATCACCATGGATCTCCCTGTTTTTTGGAGGCATTACGCATTGCTATTTATGAACAAGTGGATGTGGATGTCTGTCTTTCCATTAAGACATTGACACCATGCTCACCTTGCATGCGCATGTTGCTGCTCTGCCAACTAAACAAAAATGAGGCCATCTCTGCCTAGAGTCTCACAAACACCGTCTACCCGCCAATCATCGCCGTAATTAAAAGCGCTGTCGGCTCCGCTTCGTGAGAGCAGCTGTCCATCATTAACTGTGAAAAAAAAAACTGTCGGAATAGCGGTACTAAAAAGTGTCTGAATAGCGGGATGTCTGAGTAGTGGGATGTCTGAATAGTGGGATGTCTGAATAGTGGGATGTCTAACTAATGACATGTCGGAATAGGGTGTGAATACCAGTCTGAACATTGCTAGTAGCCTGGGAGCTAACGTTACAAAGTTTGTTGACGGTAAGGAGCAAGGGCTACAAAATGAACTTTGTATTGTATGATTTATTTATTTAAAACACTGTCTTATCTGCAAGCGTGAGATTCATCTCGCTTTCTATTCTTTTTTCCGCTCCCGACTTTAGATATCTTTTCAAGGCCCTGTTCAAACATTTGTCTGCCAAACTTAAACTAAGACTGAGCAATAAGCGACCAGACCACTGAAAGGTGAGGGAGGGGGCACCAGGAGGAGAATGGAGAAGGAGAGGAGCAAATTGACCTATGTTGCTTTTGTATTGCTTAAAATAAATATTAACATGCTTTGCACATTTTTAAAATATCCTTACTAGCACGTACCTAGCCTATTGTGATGATTTTTTCACGAGCCAATTTTTTTGGTGGTGCCCCCACAAGCATTTGGTGCCCTACGCACTCTGCGTTATGTGCGTGTGCGGAGCTACGGCACTGCCCCCGAGACAGAGACACGCTGCTTCTGTGCATGCCACCTTCTCAGCAAGCAAGGGCGCCTGCAGTTCGCCATTGTTCCGATTGCAGCATTAGAGGGGGCGCAAATGTGCCGATTCCAGCGATATGACAAACGGAGCTTTTTATTTTATTTTTTTCCCCAAGCGCTCGTGGCGCCCCCCACGAAATGGCGCCCCCGGCGGCTGCCCGGTTCGCCCGTGCCTAAAACCGCTACTGGGGAGCTGGGGCAGAGAGATGCTCTGCCCCTCCAGCGATAGAATTCAACGTAATAGCAGCTACAGTGTGGCGGTGATCAAGACAAGCAAGAAAATCGGCAAACTTTTCTCTTACAAATTCTTAATAATGTTTAACAAAACATAACAAGATTCTCGTTCGCATTGCATTTATGAAACAACATTTTATTTACTATTAATCAATGGATCTAGTTTTCGTAGTGGAGGAATGTTTGGGAGGGCTCTGCCCCACCTGCCCACATGAAGCAGCCGCGCCTGGTACAATCACACAAGAGGTGCACCTCCCATGATTCTTTTTTCTTAGCCACACCTTAGGTGATAAGCACTTCTCACATTTCACTCGCTTTAAAACCACTGGCGCTCTCTGCCCTGCAATCAGGCCACAGAGCCAAGCAGGCAACCCATCCATAAACACTAGACGTCGCCTACAGTCTGTGCAGTCGTCAGTACCACTGCCATATTGAGACGGGGTTCCAATGTCAAAGGTTGTCATTCTTCGCGCTCGTTCGCGCTACTTTGACGGTCGGTCAGCGCATACGGCTGTGCTAACAAGCGGACGAAGGAGACCAGGAACCAAGATGTAACATTTCATAACATTTTCGTAAGAATTTATTTTGTATGTTAACAATTTTGTTATAGATAAATGACGTTATTCATGTCACATTGTATTAGGCTAGGCTACTACTGCGTTGACAATAAGGCAGGTGAAGATAGCACCAGAGACGGATTTTTGGTATCACTTCATAGCACTTTTGTTAAAAAACCAACGACGATTTGAATGAGCGAATCTGCTTTAAAAAAAGCATCATTGTAGACTATGTTAGTCTGTGACGAAATGTTCCCCAATAATCGTGTTGCAAGCTTATTGATATCAGTTCATAAAGACGCTTTTGCACACCTCTGTAAATTTGACAGGTGCGTAGGATAACATCCCAGTAAGGCTTTCAATTTGTAAAAAAGAACATCCCGCACACTATCTTATACACCAGCAAATTTTAATAGGCTACAACGTTTCGGTCGTCAGACCTTCCGAAACGTTAGACCTTCCGAAACGTTGTAGCCTATTAAAGTTTGCTGGTGTAGCCTATAAGAAAGTGTGCGGGATGTTCTTTTTTACAAGCTTATTGATATAACATGTACAACATACAACATGTAGTATATGATACATATACAACATAAATAAATACAATAGACAAATCGTGAGGTGAATAGACAACGTGAGGTAAACATGAACTAAACATGTGAACCTATAGGGCACATCCTAGAAGGAGTACCCAGACTTACAAACCAGCTGGCTGTTGGTGGGTTAGGCCTACAGGTAAATAAATTCATGTTGAAGAATATTATCCGTGCTAGGTCCTGTGTTTCCACTCTTTCTGGCAGAGACAAACTTCTAGAAAATGTATGGAAATTGTTGTTTAACACTCTTTAGGCCTAACAAAGCTGACGTGGGATTTTAGGGGTTTGTCACATTCAGGGCTGATCGTCAATTTCTGTTTTAATTTGCATTGCTCTGTGTGTAGTTTAGGTTTATTTCAAATGGATTTATGTGAGAAACTACTAAACTGTCTACGCAGCGCAATGCAAACTAAAACGAAACAGTCAAAACCTCTTAATCGCGAACTCGATTCCAAGACAAAGCTGAACGAGAACTTTCCTAAATGGACTCTTCTTCATCCATCGGATCGCCGCAGATCGTCCATAGAACAGAGACGATGCAATGTTAACTGGACTATTTAATAAATCGCCAAGTATTCTCCAATGAACAAGACAGAACTGAATACAAAACCACGTATGAGAAAGCAACTCAAGTAAGGCAGTACGTAGGCACAGCTATATTACTTAGCACAACAAGAAAGTGTTAAACGTATGTCTGATGTAAACATCCACGGAGCACATGACCATTTCCAGGTCATTCGCTCTCTCTCTCTAACTCTTATCTTATGCACTGCATGATACCTGGTGAAAAGGAATTTTAGTTAACAATAGCCTAACAGAACTAGCCTATTGTTTCAAAGTGATTCAATCATGTGCCACGTGCACTTGCCCCGCTGTCCTGTGGTGTGGCACAAGGTCTATTTATCGCACATTACATTGACCCTTTGACCATCGAACCAGTAACCTCCCCTCCTCCTTCTCTTCTCTCTCTCTCTCTCTCTCTCTCACACACACACACACCACCTTGCTGCCCTACACACAGAGACACACACATGCACCCACTCTTATCACTACCTGTAGGATTAGTTCACACCTGTAGTTAATTAGTTAATAAACTATACCTTTTGGAATAAACTGTCTGTTTTTGCTGCAATAATTCGAGAGCCACTGCCAAGAAAGATTTTCACTTGCCTTTATTAAGAGATATTTACCCTGAATTGTTTATTATTAGGCATTAGAGTTGATGGTTAATGTTTTATGAGACTGATATGAGACTAATTTTTAGGGCCAAATGACCTATATATGACCTAATATATTAATGGTGCATCACATAATTGCACCAACATGAGGATTGTTTTTACCTACAGTGTGATATTAAACAACTACATAGGGTAATGCCCCATTATTTAAATTTGTAGAAAAAATGCGATTGCATTAAGAGAGGAGAGGGGTATTAAAAAAGGTGCTCATAAAATACTGGAATTTTTAGCATTTAGGACACATCTATCCTTATTTGAAGAGCCATATGTCAAATACTAAACAAGACATCAAGCTGACATTTTTGGTTTTATTCTATTAAAACATGCAAGAATGTTTGGACAAAAAATTAAAGACCATAGTGTTGGACCTGTTCCAACTGATATGGAATAGCCTGTATGGCAGTTAGGGCAAGGCAAGGGGAGGTCTAGGTTTAACTTAGGTCTAGGACTTAACCTAAACCTAAACTAACTTTACCTAGTTTCTCTTGATGGGGCATATTTTCTGCATCGTTGATACACATTTAAAGACATTTTAATTTGACAGTATGATTTACTATAGGCCCTAGCAACTAGAAGATTAAAGCACAAGGCCTGTCTATTTAGATATTTTACCGCCTGCTTTGAGTTAACATCAAGGGCGTTGCTAGGACTCACTGGGCATGCGTAAGTAGTTCGAAGTTTACATTAGGATAGCCTGTGAATGAGTGCGTTCACATGGACAAGTCGAAACCACTTGGAACTGGTTTGGGATCGTACCAGCTTCATGTGAACGGAGATTGGTTTGGATTGGAATTGGTTTTCCTTATCCCCCTGCGACTCCAGGCCGGGGCTGTTTCGAAACCACTTCGACTGCCATGTGAACGGGATCGGATTGGTTTTCATGTATTGCGCATGTATCAACGAAATAAAAAACGCAGTTTGTTCCTTCATACAGACTTTCTAACACAGCAGAATGCACAACACGTACGCGAATGCATCAAACTCCTGGAACACCATGTTTGTATGCCGCCAGAAAGTTTGTTTATTGTCTTTATTTAGTAGGAACAAATGTTTACTCGTGTTATGTCCATTATTTTAGTTATGTGTCGTTAGTCGCGTTATGTCCAACACTGTAGCATATAGCATTGTAAATCTTATCAGCCTGGGTCGTCATGGCTGGGTCGGCACGGTTTGACCGATATCTTTGGCATTTTTTGCCCAAACAACACGAAACTTGGTACTGCACACACTGGTAACATTATGATGACGCTGTCCAAATTTGAGATCAAGCGGATGAGTGGTTCAAGAGTTATGCGTGGACGAGACGTTCCTTGTATTAAAAGATAATAATAGAAAGATAGAAGTTGACTACAGCGCCCCCAATAGCGTAGCGGAAAGGGCCGGAACTCCCGCCGAATCCGCTTAGACGAACTGCATGTGAACAGGGACTTGGGGGACAGACCACCCGTTGTGAACCAATCCCAAACCAAACCAATCCCACCATGTGAACGCAGTCAGTGTCTCTTCTGCCAAAGTGCACCACATACACCAGCAGCCAAAATGTGACTTTAAAATAGCCTATAGCTTAACAAACATTGTCATGCCTACGCACAGAGAAAAAAGAATACTGAGATTGATTTTTGTAACATTTTGTGACAAATGATTCTAAATGTTGGATTTTCTTGCAGATTTCAGTGGCTACAAATGTTGCATTTGTGGCTGCTTGTAATGCAACCACACATACCGTAAGTCTCCTCTAGGGGGCTATTTTCATTATTATTATTATTTCATTGCACGGAGATCTGTGGCTATTCCCAGAAGATGCGGGGATATACCCTTGAATGCTCAGGTGTAACAATGTCCCTGGTTTATATAAAGTGGCTATACTAGGTGGGTATTCCAGGAAGGTTTAGTGACTTACCCAGATAGTGAGTATAAGCTTCCTAACAGAAGAGTCATATGTGTTCATTCTGATGCTGTAAAGGTATGCTGGCTGTCATTTGAATGGACCTTTGGACCTCTCGGACAAGGTTTTATGAAGGCATAACACTATAAAATTCAACTTTTTTCATCTATCAGTAGTATGATTTATGATATAAGAAAAAAGACAGGTTTTTGTTGAGCCTATCTGAACAATAAATATCTGCGTGCGAGGGTATGTGTGTATGTGAAAACACACATATAGGCTTATGTATATGTGTATGCATAGCCTATTTTATCCTTGTGTGTATATCTTTATCTTTTTGTATATTTTAACATGGCTTTTGACAGTAAAATTGTACTGGGCTACTGTGCATATTATATATGACAATAAACACTTTAGATTTGAACTTGAGATTAAAAGCGAGACACACAGGAGACTTACAAAATCCAATCTTGTTTATGAATTTAAGGTTTTACAGCAACCTGTTTGCAGGTATGTTTAGACCTGTAGAGCAATTGGAGGAATTGGAGAACATATTGATAATACCCTGTTGTGATTATTCTATACCATTTACCATGATCTCTTATGCAATTTTTGACTCCCTCCTATTAATAATGATATTAATGGTGTCCTCAAAGGGTGCCCTAATGCTGGATCCATAATCGTGCTTACCTGACTGACTGACAGAAATGAGTCATTCCATGTCAGATTAGGCCTACTCTATTTCACAGGTCACCCTCTCCAAAATATCTTTACACCAAATACCCAAGATATGGAGTAATACTAAATAGTAGCCTATGTCCGTACACTATTTCCAAAATTACAGTACATTGAAGTAAATTCATAACCTATGCATGTACAAAGGTTTTCACACTTCTTCCAATATGTATTGCTCTTTTTGACAACTGGCACACCGCACTAAAACTATGTACATTCAAATACTTTTTCATGCAGAATAAAAAAAATCCAACCTGATCCGACGTCTAATTTCCCTCTTGCAGGAACTATTTTCTTAACAGCAGTTTCTTTCTGAGGAACCACAAGAGCCATAATGCTTTGCGCGTGGAACTGTCGTACAGTGCAAAACATCTCCAGCTAGCCAGATATTTAGTTGCACTGCAACTAAAGCTCGACTGGCAAGTCGAGTCCATCGACAGGTCCGTGTCATTGCTATTTTCGAAAATGTGGTCTAAGATTAACTCCAAACCTGATGCACATAGGTAAGAATGAAATGTTACCTGTCCCTGGTAGACAAGTGAATAGGTAGGTAATGCTAGCCGGCTGCCTATTTAGGGAGCTAAGTTTGTGTTAGCCAGTAGTCCAGCCATTTAGCGTAGTCCAACCTAACCGGTTGTCACAAAGTTGTCATGTTAACACGTTGTAGTCTTAAAATGTCGAGGTGGCGACCTAGATAATGTATGCTGTAAAATTTTAATTGTATTAAACATACCTAAATGTAAGGAATGCGTATTTGAAATATAACTACGGTTTATTCTGCCAAGAGGGTTTTTGGCTAAAGCTAGCCAGATGGATGAAATGTTTGTAGGCAACTGCACATTTGCTGCAATAGCAAACGTTGCTGAATGCGTGTTAGCAAGGAAATCAAGCTGATGCAACTATCCTTCTCCCCAAAGAATGTCAGTGTCCCTTAGAGTGCATCAACTTGTGATGTTGTCGGGAAAATCGTCACGATAACTTTTGTTGATTGGAGCAAGGCTCCCATGCCTACGTGTAGCGATACGTTGCCTGTCTTGTGTGCTAACGTTTCCTTGCCACCAACTTACCATGTACACTTATGAATTTCCACCCATTTGCATCACGTGAGTGGGCACACGGAACTTGTTCAGCTTATTTCGCTGAGTGTGAAAGGAAAGAGTTTCGGGCAGACATGTATGGCAGTTATGTTGTATGTTGCAAAAGAAGTATTTTTTTCATATTCCCATATACCTTTGATTATAAAATCAGTAAATCGTTTTTTTTTGTTCCGCTAGTAGCAAACCACATCCCTCAGGCTAACCTAGCTGCTTACATAGGCAGCACTAATTTCATTCGCCGCGGGTATGGAGTGAAATAGTAGTGACTGAAAAGTGCTAGTGGACTAAAAAGTTGTAGGCAGATGGAGTTCTTTCTAAACTCGAATGCGTCTCACCTCTCAAATCTCTTAAAAAAAAAAACTGATGGGAAGGCTGGAGTTTCAATAGCACGTTGGGAACATACAGCTGTGGTGACATTGACATCAGGGTTACTGCTGAGGTTTACTCCTGAAAATTGTAGACGTACCGACTGTAAATGTGGACCTACTGAATGCAAATGTCAGTGTTTCCTTCAGGAAATGTGTTTCAGAAGACATTTGAGGGATACTGTACTGCAAAAAGCATGTTGGTGCATATAAGGAATAGAACATTATATTATGTTGGTTTACACTTTGCTTTTTACAGTGTGCTGAGGTTTATTTAACAAACTAATACTGTCTTATGTTGCTGACGTGTGGAGAATTAAAGCAAATATGTGTTTTCCCTCCTTCAGGTTGAAGACCCAAACATCGTCATTCTGACGCAGTATTACCTTTCATTCTCCTCAGCCCCATCATGCCTCTGCACCGGACCACAGAAGTTTGTGGTCATTGTTTGCAATAAAAAAAGGGTTTGCTGCGCCAGACCATGAATCTTCACCAGGTCCTAACAGGGGCTGTGAACCCTGGGGACAACTGCTTCTCTGTGGGCAGCCTCAACAATGTGCCTTTCACGGTAAGTTATGTTTCACTGTGTAAATGTAGTATTGTAAAAATGTTCACACATGTGAACTTGCATCATGTGTGTGTGTGCTGGGGGAGTGTACTACAGAAGTGACTAAGTCACAAACCTGGGTTATCCAGAGGTATTCATAAACCTGATAGAAAAGAGGTATTACAGGTTTACAATTACTTCTGGGTTAACTAAACCATGTTTATAACTCCACCTTTGTAATGTACTTGACTGTGCTGGTGAAAATGAGTATGTGTGGGGAATGTGTAGGACCCTGCCATTGTTAAAAACAGGATGCTGGTGCACTGTACACCAGGGGCGTCGTTAGACCTGGGCATTCGGGGCTATAGCCCCGGATCTTTTGGGAATAGCCTCGGATCAGTGGCGGCTGTACGCACAAGGCGTCTTGGGGAGAGAGTTTTTTTGTTTTTAATTAATTGTTACCGCTATAGATGCTTTGGCAATGCAACATATGATGTCATGCGAATAAATATTTAATATAAATTGAATTTGAGAGAGACAGAGAGAGGCGTCTGTGTAAGAGAACTGAATGCGATTTAATGCACAGAGTTTATACACACTTGGCTACCCCTTCCCCACTCTCACGAAAAAATGATACATCAGTCAAGAATTACATCGCAGGCTACCTCCAGTCAGCTTCTTACTAACTAGACATGCACAACTGGGTGAATCCCGAGTTCTGGTTCCTCACATTGTGAGGGTTGCTCGCATATAGAATATACCAAGTTGCTTGGCCTGCAATAAAAGAACTGTTGATGTAAAAACAAGTGCACTTGCAATCGTGAAATTAAACTAAGTAAGATGTCAGCATGGGTTAGCCAGAACACAAGTGGATCATAGCTGCACCAACTTAAGGTAGGACAGAGGGTTTCCTTTATCACATGCCTGCCGTGGCACTAGTTACCAAGACAGTCACAAGTAATATTATTTTCATTGCATCTGAAATCATTTGACGTAGAATTTAGCGTCTACTTATTGTGACTACTACTAGCGTGAAATTCATAGCATGACAGGCTAGTCACTGTCTGACAGCTAGCACCACCTTAACAAACTTTTGACTAGGGCTGGGTCCAAAATATCGATCCACGATCCGATATCGATTCACTATCAAAAAATACGATATCGATTAAAAAATTTGCGGATCGATTCAGTAGCGGCTCGTGGGTAGAAAAAAAGGTAGGGCAGATAGGCTGATGATGACCGAGTTTATTACAATTCATTCATAACATGCACTAAAGAACGCGTATGCCACTATTTTTAAAAAGCCACCTTGAGGGGGGAAATGCACGCACCTACACGCCAGGGATGGAAATTAACCACCCGCCAAATGCGGGTAAATATGAGTGTTGGCGGGTGAATTTTGCCATTTTACCTGCCACTGTGGCGGATGTGCAAATGCATTAAGCCAAGTTCGATATAGTCTATGAATGCACTCCCTCATGCATGCTGTAGCGTAGCTTTCAGTTAGTAGACAGGTGCGTATAAGTTTACCATTTATTGATAAGCAACACTCATGGAGCGTTTCTTGGCATACAGCACAGGCGTGCGTGATTATTTTAAATATGTACTGTACGCCGGAGCCATATCTACTGTAGGCAACTTTCTGTTCACCATTTTAAGGTAGGCTAATGAAAGCTCAGTCATGATGAGTATAGCCTAACTGTCCAAACAGAAATGCATCAGTATATTGCCTTCTCACGTTGATGATAACGCCATATGCGCACAAGTTCATTCCAAAAACTAACCTGTGATTTTAACGTAGCCTATTAATAGCGCCAACAAAACCGATTTCAGAAGAGGACGTCTGGATGGCTCCTGTTGGCAAACTTACGTAGGCCTACGTCACTGAACACAAACAAAAAATGCACCTTGCAAGACACATCTCTTGCATAGTCTAATAAAGAGTCTTCTCAATGTGTTTGGAATATTTATTAATTCCATTGAAAATATAATCAAATGTATCCACATCTGCACTAGCCCTCTGATTCCCTAGCATCTTGAAGTTAGAACATAACTTTCTTTCACGTTAGGATCATAAGGGTAAATTTAAAGTGACAGGCGCCTAATTAGACCTTAGCCTACAAACATCACATACAACATAATAGCATTATTTTTAAGTGATATCCTAAATAACAGTTTATTTTTTAAATTTTTAAACATATGTGTCTATGTAAAGCATGGATTTTCTTTCTGCTGTCCTTTCACTTAGAAGGATAACATTAAGCTATGCACCAGAATGCAGGAAATTACCTTTAATTTAGACTTTGACTGCCCACCAAAACACTGTTACTATCACCACAGAAAAAAGTGCTGGAGCATGATGTGTACATGATGCCCCCTTCACATTTATGACTGCCCCCTTATATATGTCTGCCTAGAAGTGCCCCTGGGTGTTAAACTTGGCATTAAAATGTGCGGAACAGTTGAATATATAAAGTGCCTGGTAAAAATGTTGAGTGGCTGGTAGATTTTAGAATCTACTTGCCACAGTGGCAGGTGAACAAAAAAGTTAATTTCCATCCCTGCTACACGCACCTCACCCATGCCTACGCACAAAATAAAGGGACAAACCAGTAGATTGATATCGAATTGAATCGGATCGTGGATCGAATCGAATCGTGGCCTTGTGAATCGAAATTGAATCGATCCAGGAAATCTGGATCGATACCCAGGCCTACTTTTGACCGCAGGCGTAAACCTATTTAGCTAGTAATAATCTGTTGAATATGGCAGGGGGGTTGTAGTCTTTTTGATTGCTGTTAATTTTGAACTTAATTCTATAGGCGTCCATGAATTTACTTTGTTGTTCGCCATGTCTGTAGCTGACATTTTAAGTATGGTGTACCTCTGTGTGTGCGGCCGTGTGGCAGTGTTGTTCAAGTTCACTAGATTTGTTCATGTGTAGTTCACGTATCACATATGTTCATATTATTCATCTTCAAGTTCAAGTTACTTCATAGACTTCAAGACTATGAAGGCTATAGCCCCGAATGTTCTACATACCTAGCGACGGCCCTGCTGTACACATCCTTTGTTTCCTAAGTATAGGCAGCGTGAACTGGTAGAATCATGTTATCGCAGATATAACTATGAATGTTGGCTAGATGCACCGCAAAGTCGTACAAAGATTATTATGGTGCCCCTATGAAATAAATGTCCGTACTGTAGTTATGTCAATAGGTAATTAGTAGCCTCAATAGCGCCTCAATGGAACAAATTTTACAAAACAAATGTGCTTACAGAGGCTTGAGTAGTAATCCAACGTGGCAAATTTGATGCCATAATAACTTTCTCCACCTAAAGTCCTGGCAATTCAAGTTTTCTAAGAATTTATGACAATGTTTAGGAATTTTTCAGGGCATGGTCTGCAGATGACATACACCAAATTTCTTAGTTTACTTTCGCTTTGAGTTAAAAAAAGTGCATAAAATACAGAAAGGGGTGTGTTTTAATGTGTTTGATACAGGTCTTGTTGGGGAATGTGGGGGTAAAAGAATAATATTTTTATTATTTTTATACATGATCATTTTACAGTTATTAGCCAAAATGTAATCCGTAGATATTATAGTGGCCCTGTGCGACAACGTTTTTTAAACAGGGGGCCAGTGCAGGGGGTGGGGTGGGGGGGTTCATCTGATTGTCAAAAAAATTGGTGTACGTCACCTGCAGACAACGCCTTGAACAAATTGTATAAAACTTTTACGTGTTATGAAGTTACACACCATCAATATTTAAAGCATAGCTTTTTATTACACTACTCTCAATATCTTGCTTTGTAATTGTCCAAATTTCATTTAACATCCCATACTCAATAGGCACAACGTTTTTTAGGACCACACCACATTTTATGACATTTTGTGTGTAGGGGGCGCCTCTCAACTGTTGCAACCTAAAAGACCAAAACCGACCTTGGGCTGAGCAAAGTGTATGAACTCAGTCCGTAAATTTTCATTTGGTGTGTGAGGTTTTGAATCTCCAGCATCTTGGCTGGAGAAAGTCATCACCACATACAATTTGTAAAATTTTGTGTGTGTGGGGGGCATTCTCTTATGAAATGTGAAAGTAAAATATGTTTTTGTGGAATAACTGTACAACCGTTGCAACCAAGAAGATTAAAATGTTATACCGTAAGCTTGGTCTATAAACTCTGTACATAAATGGTCATTTGGCATGTAGTGCCATAACATCCCTGAGATGACCTGCTCGCATTACAACATGCCCTTTTCCTGGTGGCTACATGTTACACATTTTTTTTAAAACACTGAAAGTGAAAGTAAACTAAATCCTCATAGGGGTTTTATCTGTTTGTAAAGAAATTTAGTGTATGTCATCTGTAAACAGCACCTCGAAAAAATCTTAAAATATTTAATTACCTTTGTGCTGAACTTCACTTAATTCACTTTGCGCTGCAGCAGTCATACCATGTACCACTATGCATCTAGTTAAAAACTGATCTTGTAAATACAATGAACATTAGGATCTCCGGGTGCCTTAACTAAAGTGTTGTGCAATCCTTTAAGCTTTTTATTTGCTGGCATATACAATTCAAACAGGCATTAGAGAGAATTCTGTGAACTCTGTTCTGGACATAATTATTTAGGCTACTAGGGATGTAATGGTTTTTGGTATTGTATTGAACCATTAAATACGCCCTGCACAGTCCAATACACCCAGGTGATTTGCAATATTTCTGTAAGCACAACATTAAACTTGAATTTTTAACACGTGGTCGTATGCATTCTGTGTAGTGGGCGATATCCAAGACTGACGTGTGGGAAAGAGTTAACATGGCCCAAAAACAGTAATGTAGACCGAATCGTGGGCATACAGTACCGGTGCATCCCTATTATTTACAATCAAGATGTATTGCAATCTGTGTCCTGCTATAAGGTTGCAGAAAATATCAATTCATATTGAGCGCCATCTCACCTGTGCAGGTGTCCTTATTTTAGGATGTGGTAGGGCTGGGCGGTTTATCGATTACAAATAATGATCATGATAAGTTTTTGGTCATATTCAATCGATCACATTGCAGAAATGACTCAACAACTGCCAATCAGTGTACTTTTCCTGGCTCCACTGCTGTTTGTGCGTTGCTGAGAAAGGTAAAGTTAGAAAAGAGTAGAATAAGTGAAAATGTTGCTGAGGGGCAGTGAAAGTGATGTTAGACAAAAAAGGTTACATAATGGCAGTTGTGTGGCGATGACGTTGAGCAAACAAAGCAGAGTATGTGAGATATTGGTGTCTTCAAAGACAATCAAAATGTCAGTATAATGGGGGAGAAACCATGATAAAAGTCAATATCAAACAATATGGGAAAATATATCATGATCATTATTTTTGCTATATCCCTGAGCCCTAGGATGTGGTGTTTTTTAACTATTCAGATCAGATCAGATATGTTAACTATGAGACAAAAGTGGTGAACCTTCTGAAAGGAGAGCAATGTGGGGATTTTTTAGTTTTGGCTATCTTAGGAGGATATCTGCAGGTGCAGGTAACTACTGCTGTGCAGAATTATTAGGCAAATTAATAAAAAACAAATATATACCCATCTCACTTATTTATTTTTGCCAGGCAAACCAATATAACAACTCAAAATTTACAAATAAACATTTCTGACATTCAAGAACAAAACAAAATCAAATTAGCCACCTTTCTTTACAAGGACACTCAAAAGCCTTCCATCCATGGATTCTGTCAGCTTCTTGATCTGTTCACTATTAACACTGCGTGCAGCAGCAACCACAGCCTCCCAGACACTGTTCAGAGAGGTGTACCGTTTTCCCATTTTGTAGATCTCACACTTCATGAGGGACCACAGGTTCTCTATGGGGTTCAGATCAGGTGAACAAGGGGGCCATGTCATTATTTTTTCGTCTTTTAGACCTTTACTGGCTAGCCACGCTGTGGAGTATTTGGAGGCATTTGATGAACCATTGTCCTGCATGAAAATCATGTTTTTCTTGAAAGATGGCGACTTTTTGTACCACTGCTTGAAGAAGGTGTCTTCCAGGAACTGGCAGTAGGACTGGGAGTTGAGGAGTTTTGGGAGCTTGGGAGTTTTGACTGCTGGTGTCTGAGTCTGGAGCTTTCTGCCCTTTACTGATCCAGCCACGGGCCCATCCATCTGGCCCATCAAGACTCACTTTCATTTCATCAGACCATAAAACCTTAGAAAAATCAGTCTTGAGATCTTTCTTGCCCAGTCTTCACGTTTTATCTTGTGTCTTGTTCAGTGGTGGTCGTTTTTCAGCCTGCCTTACCTTGGCCATGTTCCTCAATATTGCACACCTTGCCCATTTTGACACTCCAGTAACGTTGGAGCTCTGAAACATGGCAGAACTGGTGGCAAATGGCATCTTGGCAGCTTCGCGCTTGATTTTCCTCAATTCTTGGGAAGTTACTTTGCGCCTTCTTTTTTCAACACGCTTCTTGCAACCCTGTTGGCTATTTGCCATGAAACGCTTGATTGTTCTGTGATCCCGTTTCAAAAGCTTGCCAATTTCAAGGCTGCTGCATCCCTCCGCAAGACATCTCACAAGTTTAGACTTTCAGAGTCTGTCAAATCTCTCTTCTGACCCATTTTGCCAAAGTAAAGGAAGGTGCCTAATTTGTTGATGTCATTACACCACACCCCTTCTCATTACACAGATGCACATCAGCTAATATACTTAATTGCTACTAGGCTTTCAAGCCTATACAGCTTGGAGTAGGACCACATGCATAAAAAGGATGATATGGGCAAAATACATATTTGCCTAATAATTCTGCACACAGTGTATTATGCCCGCCTAGCCAAAGCGGTCATATTGGTGTTGCCCCAAATTCCCCACTTGTTTTTTTTTTTTTTACCAATTTTTTGTCAACGATTGCTGGGACACTGGAACTCTGGGTGAAGTAAATCTTTGTAGGCATATAGCCCTAGACATTTCTGAACAACTAGAAGTTTTTGGCCCCCAAGTGCCACCCTCGCTGTGACAGTGTCCATCAAAGAGAAGGAAACGGCCAAAAGTTGTTCCTGAATAACTCAATCAACGTTTCACCGAACAGCATAACAATTTTGTGATATGTCGGTGTTACAGAGGCATATCGACACTCACTTGAAGCATAGTTCCACCTAGTGATATGGATAAATGCAAAAATTGGGATTTTGTATTGCCAATATCTTGTACAGAGAAGGTAGGAACTGCACAAAATAATCTCATGCACGATCAGCGCAAAGACGTCTAAAAGCATAGCGCATGCCAAAAAATTTGGTCAAACTTGACATGCAAACTCTAAAAAAACTTTAATCTTTAATCTGCATGTAAGTAAATAAGAATTATTTTAACGCTGTTAGACAGACAATGCCATTGATGACTTAAGAGATTAGTCATTGATATAATGATACAACACGGAAATAGCAATAGGCTACCATGTATCTAAAAATATTTTCTTACAAACATGTTGCAAAGTGCAAGTGTTCAAACTAATGCAGCTGTTTAATATTGCATCCAGTCACTGGTTTACATCAAGCTTGTCTGAATCAGTTAAACTATTAGGAGGTGAAAAACTAAATTCGAATACCTGCTGCTTTTAGAATCTTGTTAGCCAGTCAGGTAGACTTCTCTCATGTAACAAGAAATAATCTTGAATCCCAGGCAATATATGCTAACCCATCTAAGATACAGAGTGGATAAGAATAAGTCCACAAACATGTCCCCACATGAAAGCCTACACAGTTTTTAACATGTTTTAAACGTTTATGTACCACAGGATTTTGAAATATTTGCAGTTTACAGCAGACCTTTCACTACAACTAATATTGCAGCCTCTTCAGCCTAAAACTGCCCTAAGCAAGTTCATCACGTTGTCTGGATAGCAAATGACACTGCGCACTCACGGGTGTGTCATCGAAAAGAAGAGGTGTGGTCTGGCGCAAAGCCCACCAGATGTTATTATGAGGGCGCATAAACCAGTTGTGCCGTTGATCAGCATAAACCATGTTTTTTCGTGAGTCGTCAGTTGCGCAAGGCTGAAAAGCTATTTTACGGGCGCACAACGCTTTCAACCCCGATGCACCTGCTGCTGCGCCAGAGAGGCGAGCTTAACTGGCAGAAAAGTTGCAACATGTATAGTCTGTATAGCCATGTATTTTTATGTTTTAGTAAGTAAACGGGCACAAATAATGAAAGTATAGCAATGTTGTGCAGTTTATAGCAATGTTCTGCAGTTTATTTACGATTTCTTTTGTCGTTTAAAATAAACAGCGTGGCAAGTTGTAGGAAATGGAATGGACAAATCATCAAAAAGAAAACTAGTGGACTAATGGTTTGAAGGACCTCCACCTTCCGTTTATTTTTGATGTTTCCTTTGAGTTGAAAGCTTTTGTTTCCCAGTCTTCTAATGTTGTTGTACCGCTTTTGGCACTGTTCGAAAGTTCTCTTCTTGCCAAAGGAGGACACAATTACTGAAGATATTTCCTCCCATACTTCTTTGACCCGCGGAGGTTTGGGGGGATTCTTTCCATCCCGGAATATTAACTGCTCACACGCTTTTACTTCACGCAGGAGCATATCGTTCTCCTCCTCCAATGCGCCTGCCGCAATGTTCACTTTTCCCACCGTCAAAATACCAAATTGTATCGGGGACGCCCCCAAAGCAACTTGTGTGACAGACTTTACAAAATGCGCATATGATCGTGAAAATAGAATAAACTACAACCCACTTGCTTTACGTGAAGCATTGCAATAGCCAGTAGGTGGAGCAAGCAGAGTGGACTCAGCAGGTAAATATAAATGGAAGATGCCTATAGCCAGCTTTTGAATCATCATCATGACTGACCCTGCGAAGAAAAGGAAAGGTAGCCTGTGTCGGAGGAGGCGAGGAAAAGAAAATCGTGGTGAACAAAGAGGTCGAACCAGAGTGAACATCGGACCAGCTTGCACTCGTTGGCAAGAGCTAAAAGAGACTGCAAGGTGCAAGAGTATGGTGATGGCTTTTTTTGCTACCGGACAAACCCTTGCGGGCACGAATCATAATTTAGAACTTTGCTATAAGGTAGGAGACAACATAGAAGCTTGTCTGAGGGCATAAATTACATAAAGATAGGAGGCATTATCTATAGATGCCAGACGTTTTGCTAGCATTCTCTCCTTTACCACCTTTTCCACTGTGTTCAGTTGGCAACCAGTGATAACACCAACTGAAGTTGGAAGAGATTCTTGTACAAGGAGGGCAGAAACTCACGAGTCATGTTTCTACCATCAGGCCAAATATAGAGCAGCTAGTGCATGACAAGGTCAGTTACACTTTGTGTTTCACTTCCAGGTCTTACACATACACTCATGACAGTTCCTCAGGGCAAGTGGCCAGGGTCCTTTCTTTCTTTCTTTCTTTCTTTCTTTCTTTCTTTCTTTCTGTCTGTCTGTCTGTCTGTCTGTCTGTCTGTCTGTATTCCTTTGGCAACATGTTTAATAACCATTGATTGACCTGTTGTTCTTTGGTTTATATCTGTGTAGTAGTACGTACCTTGTGATTTGACAATATCAAGTCAAACCTGTGTTCTATATTTCTGATAGCAGCTGTTAAAGCTGATGGAAATGGCCTATGACCCTCCGAGGTCAATTCTGAACTTTTCTGATAAATAACTGTCTTGCGTCTGTGTTTTATAGGCGTATGCCTCTGGCTGTGACATCGTAATTCTGGGCAGTGACTTTGAAAGGCTTCAGATCATTCCGGGGGCCAAGCATGGGAACATTCAAGTGGGCTGTGTGGACTGCTCGCCGCACAGTGGACAGGTAAGAACATTTGCCAATCATCTCCTAACCACAGAAGGCAGATGTTAGTGGGTGTGGGTGTGTGTGTGTGGGTACCATGAGGCTGGAGCAAGTGAGAACATTGACCTGTTCATCTAGCCACATGAAGGCAGATGTTAAACTGTGTGTGTGTGCATGTGTATAGTATGTCACAAAAGTGAGTACACCCCTAACATTTTTGTACTTTTTTTATTATATCTTTCCATGGGAGAAGTCTAAAGATATAATACTTTCCTACAACGTAAAGTAGGCAGTGTACAGCATATATAATGCTATTCCCTCAAAATAACTCAACACACAACCGTTAATGTCTAAACCACTGGCAACAAAAGTGAGTACACCCCTAAGTGAAAATGTCCAAATTGTGCCCAAAGTGTCAATATTTTGTGTGGCCACCATTATTTTCCAGCACTGCCTTAACTCTCTTGGGCATGGAGTTCACTAGAGCGTCACAAGTTGTCACTGGAATCCTCTTCCACTTCCTCTTCCAGCTGACCTTGAGCTTGAGACGAGCTCCTCCACCTTCCATTTGAGGATGCACCACAGATGCTGAATTTGGTTTAGGTCTGGGGACATGCTAGGCCAGTCCATCACCTTCATCCTCACCCAAGGCGTGGTCATTTTGGAGGTGTGCTTGGGGTCGTTACCATGTTGAAATACCACCCTGCGTCCCAGTTTCAAAGGGGGGCAGGGGCGGAGCTAGGGGCGGGGCGGGCGGGGCAATGGCCCCTGGGCCCAGGGCCCCTCCACATCCGCCAGAGGGCCCCTCCCATAGCACACCGCCCCCCCTTAATAATCGGTATTGAAACTAGCTTAAGTGGTGGCGTCCGATATCGCTCCTTTAAAATACGTGACTTCATTAAAGTAGCATCAAGTCTTATATAGCAGGGCACTGTACTGTACGCTTTAATGACGGTGGGTATTTGGAAGCCTGTTTTTTCATGTATCACTCTTCTTTGTAAACATCACTACAATGTACGTAAATATAAGGACGATTGGTGTTTTAAAGTTAAACTACGTTGTCCCTTTGTGATATGTAGATTTCTGTTTGAGTAATTCGGCTTTTAAAAGTGCAGTGCATTCTGGGGTATCATCTATGCTCACGAGCCTGTCCGGAGTGGGCAGGGGGCAGGGCAGTCAAATGATGCATCGGTCAAGATTTACATTCTAGGCTACCTCCAGTCAGCTACTTACTACTAGTAACTAGACATGCACAACTGGGTGAATCCCGAGTTCTGGTTGCTCAAATAGTGAGGGTTGCTTGCATACAGAATATACCAAGTTGCTTGCTCTACAATAAAATAACTGTTGATGTCAAAACAAGTGCACTTGCAATCATGAAATTAAACTAAGTAAGATGTCAGAATGGGTTCGCAAGAACACAAATGGGTCATAGCTGCACCAACTTAAGGTAGGTAGGTAAGGTTTCCTTTATCCTGAAGAAGCAAAGGACAGCACTCTCAGATTTTAAAACTTTTAATCGCCCACCGGACGTTTCGGGCTAACCACCCTTCTTCAGCGTGTAATGGCGATTGCACCCATTAGTGGTAGGTGTGCCCTAAATAGGGTGTTCACCTTTGACCCATACCCATACACTTTCTTTCCCACAGGGGGAGCACAAATCAAGACACCTCAATGTGTTACAATGTATCCCAACACCAATCAAATGGCGTATTCATCCTGACCAAACAACATGTCAGAAAAAAGAAAAAAGAAGGTTTCCTTTATCACATGCCTGCCGTGGCACTAGTTACCAAGACAGCCACATGTAATATTATTTTCATTGCATCTGAAATCATTTGACGTAGGATTTAGCGTCTACTTATTGTGACTTCTACTAGCGTCAAATTCATAGCATGACAGGCTAGTCACTGTCTGACAGCTAGCACCACCTTAACAAACGTTTGACTGGGCACGTAAACCTAGTAAGTAGTACTAGTTTACTAGTTTAGCTAGTAATAATCTGTTGAATATGGCAGGGGGGTTGTAGTCTTTTTGATTGCTGTTAATTTTTAACTTAATTCTATAGGTGTCCATGAATTTACTTTGTTGTTCGCCATGTATGTAGCTGACATTTTAAGTATGGTGTACCCCTGTGTGTGCGGGTGTGTGGCAGTGTTGTTCAAGTTCACTAGATTTGTTCACTAGTGTTTATTGTTCATGTGTAGTTCACGTATCACGTATGTTCAGTACCGGTCCCAAGCCCAGATTAAAAAAACACTTATCACTGAAATAGCGCTAGATCAGATGGACAGGCTTAAATGTGTGCGTGTCTGCGTGCGTGTGTCTGCATTCTCCGGAAGGGGAGGGGATCGTGACGTTTTGCCCCTGGGCCTTGTCTCCAGTTGTTCCGCCAGTGAAGGGGGGGCATCATGCTCTGCTTCAGTATGTCACAGTACATATTGGCATTCATGTTTCCCTTAATGAGGTGTAGGTCCCCAGTGATGGCAGCACTCATACAGCCCCAAACCATGACACTTCCTCCACCATGCTTGACTGTTAGCAGGACACAGTTGTCTTTGTAATCCTCACCTGGTTGCCGCCACACACACCTGACACCATCTGAACCAAATACATTTATTTTGGTCTCATCAGACCATAGGACATGGTTCCAGTAATCCATGCCCTTAGTCTGTTTGTCTTCAGCAAACTGTTTGAGGGCTGTCTTGTGCATCATCTTCAGAAAAGGCTTCCTCCTGGGTGGAGCCATGCAGACCAGTTTGATGCAGTGTGCAGCATATGATCTGCGCACTGACAGGTGGTCCCCCTACCCCTTCAACCACTGCAGCAATGCTACCAGCACTCCTACACTTATTTTGAAGACACAGCCTCCGGATATAATGCTGAGCACATGCACTCCACTTCTTTGGTCAACCATGGCGATGCTTGTTCTTAGTAGAGCCTGTCCTTTTGAAGCGCTGTATGGTCTTGGCCACTGTGCTGCAGCTCAGTTTCAGGGTGTTGGCAATCTTCTTATAACCTAGGCCAGCAACAATTTTCTTTTTTAAATCCTCAGAGAGTTCTTTTCCATGAGGTGCCATGTTGAACTTCCAATGACCAGTATAAGAGAGTGTGTGAGTGATGACACCAAATTTAACACAGCTTCTATGCATTTACACCTGAGACCTTGTAACACTAATGGATCACATGACACCAGGGAGCAAAAATGGCTAATTGGGGACAGTTTGGACATTTTCACGTAGGGGTGTACTCACTTTTGTTAACAGTGGTTTAGACATTAAAGTGGACATGAAACAACGGCATCTAAGGCAGTTTAGATAAATTATATGTAGTCACGATTTATTTTGAGATGAAAATAAAAGCAAGGTAATCGATGAACATTTTAAAAAAAGTAATTTCAAGTACATTGGTTACGCAGGCCCTTATTTTGACTCGCCGCCATATTGTATTTACGTGAACGATGACGTCACCGGGTTGGTTTCCCTTGGTTTCCCCACCCGTTGCTACCGTTTGCTACTTGTTAACAACATTAGCATATGACTACCCAAACCATGGGAGATGAAGTGGAGAGGTTCACTGACTCTTACACACTTAATCCAATGGCTTATGCTTTCAAGCCCATTGTTAAAGAAATACGGGACAGGGATTTGTCAAAAGATGATCTACACGATGAGCCGGTTGTAGGAAGTGAGAGGGTTGACAACACTGACTGGTGCCGTTGCAGTTATTGCCAGCCAATGTGCACGTCGTGGGAATCTAGGTGTTGTTTAGAGGCCAGTCTAGGCCATTTGATTGCGGGTGAAACATGTATCAACATGTCTCGGGTGTTCGGCATGCTGTGTTGTGAAAAAGACGTCTTGGAAGTGGCAATGCTGTCTTTAAGTGAGGTACGAGATGTGGAACATCACATTCAGCGGTGCTGTCGCTCTGCCTCAAGACTGGATGTATGCCTGACCTACAGAAATAAAGAATAAGTTTGCAGTTCAAAGGCATCTGTTTGCTTGTGTTTGTTTCAGAATTATTAAGGAGAAGTAGTATTTTTAATTCGTACATCTATTAAAGCTTTCTGCATTGTGTTATTGAGTAGGCCTAGTAGAATAATCAAATGGTTTCATTCATCCTGTGTAAAGAAGTTGTATTTATGTTTACAATACCTGAATGCCAAATTAGTATTACATTACATTACATTGCATTACATTGTATTTGGCAGACGCTTTTATCCAAAGCGACTTACAATCAAGGGGGACATAAGCAATAGAGGAGGACACAGAGTAGAGACACAACAGACATATGTACTTCTGCATAGGGATAGAGAGAGAGAGAGAGTTTAGATTAGTGTTTGTTAGTTATATTAGTTTTGTTAGGAAGGGAAGCAATCTCGGAAGAGAAGGGTTTTTACAAGCTTTTTAAAGATAGGGAGGGATGTTGCTGTTCTTGTCGCAACTAGTAGGTCATTCCACCATTTGGGGACAACCACGGAGAAGAGCTTAGAGTGACCTCTCTTTGTGAGAAGCGAGGGTACCGATAGACGATTTGTGTGAGCGGAGCGCAGCGCCCTGGACGGGACGTGAGCCTGTAATAAGACATTGAGGTAGGTGGGGGCGGAACCTGAAATTACTTTGTAGGCTAGTGTCAGAGCCTTGTGTTTAATTCTGGCAGCTACTGGCAGCCAATGAAGATCTCTGAAGAGTGGGGTAACGTGTCCTTTTGGGTTGGTTGAAGACCAGTCGCGCTGCCGCGTTCTGGACCATTTGCAATGGTTTGATCGCACAGTGGGAGAGAGTTACAGTAATCGAGCCGCGAGGTGATTGACACCTGTATTAGCAATTGAGCAGCATATTGGGTCAGGTACGGTCTGATTTTTCTAATACTGTATAATGCATAGCGACATGATCTCGCTACGGAAGAAATGTGATCGGAGACAGATAGACGGTCGTCTAATATGACACCTAGGTTTCTAGCCACGTTGTTCGGGGCAAGAGTGACATCGCCAATATTCAGGGTGCTGTCGTGGCAGATTGACTCATGGGCAGGGATGACCAGGAGTTCGGTTTTAGACAGATTAAGCTGGAGATGATGATCTCTCATCCAGGAGGATAGGTCAGAGAGACAGGCAGAGATGCGTGTGGAGACCGTGGTATCGGCTGGTTGGAACGACCGGTACAGCTGTGTGTCGTCGGCATAGCAGTGGTAGGAGAAGCCATGTGAGCGGATAACATGAGACAGCGAGGTGGTGTAGATAGCAAACAGAAGGGGGCCCAGAACTGACCCCTGGGGAACCCCTGTGGAGAGGGTGTGAGTCGATGACAGATGTCCTTGCCAGGCCACATTAAAGGAGCGCCCAGTGAGGTAAGATTTGAGCCAGGAGAGGGCAGTGCCTGCAATGCCCATGTTGGCGAGTGTGGATAGCAGAATGTCGTGATTAACTGTATCAAAGGCAGCCGATAGGTCCAGGAGGATGAGCACTGATGACTGACCACGTGATCTGGCTGTTTTGAGGGCTTCCGTGACAGATAATAAAGCCGTCTCAGTGGAGTGACCGCTCCTGAAGCCAGATTGTTTTGGGTCGAGTTGGTGGTTATGGGTGAGGAAGTTAGTGAGTTGTTTAGCTACTGCCCTCTCAATGGTTTTTGAAAGGAAGGGAAGCAGTGAGACCGGTCGGTAATTTTCGATCTGGGCAGGGTTGAGCGTGGACTTCTTCAGCAGTGGCGTAACTCTGGCCTGTTTGAAGGCAGCAGGAAATACGCCGGAGGATAATGAGGTATTGATCACCGATGTGATCAGTGGGACTACCGTGGGGGCAATAGCTTGCAGCAGTTTAGAGGGGACTGGGTCCAGCGGGCATGTAGTGGGGCGATTGTTCGTAATAAGTTTAGATACCTCATCTTCTGAGAGAGGGGAGAACGAGGAGAGTATCGCACTGTTGTCCTGTGGGGGTAATGGGTTGTGAGGGGGGGGTCACAGAATTGTTTGCTGATAGCCTTAACCTTGTCTGTGAAAAAGGAGGCGAAGCTGTCAGCAGTGAGGTTGGTGGCAGGTGGGGGTGGGGGAGGGTTGAGTAGCGACTTCAAGGTGGAGAAGAGTTTGCGTGAGTCAGTGGTGCTGCTGATTTTGTTATTATAATAGTCCTTTTTTGCTGTCGTGACCGAGGTGGAGAAAGACGCTAGGAGTGATTGGAAAGTCTCTAGGTCAGCGGAGTTATTGGATTTGTGCCATTTGCGTTCTGCAGATCTGAGTGCAGCACGTGATGACCGGATGACATCAGTTAGCCATGGGCGGGGCTGGGTGGAGCGTGCAGGTTTGGTGGAGAGAGGACACAGAGTATCTAAACAGGAGGCTAGTGTGGAGCTGAGAGATTCAGTAGCAGCATCGACATCTAGTGGAGAGAAACTGTCGGGAGGGGGAAGGGCAGAAGCGACGATTGAGGAAAAGTGAGTGGGAGACAAATTGCGGAGATTGCGACGGAAGGTAACCATGGGTGGAGGGGTGGGAGGTAGTTCCGGTAGGGACACCATGAGGTGGATGAAAAAGTGGTCTGATGTATGTAGAGGAGTGACCATCACGTCATCAGGTTTGCAGTTTTTTGTTAGGATGAGATCTAGTTGTTTGCCGCTTTTGTGAGTTGGGGGGGTGTGGACCAGTTGCATGTCAAACGAGTTGACAAGTGATAGGAAGTCTGTGGCGCATGCTTTGTCTAGGTGGATGTTGAAGTCACCAAGAACCAGCAGCGGGTAGTCAAGTTCCGGGATGGAGGACAGTAGACTGTCAAGTTCATTGATAAAGTCACCCAGAGGTCCTGGTGGACGGTAGATGACAATGACTGAGCATGTGATTGGAGTTGTTACCTTGATTGCATGATATTCAAATGAATCGTGGTTACTGGTGAGGAGCAGAGGGGCATAATTCCATGTGTTGTTAACCAGAACCCCAGTTCCTCCTCCTCTCTTAGAGGCGAGGGGTGTGAGAGAATGAATGTGCTGTGGAGAGGGCTGCCTGAGTGGCTGTGTTTTCAGGCTTAATCCAGGTTTCGGTGAGGGCCAGCAGGTCCAGGGATAGACTGTTGGCATAGGCGGGGATAAGGTCTGCTTTGTTGACTGCGGACTGGCAGTTCCACAGACCAACGCTGAAGGCATTGTTGGGTCTATGTTGCTCCAGTGGTCGGAGGTTCAGCAGGTTTCGGGTGCGGCGGGTGCGGTGGAGGGGTCTGCGAGCAACTGAAACTACGGTGATCTTCTGGAGGCACATAATGTGGGAGTAGGTCAGATGGGGATGGTTTAGCCTTGTCGGTGGCCTTGCTCGGTGGACTCGCACAGGTAGACTCGCTTGCCTTTACCCGAGTAGGTCTTCACACGAGGAGGGCTGCACACGAGGGCTGACGCTTACGCTGACGCTTCAGCGCAGGTGGCCTATTAATATAGGTAACTGTGCTAATTGATGAGAGCGCCCTGCTCGTCGTTAACAAAAGGAAGCCGGTTTCGATGTTGTGGGCGTGCAGAAAGTTCGCACCTCAGTTGTTTTAGTTGCAGGAAAAAATCGTGCTAGGTGTAGCACACAGAGAAATAGTGAAATAGAGTATTAAGCAGAAATAGCCTACTAATAAGTGCTTGCTCCACATTCCCTGTTGCTTGTCCAGTATTCCTAGTATTCCTAGTTCAGAAATAAAACTTCAAGGTAAACATGCAAAAGTGGTGAAATGGGTTAGGCCTGTTTGGTGTAATCTAACAAGGCATTATTAGGTGCATCTAAACTTGGAAAAGGCTGTTTAAAATCGGCAGGAGGGTTTTTTCTCTTAAGCGCGGCCAGCCAACAGTGGACCGTTTTGCGCTTCAGTGGTAGATGGTGAAAATGAACCGTCTTGCCCTTGTTCTTTAATCTGTAAAATTCGTTATTGCAGCCAGGTGCTATACAGTAGTGCCCTCCTTTTGTCCGCTCCTTATTATTGCTTTCCATAGCTGCTAATGCTAATTTTAAATTGCTGTAAAAAGTCGTTGTCCGTCTTCCAATATTTGCTATAGAATTTCCAAGACAACCAACCCGGTGATGTAACGTTCTGCCGTGGAACATGATGGCGATACACGGCAAACACATGGCAAAAATGTAACTTTCTCTAACTTGTTATATTTTAACCAGCGTCACTGACATTGTTTAGACAACTCGGATGGATACACTAAGTATCAATATTTCCAAAGTGGAAAACATTGTCTAGTGTTTCATGTCCACTTTAATGATTGTGTGTTGAATTATTTTGAGGGAACAGCAAATTTGCACTGTTATGTAAGATGTACACTGCCTACTTTACGTTGTAGAAAAGTATTATATCTTTACACTTCTCCCATGGAAAGATATAATAAATAAAGTACAAAAATGTTAGGGGTGTACTCACTTTTGTGACATACTGTATGTACCAGAATGTACCTGTAAGTGTGTCCATAATTGATTTTTGACTTGTCTTGTTACTGGCAGAGGTAGGGAGCCCAGCTACAGAAAGTGTAATCCATTGTCTCCTAACCACAGAAGGCAGATATTAAAGACTGTAGCAAAATGAAACTGGTATTTGACATGGCATATATAGGCATAGGCATATATATATGTATATGGAATAAAGCAGAGCAACTGAAATGGTGTGGAAAGTCTGTTTTATTGCGTTGAATCAATCAATGAAACTATTCATTATGTAAGGTGCAAAATCACCATGTAAAATAGTCTTATTATACTTAATAATAATAATAACAATAATAATAATAATAACCTTGTATAGCACAGTTCATACATACAAGATGCAGCTCAAAGTGCTTTACAGTTTGGAAAGGTCACAAACAAGACAGCATTTCTTGCTGACCAATGACATCGGAGTAATTGAATGCAATAATGGAATGGCGTAGTGTCATAACAATGCAATGTCACAGCAACGCAATGCCCTGCTGATGCGGGCTCTTGCGTGAACACAGGTAAGGCATTTGTTGCATCTTGGTGGTGCAGGAGGGTTGTTCAGGCACTGTTGACAGTTCCTGCTTGTGTCCGTAGGGGCAATAGGGGTGAGGAAAACCTCCCTGAATTGTATGTGGTTGAATCGAACCGGGAAAAAAGGAAGAAACCTCAGGCAGAACCGCGGCGCCTAGGGAGCTGTGGTTGCCTGGGGCTGGGTTGTAGTCAGGTGGTTGATTGGGTGAATCATTGCAGGTGACTGCTGTTACAGTGTTCGTGGGGTGGAGTAGTGGCTGTTGTAGGTCTGTTTGGGTGGAGGGGGAAAAGGTGGACTTTGGAGGGGGGTAGGGGTCCGGGTGCCTGGAGATGGGGGGGATGGCGGGTCCTCGGTGGGGCCGTTAGGTGTAGGTGAGGCTAAATATATGTGTCTTGAGTTGCCGCTTGAAGGCGTTGACGGACTCTTCTCTAATGTGGTGTGGTAGAGCGTTCCATCTCCTTGGGGCGTGGTATGAGAAGGCTGCTTCCCCGATCCTTTTGGGTGGAGCTTCTGGGACCCTCAGGAGGCCAGCTTCGGCAGATCTGACGGCTTGTGCAGGAATATAAACAGAGATTGTGTCAGTGATATAGCAGGGGGCAAAACCATTTAGCCTTGAACATAGCCTTGAATACTAACAGGAGTATTTTAAACTCAATTCTGTAGGAGACAGGCAGCCAGTGGAGTTCAGCTAATATGGGGGTGATGTGATCCCTTCTTCTAGTTTTTGTTAGTAACCTAGCAGCCAAGTTTTGAATAAGCTGTAGTTTCTCGATTGACTTTTTAGGGAGGCCTGCAAATAAGGCATTACAGTAATCTAGTCTACTTGAGATAAATGCATGTACCAGTTTTTCAGCGTCCTGCTGGGTTAGGAAGGGGCGAACTTTTGCAATATTTCTAAGGTGGAAGTAGGCGGTTTTTGTTAATTTATTAATATGAGGTTCAAAGCTTAAGTCAGAGTCCAGGGTCACTCCTAGGCTTGTCACCTTTTCTCTGACATGTTGGTTAAGGTTTCCCAGGTTAGAATAGAGAGCCTCACGTTTGTCTCTGGGGCCAAGAAGTAAGACTTCTGTTTTGTCCTCATTTAATTTTAGAAAATTATTGTGCATCCAATGTGTAATAGCTGTTAGGCAGGAGGTTAGAGCGTGTAGGGCAGTGGTTTGGTTTAGCTCGACTGATATGTAGAGCTGTGTGTCGTTGGCATAGCTGTGGAAATCTACATTATATTCTTTGATAATTTTGCCCAATGGTAGCATGTATAATGAAAAGAGAAGGGGGCCGAGTCAGCTGCCTTGGGCGACCCCAAAAGGCATGTTGTGCTTGTTGGATACGTGGTCTCCTATACTAACGTAGAATTGCCTTCCTCTAATATATGATACAAACCATTTTAATACATGACCTGACAGGCCTACCCAGGTCTCAAGACGGTTAAGTAATATGTTGTGGTCTATAGTGTCAAAGGCGGTGCTTAGGTCTAGGAGGATTAGGGCAGAGACTTTGTTTGTGGCCATACTGAGTCTAAGATCATTAACTATTTTAGTTAGGGCGGTCTCTGTGCTGTGATTTGCTCTGAAGCCTGATTGGAATTTTTCTAATATATCGTGTTTACTAAGGAACAGTTGCTTAAAGACGACTTTTTCTAGTATTTTGCTTATAATTGGGACTTACAATACAATAATTAAAAAGAAACAAAGTCAAGTAATGCAGTTTAACAGTTTTTTTTTTTTTACTGATTGTTGCGGTTGATGTAGGTAGGGTGGAACTAAAATGCATTCTGATTACCTCATGAGAATTTAGAACAGTATAGCATTGCTCAAAGCATGGGAGGCATTGCCTATGCAGACACCCCTATCTCAGTTGAACACCTCAAGAACAATATGGAGTTCAGTATCTTGCTTAAGGACGCTTCGACCTGGCAGCCAGATCTGAAATCGAGCCAATAGGCTTCTGTAGGTTCATGTAGGATTCACAGCTAAACAGGGACGAGCACATTGTGTCTGCCGCCATTCTTTTTTTTAATACAAGGGGCCCTATCATGCCACGGTGCATTGTGCATTCGCGACATGCGCATGCTGTCATCACTATTTTGTGCCAGCGCATCGTTCATTTTTTCGGGCAAAAAATGTGGTACCATCAGTTGGTAATACAGCGAGAGTTATCCAGCAGCTTAGAGTCACCTAAACCATTCACTGTGAACCTAAAAAAGGTAAAAAAAGTGTATCCTTTCTGTGTGACTGAGCTGCATAAGTTTGCCACAAGCCGGCTATGGTAAAGGGTGTGTAAATTTAAGTGTAAGAGGCCTGCATTTATATAGCCTAGCACTTTCATACACTCAGCAGAGTACCCAAAGTGCTTTCCATAGAATGCCTCACATTCACCCATGTGTCTGCTTGAGTCAGACAAGCTGGCTGTGTTCGTGTCCATGAGTCACTTGTCTGTAACAGCAGTATCCTTGTGTGTGTGTGTGTGTATATGTAAAGCAGAATGTGAGTGCAGGCACAGCCCCTGCTTATTACATACCTGTTCACACATAATTAAACAAATGTCACCACTTCGGTTCATGTCGTATTACCATCTGAAGGGTACAAGAACTTTTGCTCCCCAGACAGCCTAATGTTTATTATCCCTGACATAATTGAACGCCTGAGGGACATAATTTATGGCAACATTTTTTCATCTCTTGAACAAGCTGTGGGTTTTAATGAAAAATCTGTCAGAAATCAAGCATCCTGTAAACCTATAGCATCTCTTATTTATATAACTAGGTTTGAGCATAAGGTATTTTGGACAATACTTGCCCCTGAAATGCTTCCTGCTATTAACATAGGATTAACTAATGGTTTTGTAGATGAGATTTTCAGTTGGTGGTGATTCTTCAATGTACCACTGAACCATTGCCCCTCTCTCAATACCAAGGGAAAAAAAGCCCAAGTCTAAACTATCTAGTCTAAACCGTTGGGACAGGGTTAGGAAATTATATGAATATGCACGGCTAAATTCCGAGCGAACATTTATTTAGGAAAACTGGCAGAAGGGCGACCGTTGTTGAGCATTGGTATTTCTTTCAAAACTAGATGTAAAGCATAGCGGTACATGGTATGACCGCCGCAGTGTATTGAAGTGTGGGAACTGCAGGTATGATGAGTTTGTGGTAGGTCAGTGTTGTGAGGTGAGAGTTTGTGTGGAAATGATTTGCTGGAAGTGGGCATGGATGTGGGTTTTGAATGAATGACAATTCTGTGTATATTTTGTGTAGTTCCCACCTTCTCGGTCCAAGATATTGGCAAAGCAAAATCTGAATTTTTGCCTTCAACTATATCACTAGGTGGTACTATGCTTCAAGTGAATGTTTATGGGCTGGGTCGATACACCTCTGTAACACCAGCATACTAACACAAAATCATTGTTTTGGGAAAATTTGTTGACAAGTTATTTGACAAAAAACATTTTTGGACACCTAGCTTTGACAAGAAACATCGCCCCCTGTGACGAAATGTCACAAAATTTGGTGCACATGAAAACAAGTCTGTGTAGTTGGCATATTAACATTGGCCAAATTTAAGCAATTAGAAGCCAAGATATGGTATTTTGCTGAATTTTAAGCTATGTTTGAAATATTCATTGACATATCACATTGAAACGGTTAATCTCAAGATAAATCCTTTGATAACTTTTTGTCATCATTGTCTGTAGATGCCATGTACCAAATTTGGTGAGATTCACATGAACGGCCTATGACAAGTTCGTTTGGTTTTGTTTTCGCAATGTTAAAATTTCACCGAAATTGTTTTTGTTGGAAGTGGGCGTCAACCAGTGTTTTCAATGCTTGAGGGTCAATAGATTTCACAACCAAAAAAATTTGGTTGTAAACCTTTCCGTTCTCTAGATAATAGGCAAAATGACATTTTGTATAATTACAGCGCCCCCTATGGGCCAAATTTGATGGCCTCTAAAAGCACAGCACATGCCATACAATTTGGCCCATAGGGGGCGCTGTAATTGTACAAAATGTAATTTTGCCTAGAGAACAGTAATGTTTACAAGCAGTTCTTTTATGTCTTGAAATCTATTGACCCTCCCACATTGAAAACACTTGTCGATGCTCATTGAAAACACTTGTCGATGCCCACTTCCAACAAAAAACATTTCCGTGAAATTTTTACATTGTGAAAGCAAATGAACTCGTCATAGGCCGTTCATGTGAATCTCACCAAATTTGGTACATGTCATCTACAGACAACGCTGACAAAAATGTATCAAAGGATTTATCTTGAGATGGACTGTTTCAAAGTTACATGTAAATCAAAATCAAAACATAGCTTAAAATTCTCCAGAAGTCCATATCTCGGCTTCTAATTGCTCAGATTTGGTCAAAGTTGACATGACAACTCTGAACGGCTTTCTTTTCATGTGCACCAAATTTTGTGACATTTCATCACATGGTGCAATGTTTCCGGTCAAAGCTAGGTGTACAAAAACAGTTTTATCAAAAATTTTACCCAAGACAATGATTTTGTGTTAGTAAGCCAGTGTTAAAGAGCCGTATCAACCCATCCTATAAACACTCACCTGAAGAAATTGCGCCACCTATTGATATAGTTAAATGCAAAAATAGAGATTTTGCATTGCCAATATCTTGGACCAAGAAGGTGGGAACTACACAAAATATACACAAACACACAGAATGTCATTCATTCAAAACCCACATCCATGCCCACTTCCAGCAAATGATTTCCACACAAACTCTCACCTCACAACACTGACCTACCACAAACTCATCATACCTGCGGTTCCCACACTTCAATATACTGCAGCGGTCATACCATGTACCGCTATGCGGTACATCTAGTTTATTTATTTATAATAACTTCGCTGAGGATTTGTCTTGTCTTGTGCACTTGCACTTTACTGTTGTTGTTGTTGTTGTTGTTGTCTATGTAAACGCATAGGATAGTGAGAAACGTAATTTCGATTCCTTTGTATGTCAAGTACATGTGAAGAAATTGACAAATAAAACTGACTTTGACTTTGGCTTTCAACTGAATGATTACAAGAAAATGTGACATTGTTTTGGTTGTTAAGTAATCATCACCCTTAGGTTGATCTATTAATTCCTTCTGTTAACTGTCCCTTATGTCAACAGATAGCAGCATCCTATGGAAACATTGTGTGCGTGTTCGAGCCTGTCCCTCTGCAAAACCCAGAGTACACTCAAATGGTGAGTTTATACTGAGGATGAAATATTAAGGCACAATAGTCGGGTTTCCATCCAACTTATTCACATCCGTAATGAACATTCATAGTAATTTGGCTTGATGATTTTCCTATCTGTGCATATAAAGCGTTTTCCAGTAAGAACATTGTAATTGGAATGTCTATTAAGAATTTTAATTTTCATTTACATGTATTACCTTATTAATTAGTAATTACCTACATAAAAAAAATCACTCTTCTGGCAGGCTTTGTAGTCGCCAATTATTTATACATTGTTTTGGCTATGCCAATGCAGATCGCCATGTTGAGTAGCCATCTTGAAAATACATGCCCTGGTAGAGGACAACCAAGTGAGGACTGTTTCGCCTTTTCCGTTTTTACGTTCACTGGCAGCATGCTACTGGAAGCTACAGTAGGCACAAACTCACAGGGCGATGACGGCTTGGGAGAAACGATCGAGGGTTTTAACACTCTCAAGATGGATGATCATTCATATTATCAAATGTATGATAAGCAGAGTCTATCGGCAAGAAAACAGAAAAGAAAAAAAAAACGAGAATGAAACTGGCGACACTCCAAAACACAAGTGAACAGCTGCTTTTCCCAAATGGGAGTTAATTAAGGAAAGGAAGTTCAACATGACATTGCTAGCTTTCTTCTCGACAGGTAATTTATACAAACTAAATTAAAGGTTTTTTTTTTACCCAAAGCTTAGTAAGCATGTTGGCCCCATATAGTGCTGTGTAACATTTGCCCACATCAAAAGATGGCAGTTCTGCAAACTGGTAGACGTTATCCGTCTTTTGTCATTGCCTCCTGTCAGAGTTACAAAGCAAAACCTAATGGGATGCTAACTTGGAAGGAATTTTTCAAGGTTGCATTCCCTTTATGTCGAATAAAATGGTTGTATGATATCCATGATGACAAAACAATAGCAATTTTATGGTCTTGTACCTGATATGGGCTATAATCGTATACTTTCTTGTAGTGCCTTGTAACCCAGACATGACATCTTGATGACATCTCTTTATATCACGTATGTTCTGCTCTCGGCTGTTGTAGAAAGGAATCGGCACTGAGAAAAGGTGCAGGCTAAAGAATAATATTCAATTCTTTGCAGTATACCACCTCACCGCTAAATGGGAGAAATTCTTAATAGACAACTTGGAAAAATTACACAGAGGGGCTTTAACAAGTTAGATGGAAACCTGGTTACTGCTGTGTTCTGTCTGTTGTGATCTATTATGATATATTTCCACAGAATTTTCAGAATGGGGTTTTTCAGTATATGGTTGTCATAGTGTAATGTATATACTTAGCCCCATGTTAAAGGTTGCTTTGGGTATTGTTTTTTTTTTCTGGTTATAATGCTCTCTCACAGCCAACATGAATGTCCCCCCTGAAGATTCGTCTTACTCCTGTACAAAATCCTATTTTTGTTATGTTTTAAAAGAAGAGTTTTTAAAGTTACCACTTTAATCATCTAGTTAATTAACAAGCTATAGTGAAGTAGTTAAGAAAATGTTGGTAAAATATTTCATTTTTCTGACATTTGAAGTATTTATGCCAGCGGTTTCACATGAAGTTATATTTTTGGTCAAAGTAGCGCAATGATGTTTCTGGTGGTCTTTAACTCATGGTAACAGTCAATAATAGGTGACTACCATTATATAACTTTATATAACTAATAAAACTTTATAACTGTTTCGGAGTGGCACACAGATGCACCATCTTTTAGTGCGTGCGTGCGTGCGTGCGTGCGTGCGTGCGTGCGTGCGTGTGTGAGCACATGCGTGCATGTGTATGCCAGTGGAGAAGCCTTTGAGGGCCTGCAGAGCAGAGTGTGTTTTTTACACCAAATTATGCCTGGATTAACTTATCCTAATTGTTGAATTAAGGAAAGTAGTTAAAAGTGATGCAAACAAAAGAGAATGGATGAAACATCGGTATGTGTTGGTATGGTGGAAATATTTCCTCAGGTTCCATATTTAGACTATGGTGGGCTGTCTTGTCAATGTATGGGAAACAGTGGAGTGTGTGTGTCTGTGTATGAACGACAATGAGAGAGAGTTGATCGGAGTTGAATGAATGGAACGATAGTTATATTTTAAAATGTTGGGGGGAACACACAATCAGTTTGTGGCGACAGGTGTTGTTTGTGTGGAGGCCCGCCACACATTGATCTATGTATGAGAAACACTGCGCGTGTGTGCTTACAGATATGTGTGTGCGCGTGTGAATGTTTATGTGCTTGTACCACCAGCAGAAGTTCAGCTACCAGTGGCAGAAGACTGGGCAGTTCGCATTGCAGTTGTCTGCACACAACCTGGCATGGAACCCCACAGGTAAAGGCCAACATTGAATTTTCCCAGGAAATTCAGCGTATAGTATAGTATAATATAATATAAAATATAATAATAATATAAAATAAATATAATAATATAAAATTTGAGTCCCATTAAAATCAATTGACTGCCAAGTGGTAGTAACATTGCCAGCAGTGGGTGGTGATGTTACTTTCCCTCCCTATAAGCCTGCATACACACTACAGCTCAAATGTAGCGCAAAAAGTCGACGTCATTGCTCACGAACACTCCGTTTGCTGATTAAGGTTAGGCCCAGAGCGGTAGAGATGTGGCTGGGGTTAGACAGTGAAATTGTTCCAGTTTTCAGTGCATGCCTACAGATATGACCCTTTTCTGATCATATTTTGAGAAGAAGTGTGATATTGAATCAACAATTTTTATGAGGCTCATGATCACTCATACAGACCGTAGAAACAAATCAAATAAGAGTGCTCACACCACACACACACACACACACACACACACACACACACGTTCCTATCATGCAAATTGAAGCAAACAAAGGCTTGAAATATTTCACCTCTTATGTGTAAAGAATCAATATGATTTTTACTTGTTGAATTAATTAAATAAATAGACTTTCACATGGCATTCTAATTCATTAAGACGTGCCAATATAGTGCTTTGTAGTAAACATGGTTTTGTCCTTGGTGCAGGCATGCAGCTCCTGACGGGCTCCAGCAGCCTCCAGCTGTGGTCCAGTGAGGGTGACTCCGCCAGGGGGATGGCAGCAGGGGAGGGGGGGTCCTGCTCTGAGGGCCAGAGCACATGGAGATGCATTTGGCAGTGCAGGTGAGTTGCATTTAACATGTTTATTGTACGGTGGTGTCCCTTTTTAGAGTAATACACACAAAATTCCATATGGTGCGATCACGAAACAGAAATGTACCTAGCAATTACCCAAATATATGTATTTCCATTTATATACATGGGTATGCGACATTGAGATGACAACATTTTGCTAGCCATACACACATTAAAAACACATCCATACTCCCTTAAACACACATTCACAAAACAGCATGGTGTGTGAATGGTCAGTGAACTAGGTGTATGCTGATTGCATAATGCCAAGCTTACTGCTTTTAAATGAAAATTTGACTAGTACACATTCACAAAAAAACACTCAGAATGCATTTACGCTGGAGTTACCCTTGGAAGGGGTCACTGTTCACTACATACTCTTAATGTGTTTAATGCTTCTTCAGGTTTGGGTTTACAGTTCACTGTTGCATGATGTATGGAAGTATGGATCTTCAGTTATTAAAGGAAAACAATAAAGAAATCTCTAATTTTGTAAATAACAGCTTTTACAAAGAGTTTGTTAGCTGAAGCTGTTGGATAGCCATCGTATGTCTATGTTTGTCTGACAGAACGGCCTCACCTATCCACTATCTGAAGTTCTCACCTGGGGGAGAGTTCTTTGCAACAGCTGGCCAGGTGAGCGCTCATAAACGGTGATGATTTAAAATTTGCATTCAGTTCATGTTAGTCTGTGAAGGTTGTCATTTATCCAGGTCATGGTAGCCAAAATGTGAAGTTGTAGGCAACTGGACTTCTTGAACTTGAAGCCTTTTGCCCAAGAGGTGAAATGTCTAAAAGCTCAAAAAAAGTCAAGCTGCCTTCAACTTTGGCTCTGTTTTTGATAACATTTAAAATGGAAAAAATAGTATGCATGTGTCTGCTTATTGGGGTTTTATTGCCAACCTATTAAATATGTGTACATGTTAATGTTTGTGTGTGTTTGTGTGAGTATGTGTTCATGTTTGTGTGTTCATATATATGTATGTGTTACCCTCTCAGGATGACTGCCTGGTAAAGGTGTGGTATGGCACCTGCAGCTGGCAGTGGGACGCTGGTAAACTCTTCACCCCTCCAGAGCAGAGCTCTCTGGGGGGGCTCAACTTTTCCTTCATCTACCTGGCCCACCCGCGCTCTGTCACCGGCTTTTCCTGGAGGAAGACCAGCAAGTACATGCCTAGGTACAGAGACCAGATCACCAAGGTTGCAAAGAAAATTTCTATAATTTGGGAGAATGGCGAATAGGACTTTCTGTGATCTCTTTCAAATTGTTTCATATCTGAGGCAGAAGTGGTGATTCATTTTGCATTTGATGGTCAAGTGAATTGTGTGTGTATTTCATCTTCTCATCTCATCTTCTCAGAGGGCTGGAGAAGGCCAGCATATCTATTATTACATTGTTAACAACATAATTATTATTGTACTATTATATTGTTTTTGCATATGATGGTCAACTGAATTTTGTGCGTGTGTGTGTATCTACTCACTCGTCTTCTGTCAGAGGTGCGGTGTGCAATGTGCTGCTGACCTGCTGCAAGGACAGTGTGTGTCGTCTGTGGGCCGAGACACTGTTGCCAAGTGACTGCCTGCTGTCTGGACTCAAGCACAACACCAACCGCGGCAACCTCCAAAGCCACGGAGACCTGAGCCGGCTTGCTAGGGATGGCAAGAGGCTCCCGTCCAATGGCAGGGCACCAAACCTGCTGTCATCCGATGGGAGATCACCAAACCCACTTGAGGTGAAGGCTGAATCATTTTATCAGTCACACACTGAGATGATTTAGTAGTTTTCCTGTCATTGTAAAGGATAAAGATATAAGTCTTGGTTGTTGGTGTTTCTTGTGTGTTTGTGAGAGGAAAAAAAAGAAGAGAAAATGCGTTTATGTATAAACAACTTTGCTCTTCATGTCTCTGTCAGTATTCTCTGTGGTATTGATGAGTGGGATCTGTGTGTGACATGCTGAGAAGATTTAGTAGTTTTCATATCGCACTGTAAAAGATTTGTGACATTTGTGTTTGTGTAAGCATGTGTGGATGTACGTGCTTGTGTGTGTGTTAAAGTTGTTAGAGTGACCATTTTCAAACCTAACAAACAACAATTAAAGGTGTGTGTTTGTGTGTGTGTGTGCGCGCGCGTGCATGCATGTATGTCTTAGCTGAACCTGCAGGAGTCATGGGGGGGTTCCCAGCGTGGGGTGCTGGCTCACACCAGCCTCCTGCCCCAGCAGCAGGGGAAGCACTACAGCCACAAACCCACACAGCCCCATGCCAACGCCCTCTGCCACTTTCACATCGCCGCCAGCATCAACCCTGCCACAGGTAACACATGTGCACATGCCTCTATGTCTCTATTTTCTTAGACTTACACTACTTTAACCATGTCAAGTCGTCATGTCGCCGGCGACATGAAAAGACACCCTTTAAACTAGCTTAGATAAATCTCTGTGACAGTTTGAGTTAAAAATGAACCAATGATCCGGGATCGTTAAATAAACGACTTTGAAAAATACAAAAAATACATGTGAATTCTATTCAGTTTCATTGAACAAAAGTGATGGATGGCGACAACAAACGAAGCAGATAACATGGAAAAAAACAAAACAAAACAGGGTGTGCTGATACAAAAACAACAAAAAACTTAAAACTGCACCCACTTGACTTTTCAGGAGAACATACAGACTGTTGAATGACACTTGTATTACCACATTTACTCACATATGTATTTTCTGGTATTTAAGAGGTTTTTTTTGTTTATTTTAGTTTAATATGCATGTGTATGCATACTTTAATGATCAGAAAATGGTTAATTCACTAATTTTGCTGCTCTACTTCAAGATTGAACATATAAATATAAATAAAAACAGGCTATAAAATCAGTCCAGATAGCTCCAGAGAGGAGTTATAAAAATAGATGAGCATGAAATAAAAATAAAAAATCATAAAGTGCTTTTGAGACTAGCTGTATAATAAAATGATCTGGGCAGTTCTTTAAGGATGGTCATGGCTGATGGAATGAATAACCGCTTGTAACCATTCTTCCTTGCTAATGGGACTGCAAGTCTCCACCCTGCTGGCAGCAACTGACAGCAGTGGAGGGAATGAGTGGGGTCTTGATAAACCTGTGATGTGTTTTTTTTTATTACACAACCAAAGTAACATAACTTGAAGTTAGTGTTACTATACCTTTAACAAAGTATAACTATACGATAAACTAAAGTACCGCTTTGCACTTTGGTTGCTGTTCTGTAACACACTTGTTCCTTTCTGAAAAAAACACTTGCTCCTGCACACTACACACTATTTCATACATAAGACACTTCGTTCAAAATTGAATCTAAGGGTACCTTTGGGAAAACACATCTATTCAAAATACAAAATACATTGGGTAATTGAACACTACTTCGAGACACACTTAAAAATGCTTAATAAACTGAACACCAATCAGCCAGCTACAAAAAGCCCTCAGTTATTTTTTTATGATTGCTTACATATTAAAATAAAAACATTTTTTAAAACCTAATGCTGCAATATGTAACAAAATGATGGCTCAGAGCTCTCCTCGACCATGGACAGTGAAGACAAGGACTAAATTGATCACATGCGAATGACATTGGTTGACTACCTGGAAAACACTAGGTTGAGACATGCCACCTACCAAATTGGAAGGAGATCATGCTTACAGTAGCTTTTGTCTTTTTACTGTGTTTACTGTGAACATGATTCTTTGGCGAAATGGCTTTTTCAGTTTTTAATATGCAACCATGCAGCAAACACACAAGCATATTGATTGATTTTGCATTCTAAGTACAAATTTATATCAGTTGAAATATATTTAGGGAACAGTGTTTAAACATGTGTTTTGTTTCATGAAAGTACATATGTCATTGATCAATATTTCTCAAAATATCAAACCCGGATTGTCATTGGAAAAGTCAGAATGTTACAACATGTTAAGGATTGATTACCACACACTAAGAGATGCTTAACAAAAGAGGGGGTTACCAGATGCTTAGCAAGAGAAGACATTGCTTGTGATGTTGAGATCCTGTGGACCCCAAGAGACAGCAGGATCCATGAGCCCACACGCACGAAAGGAGTTCTGTATCCATATTATAAACATAATTCTTAACACCACAAACACACACACATGCACTAGCATAGTAAACATTTCACTTCAATGTGTTGTGGGAAAAAATGTAAATATTGAAACGTTGTCTTCTGTAACAGAAAGGAGTTCTGTGTCCATATTATAAACATAATTCTTAACACCACAAACACACACACATGCACTAGCATAGTAAACATTTCACTTCAATGGTTTGTGGGAAAAAATGTAAATATTGAAACGTTGTCTTCTGACATCATGTCACCAATCAGCTGAGGTGAACGTCACGGCCACGGGAACGCCACTGTCTTCCATATAGGAAGGTACCTGCCATTGTTTGGGAGCGAGTGCGTCATGCGGAGTTCTGCAAGCTTGAATGCTAGATAGCGTAAGACGGTATTAAAATTAGCCATGGTTGTGAGTGTCAGAGTGTGAGTGTAGGTCCACGTTGTTATCCAGCGTTTGGAATCTACCGGGAACTTTCAAAAACGGACAGACGGAAAAAAACAAATGGATTAATTGAACAATGCAACTCCACCGAGAAAGTTAAGCGCTTTTCCTGGATAGCGCCAAGAATTGCATCTTGACCTGGCTACTTTGAGTGAAGTGACTTTCATCTCCCAGTCGGATTACAGCATTTTAACTTCGCCTCCTCCTCCTCTGGGCCCACACACACACACACACACACACACACACACACACACACACACACACACACACACACACACACACACACACAAACACACACATACCGACAAATGCCCATTACTAAGTGCTTCAGAGCTCCAGCTCTAGTGTATTGTTTTTTTTTTGCTTAAACTGAACTTACTGTACACTACTGCAATGTACACTATTAAGTATTTCATTTTTTGGTTGTTGTGAAAATGTGCCTTCTGTAAAACTGATCTGATGGTGTATTCATATGATGGAAGTGGGTATCATTTTGTCATCAAAGTGATTATTTGACAAATAACTGTTAGACACTCCAACCATATTTCACCTGTGTATCAATCTGCCAAGTTTGTGGTGAACTTTAAATTAACTGTAAATATGTGACGGCTTCAGCAAATGAAGAACGAATGAAAGTAGGGCTGGGCGATTTCATGATCGCAATTAGTGATCAGGTCGATCAGATTGTTCAGGTTGATAGAAATCAGGTTGATTACAGTGTTTAGCAGTAGGCATATTTACTTGGTCACACTTGGCAGAAATGTGTACAACAACTGCTAATCAGAGTCTACCGTTTCCTCTGCTACTGTCATTTTAAAGTTGGCAGTAGACAAAGCTAAAGAGCAGTACACACAAGGCATGTGAAAGGCGTCCGTTGATCCTGCCTTTGAGAACTTCCTGTCTATCGAAGGTTTGCCAGACCAAGCTCTGTCTACGAGCTTGGTGCGACAGCCAGACTACAGGGTTGTTGTTCCAAGTAGAGCAGTCTATTTTACCAGTTGTTATGGCAGCCCCTAACCACAAAAGTCACGGTCGACATCTTGACGTAGAGCTAATGTCCCCATGTACTGCAATCATAGACAATAAAAGAAATGGACAGAGGTGTGGCGTTGTTTTCAGTGTCAATCAAGCAAGATTTACTCTCTTTCGATTTGGTCACCAGGCTACTACGCAAGCTTGGGAGTCAGCCTGGTGACGTCGGCCAACGAACTCAAATAAATGGAACTTAAATGTTCACATAGTCACTGCACTTTGCCTTTATAGGGCTGACGATCGTGCAATGAAATAAACTTTTTGAATTCAGACTGACATATATATTCTATTAACCTACCGATCCAAAAGGAAGCAAGCAAATTCAGTGTCTTTCAATCCCCTTTTCCTTTATCATGTCTTTATTTGTAAGGTAACTCCGATGTTTACTCCACTCTCTTGTTTTTTTCGATATCCTTTTTCTTTTGTGAGGCGAAAAAGACTCCTACTCCTGACATTTGGATTTTGCATAAGTGTAGTCCATGTTTCCTTCTTTAAATTTGCTGGGCCGAGAAGCAACGATACAGTTAGCTGTTGTGAGTTTATCATGTCACAGCGTAAACATGAAATTTGGAGTCGTGCATGTCCCTGCCCCTATGTTGTAGTTTAACATGCCGCATGGATATGGAGCGTCGCCCCTCCTTCCTGTATGTACAAATGTAAAACTTAAATTAAGTTATTCAGCTCCGCCAACGTTGATTAATTCAGTCTATAGCATACCTCGGCAGCTGTTATCCCCTGCCAGCACAGTTGTTAGGAGTCTGCTGGAGCCATATCATGAATTTACATGTGCAAGTGTTTTTACCACTGCACCTTTACATTATGCAGCGTTTTATGTATATATTTGGACTTATACACACATTATCTTTTGCTCTCAAATATGCTAAAGAATTGTTACAATAAATGAAGAAGCCGGTATGTAGAGAATAATGCATCTAATGAACTTACAAGATTGAGTCCCTGTGTTCAAATTCTAGTTTGCTTCATGTCCAACCTGAAAACTAATATAAGAAACATGCAATTATTTCATTTGTGTGTGCGTGTGTGTGTGTGTGTGTGTCAGACATCCCTCTGCTGCCCTCCATCTCATCTCTAAATGGCACAGACGAAGAGGAGCCTGGCGGGCCCTTCACTGTTCACTGGCTCCACAACAAGGAGCTGCAGTTCACCCTGGCCATGGAAGTCTTACTGCAGACTCTACGCACCGCACAGGAGAATGCTACCACAGGTAACACACACACACACACACTCACACACACGCACATCTCACCCTGGCTGTAAAGGTGCTGTTGCAGATGCTGCGCATTGCAAGGGATAAACCTAGAGGGCCGAAAACCACTGACAATACAAGCCACCCTGCACGCACGCACGCACGCATGTATTCTGAGGTGCCCTGTCGATGGCTCAACATTCAGCACAAACCACTGTGGACCACTAATGGTGGCATATCCATAAAAAACATATCTATAAACACGCACACACCCACACACTCCTCTTCTGCATCCCGTATCATTCTTCTCTCTGCTCTTCCACAATTCACATCCTCCTGCACCACCTCCTCCCTGTCTTTCTCTGTGCAACATCTTCATGCTGTCGCAGCTGCTGCCTTTGAGTGTCTGATAAGGTCATCTCACACCTACCCCTACCGAGCCGCAGCTCTGTGTAGCTGGTGTGTGTGTGTGTGTGTGTGTGTGTGTGTGTGTGTGTTTAAGTCTGTCTAGCTCGTATTCCGACAGCGCCCTTGATCAGTCTGCCCGTTTCTCATCTGGCACCACAACATTGACAGATAGGTTTAAGATAAACTGCCGCGCTGTTTGGAACATCAACTGCAGTTCCTAATAAACCATGGACTGCCTGTTTTGCGATCGCTGTCAGTATTTCCACAATTGACACTAAATCAAGGCTGTGGACAAATTTCAAGATCCAATGCTGATGGGCACTGAGAAATGATGTACGTTGTGCCACATTTAATCTGAAATGTTTATCGCTTGATCTGCTGGCAACTCACAAGTGCTAAAATAGAATGGAATAGAATAGCATAGAAGAGTAGAATAGAATTGACTTTATTGTGTGTGCAGCAAAAATGTCTGTTATGTCACCAGTAAACTTAAAAGCAATCCACTTAGGTCCATTAAACACATACAAAAACATAAATGTTGTATCACTTGATGACAACTCTCTGAGGAACCTGTCTTTAAAGACTCCTCCTTGCTGTAGTATGGCCTTAGGTGTCGCACCCAGTCACCACAGTCACAGATGTGGCAAGCTTTTCAGGTACACATGTAGTTGATTGCTTTCAGGATACTGACATGCATGTAAACTTACCAAAGAACATTTCTACCTAGACTCTTCAGTGCATAAGGATGACCTCAGGTGGGGTAACCACCCCCCCCACCCCCCTTCCCCACACACACACACACACGCACACACACACACGCACACGCACACACACACACGCACACACACACATAATGCAAGTAAGCACAGTCACTGAGGATTTTTTTTTATTATTTTGTAAAGTTCTCGCTGGAGAACAGCCTTTAGTGTGTCATCCAGCCCCCCGTAATAAGTTGATGAGCACTGTAAATGATGTATTCTTTGATCTGAAATGGTTTGTCACTCGATGTCTGGACAACTCCCTGAAGAACTTGTGTTCACGCACACATGTTTTTTTGTAAACGGACAAAATTGTTGTTTTTCTTTTTAGAGCCCTCAGTGCAGGAAGACGGCCCTGGGCATGGCCCACAGTCCCCCCAGTCTTCGCAGATGGAGGCGGGGATGGACTTGGCAGCCGTAGAGCAGCAGGTAGAGTTGTTGCTGGAGGACTGGAACAGGAGTGCCGACATGCTCTTCAGTATCCACCCCACAGACGGGTCTCTGCTGGTCTGGCACACTGACTGGCTCGATGAGTACCAGCCAGGAATGTTCCGCCAGGCTCAGGTTGGTATTTGAACCTCTACAGACACAGATGCAGACACACGCACGGACACACACACTCTCCTCCCTTCGTACACTGAGCAATGGCTCCCCACAGGACTGTGTGCTGAGCTCCCTCTTGTACTGTTTCTACACCCATGACTGTAGTCCAGCCCACAACAACAACCTCATCGTCAAGTTTGCTGGTGGCACCTGGTCAGCTCATCTCAAAGGGAGATAGGGCAGCCTACAGAGAGGAGGTTCTGAAGTCGGAGGTCCTGAAGTCGGAGGTCTGGTGTTCAGAGAATAATCTGGCTCTGAACACCAAGAAAACAAAGGTCATTGTTGACTTCAGGAGGTACAGTACTCACTTGGCCCCCCTCTTTATCAACGGCGAGTGGACATCTCCTGGACAGACGACATCACAGAGGTCATCAAGAAGGTTCAGCAGCTACACTTCCTGAGGGTCCTCAGCAGGGATGGAAATTAACCACCCGCCACCCGCCAAATGCGGGTAAATATGAGTGTTGGCGGGTGAATTTTGCCATTTTACCTGCCACTGTGGCGGGTGTGCAAATGCATTCAGCCAGGTCCGATATAGTCTATGAATGCACTCCCTCACGCATGTTGTAGCGTAAGCTATCAGTTAGTAGATAGCACAGGTGCATATAAGTTTACTATTTATTGATAAGCAAGACTCACGGAGCGTTTCTTGGCATCCAGCACAGGCGCGCGTGGTTATTTCAAATATGATCTAGGAAACTTTCTGTTTTGAGGTAGGCTAATGAAAGCTCAGTCAGGATGATTATAGCCTAACTGTCCAAACAGGAATACATCAGTATATTGCCTTCTCACGTTGATGATAACGCCATATGCGCACAAGTTCATTCCAAAAACTAACATGTGATGTTAACGTAACCTATTAATAGCGCCAACAAAACCGATTTCAGAAGAGAACGGGTCCATTCCCAAAGCAAAGCAAACAACTTACGTAGCCTACGTCACTGAACCCAAACAAAAAACTGCACCTTGCAAGACACATCTCTTGCATAGTCTGATAAAGGGTCTTCTCAAGTTCTTTTGGAATATTTATTAATTCCATAGAAAATATAATCAAATGTATCCACATCTGCACTAGCCCTTTGATTTCCTAGTATCGTGCATAGAAACGAAGTTAGAACATGACTTTCTTTCACGTTAGGATTATAAGGAGAAATTTAAAGTGACAGGCGCCTAATTAGACCTTAGGCGCCTAATTAGACCTTAGCCTACAAACATCAAATACAACATAATTGCATTATTTTTAAGTGATATCATAAATAACAGACACATATGTTAACAATTTTAGAAATAAACTATGTAAAGCATGGATTTTCTTTCTGCTGTCCTTTCACTTAGAAAGATAACATTAAGCTATCTAACAACCTGTTAAAATGCACCAGAATGCAGGAAATTACCTTTAATTTAGACTTTGACTGCCCACCAAAACACTGTTACTATCAGCACTACTACCATGTACACTATCATGCTGGAGCATGATGTGTACATGATGCCCCCTTCACATTTATGAGTGCCCCCTTATATATGTCTGCCTAGAACCGGCTCTGGGTGTTATACTGGCATTAAAATGTGCGGAAGGGTTGAATATATAAAGTGGCCGGTAAAAATGTTGAGTGGCTGGTAGATTTTAGAATCTACCTGCCACAGTGGCAGGTGAACAAAAAAGTTATTTCCATCCCTGGTCCTCAGGAATCACAACCTGGACATCAACCTGCTGCTGACCTTCTGCCACTTGTCCAATCGAGAGCCTGCTGATGTACTGTTTCACAGTATGGTACGGCAGCTGCTCCATGACGGACAGGGAGAGACTTCAGAGAGTGGTTAAGGCGGCACAGAAGTGTACATTACATTGTACACTAAAAAACACCCCCTCACATTTCAGCAATTATTTTATTGGATCTTCTAAATATTGTAGGAATGAAACTTGGATATTTTTTTGATTTTGTAGCAGTGTAGATTTATATGTTCTCTAAAAATATGTCTACCTACACAGTAACATAAATGTAAACAAAAACAAGTTTTCAGGATGCTGACAGCATTGTGTGATTGACAGCATTGTGTCATTCATGTCTCACATCCCAGGTTGAGTCTGTGCAGTCTTGGTGCTTTTTTTTCCACAAATTTTTAGAATGCTGACAGCATCATGTCATTGCTGGGTGTGATTCACTGTTTGTATTGTGGTGTTTACTATTGTCTGCCAAATAACATATATTTTATTATAAGTAAGTGTTTGGGATGCTGACGACATTGTGTGATTGACAGGTGTCATTCGTGTCCCGCATCCCGGTAGCGTTCCCAACGGGCGATGCCAACTCACTGAGCCGAAGCGTGGTCATGTATGCTTGCAATAAGAACGTGGACTTGGCCATCCAGCAGGGGCGTCAGCAGCAGCAGCAGCAGCGTCCTTACGGCGACGGCCTTCCCCGCTCTCCCTCCCTCCTTTCCTTTTTTGCCCAGGGCAAGCCCACCACCTCCTCCTCTTCGGCATCCGGTGGCCTGCGTCTGAGCATCTTCACCCCGAGTGTGCTGATGATCTCCAAACACGCCGATGGCTCGCTGAACCAGTGGACAGTGAGCTTTGCCGAGGACTCTGCATTTTCGACAGTGCTGAGCGTGTCCCATCGCTCGCGCTACTGCGGCCACCGCTTCCACCTCAACCACCTGGCCTGCCACTCACTGCTGCCACTGCTGCTCACCACTTCACACCACAACGCGCTGAGGGCGCATCAGCCCAACACCCGCTCCGTTGCGGGCGTCATCACTAGCCCCGCCCACCACCACGCGGGGTCTCCTGCCCGGCATCAGGCCAGGAGCTCGCTCGGAGTGCCTCTGCAGGACCCCAATGCCATCTACAGCGAGCTGATCTTGTGGCGAGTTGAGCCAGTAGGGCCGCTGTCCTTCTCTGGGGGAGTGTCTGAGCTGGCCAGGATCAACTCACTCCATGCGTCTGCTTTCGCCAATGTGGCCTGGCTACCCGCGCTTATACCTAGCAACTGCCTGGGTGAGTAGACTAGCAGTACAACTGTCACCAGTGACGGTTGATTAAGTCCACAATAAGGCTTGATTGATTCATGAATTTGAAAGTTGGTCTAATTTTGTTTTGTGTAAAGGTCAGTATGGCAGCTCCCCCAGTGCCTGTTTCGTGGCGAATGACGGTCACTCTCTGCGCTTGTATCAAGCGGTCATCGAAGCAAAGAAGCTACTTAGTGAAGTGTCCAGTCCTGAAAATTCAGTGAGTCTCTTGATTTTGTACCAGCAAACCAGGAGGGTATTCCAGAAAGCAGGTTTAGTCACTGAGTATGTACTAAAAAACAACAAAGGACAACTGATAAACTTCCTAATTTTACCGTTTACCATTTACTTTGAGCTAATTTATCTAGGTCAGTCAGTAATTCACATTACTTGAAATACCCCCCCAGGTGTCTCTCATGTAAACACACACACACACACACACACAGATAGATGTACTTGTTCCATTTTGCTCAGAGACATGTGATTACCAATGCTATTTCACCATACTCCTTTTATCCTCTATGCTTTTGCCTCTTGGTAAGAAATGTTAAAATTCAGTGTATGTTTCTTCTCAGAAATCTGTAGGGGACGCGTTCAACATCGTCAGCCAACAGTCCACGGCCCGACCTGGCTGCATCATCGAGCTGGATGTGATCACAGACTTTGTATGTAATAAGTGTGACTTTCCATATATTGCTTACAAAAACCTACACATTACAATGAAAATCAAAAGCAGCATTAGTGTAGTTGTATACACATTCAACATGTAAACAGTGATGTTTATTGTTGTCTCTATTGGATAATATGTTTCTATACAAGTTACATCATAAACATACCAGAAGTAGTCAAGTAGTTAAAAAAACATTGGGGGCTGGTGGATTTAATCGTTTGGGACAGATATTTTGTGCTGATGATGGTGAACATGGTGGGAGACCAACTATGTACCCCAGTGGTTGCTGGTGGATCATAGTGGTAAGCAGGAGCGTCTAAAACCAGCCCTGCTAGGGGCGTCTGGAAGTATGGACCCAGCGTAAACATTTTGACAAAAAACGCAAAAAAATGTTGACTTGTAATAGGTTTTAGGGAAATAAATGAACAAACTGAGTATTAAAATCATGAACCTAACCTGCAGAGCTGGGCCGCTTAGTAGACTGTAAAAGAGATGACTCAGGATGAAGATTGCTCAAATAATTTTGTAGAGGGTTATTTCAGAGAAGGCCCCAAGACCTGCTGTATCTGGTGACTGCCTCATAAATACACCTTGCACCTAGTGCTGAGCGGTGTTGACAGAGCCTGATATTGGAGGGGAATGATTTTTCTTGGGAGGGGGGTGGTGCGTTGGCGATGATTCTACAGGTATAAATCGAATTTACAGTTGCAGATAATTACCATTTTAAAGAAACATAGGCCTGACACTCATGATTGTGTAAATGACCATTTGTAACGGTAAGAAAAACAATGAAACAAAAAGACCATATTGACAGCACACAGAATCAACTTTATAGTATTAATACAGTAATGCCACCAGTAATAATAATAATAATACATCAGTTTTATATAGCGCTTTTCATAGTACTCAAAGACGCTTTACAGATATTGATACACACATACATAAACATAAACACACCCACACCCACACCCACACACACAAAATACGAAAATGAGAGGGTGATCAGTGGTGGTGGTGGTGGTGGGGGGGTGGTCATGTGTCATATGCAATCTTGAACAGGTGGGTCTTGAGGTGGCATTTGAAAAAGAGTAGTGTGTCAGAGTTGCAGATGGCCAGGGGGAGGGAGTTCCAGAGGGTGGGGGCAGCGATGGCGAAGGCCCTGTCACCAATGGTCCGGTATTTGGTTGTGGTGATAGGGGTGAGGAGACGGAGGTACGGGTCAAGTACACGGGTGCAAGGTTGTTGAGGGCCTTGTAGGTGATGAGGAGGATTTTGAAGTGTATGCTATGTTTTATGGGGAGCCAGTGAAGTCGATGGAGGACAGGTGGGATGTGCTCTCTGGAGGGGGTGCGGGTGAGCAGTCGGGCAGCAGAGTTTTGGACGTATTGTAGTTTTTGGAGAGCAGTGGAGGGGAGGCCGTACAGGATGCTATTGCAGTAATCGAGTCTGGAGGTTATAAAAGCGTGGATTAGTGTCTCATCAGCTGTGGAGGAAAGAGTGGGTCGAAGACGTGCAATGTTACGCAGGTGGAAGAAGGATGTCTTGGTTATATGGTTGATGTGTGATTTGAAGAAAAGTGTAGGGTCTATGTAGATACCAAGATTTTTTATGAGGGGGGAGGGAGTTACAGAATGACCATCAATACAGAGTGTGAAATCTTGACAGGTGGCCATGATGGGTTTTGGGCCAAAAACGATGATTTCAGTTTTATTGCTGTTTAGTTTGAGGAAGTTGTGGTTCATCCATGTTTTGATGTCTGTAAGGCAGTCGGTGATAGTGGCGAGGATGGTGGGACAGATGGTTTTGGAGGTGATGTACAGCTGGGTATCATCGGCATAGCAGTGGAATTTGAGTCCATGGCGGCGGATAATGTGACCAAGTGGAAGTATGTACAGAATGAAGAGTAAGGGGCCCAAGACTGAACCTTGGGGAACTCCGTGTATGACGGGGGTGGTGTGGGATTTGTGATGGTTGATGGTGATGTAGTGGGATCTGTCAGACAGGTAGGATTTAAACCAGGAAACGGCTGTGTTGTTGATGCCAATGGATTCCAGGCGGTTGAGATGGATGGTGTGGTTTACAGTGTCGAAGGCAGCGCTGAGGTCGAGAAGGAGGAGGATGGTGAGGGAGCCAGAGTCAGAGGAGAGTAAGATATCATTGGTGACTTTGAGGAGTGCTGTTTCAGTGCTGTGGTGGGTATGGAAACCGGATTGGAAGATTTCGTATAAGTTGTTGGTGTGTAGGTGGGTCTTCAGTTGAGTGGCGATGGCTCTTTCCAGGATTTTAGACAGAAATGTGAGGTTGGAGATGGGTCTGAAATTGTTGGGGTCGTCAGGGTCAAGGCCGGGTATTTTGAGGAGAGGAGTGATGGCTGCGAGTTTGAGAGGAAGGGGTACTGTGCCAGAGGTGAGGGAGGAGTTGATGATGTCCATGATTACTGGGGAAAGGGGTGTGAGGCAGGCTTTGACAAGTTGAGATGGCATTGGGTCCAGGGGAGAGGTAGATGACTTCATTGTGGTGATGATCTTGGAGAGGTCTGCAGAGGTTATGGGAGTGAATGTAGACAGCTGGTGGTGAGTGGATGAGAGGAGTGTGGGCTCTGATGGTAGGGATCTGGCAGGGGACGATACAAGCTGGTTGTGGATTCTTTCAATTTTTTTGTAAAGTCGTTCAAGTTGCCGGAGTAGTAGGCTATGAGGCTACTTCGCAGTATGCACAGAACTTACGTAGCCTACTATGCAAATGAGTGAAGGTTTGGCAAAATTGCGTTTGCACTGGACATGGACTTTGTAACATTTGTCCAATTAGTCTCCTGGTTGAACCGTTTGCCCCATTGTAGATAAAATGCTATTTGTCCCAATTATGGCACACATGCCAACCTATGAAACTATCTATGTGAAAAGCCTTGGGACAATCCAGCACCAAAATTTTAGTTTAACTTGCAATTTAAACGCAGACCGCAGACACCCCAAGAATAGCCAGACAACTATTCAGAAGATGGCAGTGTACCTATCAGCAAATGACTGCTTGATTAATAATATACCATTTACATAAATGAAGCTACTTGCTAACTAGCTGTTAGCAACTGCCTTCAGAGATTGAGAAATAGTCTAGCTGCATTCACTCTGACATCAAGTAATCTATCCAATGCATTTGTGCTGATGTCGTATGTCATTTTTGAATTTCTTTATCTCATCACGTTTCTGTTGGGAATCCAATGGTTACACGAACAAAGTTACTCAAAATAAGCTAGCTCTTAAAAGTTCAAGCAAAGCCTTTATAACTTCATTAACCATGTGTGAGTAAAGTTAACACTTGACAATGTCTCAGGAAAGTAGACAAGCTACTGACTACTCTCAAAACAATTCACCTGTCCTACAACACCCATGTTACCATGACAAAGATAACGCTTTATAGCAAAGGTATCGATTTAGAAAATTGATAGGAAACTCAACAGACTAGGTCAAGCTATCCTATATCCTAAGTCAGCCTGTTCACACTCAGCACTGCCCCCCACACACAGCCCATCATCAGCACCCACCCCCCACATCACCACTACCACCGGTCCCACACACTACAGTCCCATTCCTCCTTTTTTGCCCATCACCCCGCCTCATGCCCCCTCATGATGAAGTGAGAGGGCACATTTGTTTGTACTGTTTAATTGAACGCTGCGGGCCCTTCTGCCCTGCGTGTGTCCCCAGCAGGGGAAGCAGACCCAACTGCTGCACGTGTTTGAGGAGGACCTGATTCGAGGGGACCAGAGGAGCACTGAGAATGATGAACCACAGGAAGCACCACCTACAGACTTCGGTGAGGAATCTGGAATTTTCCATTCCATTTCATGTTCTTTTTGCTTCTGGTTTTAGTACAGTAGTGTACTGCTGTAAAACTCTGTTCTGCACATGCATCATTTAAAGCCACCATGGTGTTAATTCCAGGCTTGTGAAAGAGCTTTAGATCACGCACAGGCCACACACACACACACACACACACACACACACCTCATAGCTAGTCAGTCAGACAACACCTTTCTGTCTTTGCTGTTGGCTGAGGAATTTAGCAGTGAGCCATGGCGCAAACCATACATTTTTTACTTGAATCAAAATTGAGAGCGAGACATTCTGCCCTTTTGTTTGTTTTACTTTTTTCCCTTTTATCTGTGTTCTAGCCTGTGGCCGGCCCATGTTCTCTGCACAATTCTTCCTAGTTGTGATGGAGGCCACGGCCACTGGGCGGTCCTTGTTGCACATGTGGCACCTACAGCTCTCAGCTGAACCTGTCTCCTCAGGTATAAACACCATCCTGTGGCCATCTCCCAGCTCTATGCGCCTCTCCCTGTCTCCACCATATACTCTATTCACCCTCTCACTGTAGGCACGTTCTCTGAACTGTGTTTGGTCTTAAAGGCGGAGTAAAGTAAAAAACATATTTGCATTGGTAAAGTATGAAATGTATCCGAAAAATTATGAACAGCTTTTCACTGTTTTTCACTAAAAAAACATCCGGCTTACATCATGAGGACTGTGTTTAGCTCTGTATAGCATTACTTCGGTCTGCACCCCTACAGTATCTGAGCATAGAAATTGCCGCCTACATTTCACTGCTCTTAGACCTAATTTTACCTTGAAGTATTCATATTCACTAACTCATTCATATTTACTCAAAATTGATAAGCTGCTGAGGAACTACTCTTTATTACTATTTATAAGGAACTTGAAGGCATTATTTTGATTTTCTTCTGTCTTTGCCCAAACTTACCATGAGTTCCCTTGGAGGATCTTGGCACTAACAGCCAACAGCCACTGCTTTCATTTTTCTGTTTTCTCTCTCATTTCATCTTGTCTATTTCAGGCGAAGCATCCACACCCACTGCACAAGAACAGAGCAGCTCGGGGTTTGCTGGCTTTGAGACACTGCGCTCTCCCCCTGCGCAGCCCCAGCAAAGCGGATTGGGTCCCTGCGGCCTCCATGGCGCCTGCCGTCTGGCCCTGCACAGTGCTCGTGTCTACAGCCAGGAACTGGAGCTTCCTGCTGATGTGGAGGTCATCAAAGTCACACCTGCTGCAGGTGAGCCAGGGGGGGTGAACAGGCGCACATGTACCTGTTTTGCTCTTCCCACAGAGGGTGGAGGTGGATGCAGAGTGAAAGTCTCAATGGTAGACCAAAGCTTTATGTAAGAATAGTTTTTGTGTGTCACTTAGACATAGGCATAGGCACTTAGGCATGTCCACTGCACTGTAGGACCCAAGAGGGCCCATTGTGTTGTAGGAGGCCAGATAGTCAATGGTAGATCAAAGTGTTATGTAAAAGAGCAGTTTTTAAAAAGAAGGAAAAAAACATGGGTATGCTAGATTGCCACACCACTTATAGGTTCAGACAATGTTACTAGTTTCATCTGCCATATACATAGTAATGGTTCCTGTTGCAGGCAGTGTCGCAACTCTATGACCTGTCTTATATTTAGGTCTTTGTTATTGGCTGAATTGTATTACTGGCTGAATTTTATTACATTGGGTCATTGTCATTAGTTTATTATGTTATAGGGCCCTATTTTGCTGCGGCGCATTGTGCATTCGCGACATGCGCATGCTGTCATTGCTATTCTGTGCCAGCGCATCGTTCATTTTTTCAGGCAAAAAAATCACGTTGTTGACATTGCGCCGTGACGGGCGTGTCAGCGAAAAGAAGAGGTGGTCTGGCGCAAAGCGCACCAGATGCTATTATAAGGACGCAAAAACCATTTTCCTATAGACCAGCGTATGGCTTTTTGTCAGTTGTCAGTCACGCAAGGCTAAAAAGCTATTTTAGGGGCGCACAAGGCTTTGAACCCTGATGCACCTGCTGTTGGGCCAGAGAGGCAAGCTGAACTGGCAGAAAAGTTGCAACATGTATAGTCTGTATAGCCATGTATTTTTGTTTTAGTAAGCAAACAGGCACAAATAATGAGAGTATAGCAATGTTTTGCCGTTTATACCAATGTTCTGCAGTTTATTTACGTTTTCTTTTGTCGTTTTAAATAAACGATTGCAATGTTCTGCAGTTTATTTACAATTTCTTTTGTCGTTTTAAATAAACAGCGTAGCAAGTTATAAGAAATAAAATGGACAAATCATCAAAAAGAAAACTTGATGGACCTCCTCCACTGAACAGCTCCTCCCGTCTGGGTAAATCCACCATCGTAATAGCAACAGGCCATGGACAATGCGCCCGCTGGCTCTTAAAGGGAATGAGAGTATAAATTCTCATTGGTTAATTGTATGTAGGGTTGCACGGTATACCGGTACTGATTTGGTACCGCGGTACTGAGGCATTTGAAACGGTACTATACTGCATTTTGATAGGTACACCTTACAGGTACCTGACACGTGGCGTCGTAACGTTATGAGGAATGCTTGTAGAGAAAAAAAGACGTTGAAGACGGAGAGATAGTGGAGCACGGAGGGGAGAATGGCTGCTGCCACCACGCTGCAACTTGTGGACAAACCATGGGCGCTAAGTGCCATATGGCAGTAAAAACAAATGAGCAAGACGAGGCAATTGACGCTGATGCACCAATGTGTAAACGGTGTTTTAAAACATGCATGGCTAAAAGCAGAAACACATCTAATTTAGCCACCTGCACACTGAGTAGAGGGAATGACAGGTAATTTACTCATGACATGTACCCTTTTCAAATGTAATAGTTCAATAGTTTTAAGTGCAACACATGATAGAGTTCTCATCAAACAGAAAAAACACGCAGCAACCACCACATTTCACGTTTTGCAATATATTGTACACCCCAAAAGTTCGTTTCAGTTCATAATAGCAGTCTTGCAATACACCACCAAAGCCCAACACCCTAGCAGGCAAAGGTTCAAAAACGAGTTAATAGTCATTAAAAAAACATTCAGTGTTAGTCAGGGAGCATACAAGATCCATAATCCAGTCCGAGATTTGAGCAGCGAGCAGCAAACTTTCTCCAGTGTAATACGTTTCAGCAATTAGACAACAGAGTTATCCATATGAGTTTGTTGATCTATTGCACATAATTCAGCACAAAACGACGACGGTAGTGTCAACTCGTGAGGGAAAACAACACGCGCACGATAAAGCTCTCCACATTCAACTGGATACTTGATTGCTCCATGTTACTAGCATGTAGCATCCATGTTCGGATAAAAACAAAAAAGGAGAGGCCAATTAATGAAATAGCGCCATACTGCCAAATGGCCACACTAGGTATTACACCTAATAATAAGGTAAGACGATCTATGGGTAAGAGAGAGAGGGCTTTGGCAGGAAAGTTATTAGAGAAAATGCAAAAAACGAATTCTAATAAACTGACATATTGAAAGGGCAGAGGTTGTTACAATACATGCATTATCTTTATAAAATAACAAACTTTTACATACACATTTAGTCATTTAATGTGTTAGAAATACTGGTAACATACTATTTAAAGACACTGGTGCTACTTAAGACAGGTTGATGAAAATGTGATGAAAATATTTTTTAGGTTATGTATCTCAATGTATATAAGGCCTTAGTTTGTATGACAAATGTATCACCTTATTTATTTGAAAAAAAACCCCCACCTTTATTTGAAAAAGTATCGAAAAGTACCGGAATACCTGTTGGTACCGGTACCAAAATGTTGGTATCGTGACAACACTAATTGTATGTTACGCCCAAAACACACGCATGACTAATGAAGTCATTTAAGACCAACCCTTCTGAACAATGCGCCTCGCGCAATGTTCACTTTTCCCGCCGTCAAAATACCAAATTGTGTCGGGAACGCCCCCAAAGCAACTTGCGCTTCAGACTTTAGACAATGTGCATATGATCGTGAAAATAGAGCACCCAGGCTCTGCTAAATTTAAAATTATTGTTCACTTTAGTGTGTCATGTTGTGTATTGTTTGTTATGCCACTGTCAAAGAAAAATTAAGGTCCAAGTCTATTGGCAGTTAATATGTTGTTGGCTATGTAATATGTTGTTATTACTCCAAAGTTTAATTTTGTAGGTGCAATTGGTACACCTCACCTGGAGCTCCATATATAAAAGTAGCCAATCCTCACGCCGGGGCACGATAAGTAAATGTAGGGAAAACCAATCCTCACATTGGGTGCCAAAATAAAATGTAGATGAAACCACTGTACACAGTGCACCAGTTAATTAACATGGGTCAATTGGTCTTAATTGATCAGTCTCCTTAATAATCATTCTCATCTCAGACTCATAAAGTATTAACCATCAACTATAATGATTAATAATAAACACTTAATTCATGGCAAATATCTGTTAATGAAGGCAAGTGAATTTTTTTCTTGGCAGTGGCTCTCGTATTATTGTAGCAAAAACAGTTAAATACAGTCTATTCCAAAGATATAGTTTATTAAGTGTGCTTGCAGAGCACACTTATTGTTATCCCACCGTTTATTATTAAGTGTGCTTGCAGAGCACACTTATTGTTATCCCACCGTTTATTATTAAGTGTGCTTGCAGAGCACACTTATTGTTATCTCCCCGTTTATTATTTTTCTCCTGACCCAGATTTTGCAGACGCTGCTACTCCTCAGGCTTTCGAGATAGAGACACCGTTCCAACTCTAAAACGCCCGGCCCGGTTTGGACATGACCGTTCACCGTTCTATTAACCGTACCTCTTGACGTTCGTCCGCTATTGTCGTTTTTCTGCAACTTTGTCGCCATTGAAATGAATGGCGGAATGTTCAGGCTGATGATGTCACAGTACACTGCTCTACTCTAGCAGCTAGAGTGAGCTCTGCCCTCACTCAAGATTTTTCAGACGTTACTACCCCTCAGGCTTTCGAGATAGAGACACAAGACCGCCGGACAAGACCGCCTACATTTCTGTATGCCGTACCTCTTGTCGTTCGTTCGCTATTGTCGTTTTTCTGCAACTTTTGTCGCCATTGAAATGAATGGCGGAATGTTCAGGCAGCTAGAGTGAGCTCTGCCCTCACTGTAACCTCCACTCGTTTTTTTAATGATTAAAACTTAACCGCTTAACCTATAAACTTCATTTAAACTTTGTAAGAGAGGTCTGGGATCTGGCTGTGACTTGTGTAAATTTCATGTATCAACTACTTAAACTGTTTGAGGCAGGACAGTTTAAAAATGGTGTCAGACAGTCTATGGGATTTTGCCATACATTTCATCATCTTACTGTAAACAGGTCAGGGTGCATGTCTGAAGTTTTAAATGATCAAAACTCAACCGTTTAACCTATAAACTTGATTTAAACTTTGTAAGAGAGGTCTGGGATCTGACTGTGAGGTGTGAAATTTTTATGCGGCAACTACTTAAACTGTTTGAAACAGGACAGTTTAAAAATGGTGAAAGAGCGGCAGACAATACTGTGGCAGTTGCACCTGGACCAACTGCCATTTTTTAAACGTGGAATGTTCAGGAATAGAACTCTCGAGTGATGTCATAATACCCATGCCATGGCCTGCATAATGTTCTGCTATGGGAGTGTATTGCAGCCTGTAGTAGTAGCTATGCTAACTATGCTACAATGCAAAATAATTAACTGGGTTAAAAGTGTTACTTGGTTGACTCAGCTAGTATTTGTTAGCAGTAATGTTAACAATGGTAATAATGCTAACAATACTAATTATGCTAACTATGCTAAAATATGAAGTAATTAACTGTGGTAACAGTGTTGTGTACCTATATTAGCTAAGGCTATTTACCATTATGCTAACAATGCTAGCAATGCTAACTATGCTAAAATGCAAAGTAATTAATTGTGCTTACAGTGTTGTGTAGCTATTAGGCCTGTAACGGTATGTGTATTCGTACCGAACCGCTGGAAAAACAGACGTTCGGTTCAATACAGTGCTGTACCGAACGAATACAGCCAGTATGTGTTTTACATGTTGCTGCCACTACATTTGGCTGTTTTTAACATTCACGAGGATAGCTGTATGTGGTTGGAGCTCTTATATACAGTCGATGGGTTGGAGTAGTAAGGGAAACTCGTTTGTGATTTGTGCTCTTATGACCACGTGGAGGTGACGTCACACGGCGAACCAAACGAGCCTTTCCATTCTTACCACTTCACTTCAAAACCTTTACCGTGGCAGCCTGGCTGGCCAACATAAGTTGTCCCGCAAGCTAGCCTACATCTAACAGCAGCAACTGATTCAAAATTGCACATTGCAGGGGCTACATGGGCTAAATATTATCGTTGTGTTGCCTAGATATTATTTAAGTGTTGTAATATCATTCTACAAATGCAAGTAGTGCACTAGTACAAGCTTGTGACCGTATTTGTTAGCCAGCTTGCTAATAGTTAGCTAGTCGTAAACTAACTTGCTATCTTAAAACTTCGAGTGATTAAATGGTAATCTAGAGTACTCTGCTTGTCTTAAGTCAGTTCGTGTTACATTTAAATAACAATTCGTGACGGCACCATCACTTTTGGTCACTCAGAGACTTTAAATCATACAAACACTTTAACGTTAGAGGTTCCACAAGTCCACAAAATTTTTTGTAACTCCTGCCTCTTAAGCAAACGTCACGCACTAAACACACCACACGCTCATCTAATTGGTCATAACCAATGGTCATAACATCATTCTCATTTAAATAAACTTATCTTCCTGGCAAAAAAATATGAAGATTTAGATTTACAATGAATTCCTTATTGTAACTGGAACTGAGTGCTGCACTTTAAATGTTGATTTTGTTTACTGTAAAAAGGAATGTATTTTTTATTTCAAACATTGGTTAATTTGAGAATATTTCATTTAACTTATTGGTACCAAGCAGCACTTTGAATTTTTTTACTGTTTCCATTTCTATATTGACATTTTGGTTAAATAAACAACACCATGCTGAGGAAGAAAATGGTTTCGCATTTTATTTCTATACTGTACCGAAAATGAACCGAACCGTGACCTCAAAACCGAGGTACGTACCGAACCGTGATTTTTGTATACCGTTACACCCCTAGTAGCTATATTAGCTGAAGCTATTTAGCAGTTATGTTAACATTGCTAGCAATGCTAACTATGCTAAAATGCAAGCACACTTTTTGCATTTTCTGCGGGAATGCAGTCTAGTTAACTGATGAACTACAAGTGTGAACTAATCCTACAGGTTGTGCTGGTGTGTGTGTGTATATGGAAGACAATAGGGTGGTGTGTATATGTGTGTGTAGCTTTCCTGTTGGTTAGTCAAATGGTCAATGGGATGTGTGAGGAGATAACGCGAGAGCGGCAGAAGGGCACATGATTAACTTCCTTTGAAACAATAGACTAGTGCTGCTAGGCTATTGTTAGCTAACATTCCTTTTGACCAGGTACCTCAGTGCAGTGCATGGGATAAAAGTTAGTAAGAGGGAGAGAGAGCATGCATTATCTGTCTACCAAAGTAGCAAATAAAACTAGACTGCATTCCTGCAGAAAATGCAAAAAGTGTGCTTGCATTTTAGCATAGTTAGCATTGCTACCAATGTTAGCATAACTGATAAATAGCTTCAGCTAATATAGCTACACAACACTGTAAGCACAGTTAATTACTTCACATTTTTAGCATAGTTAGCATTGTTAGCATAATTAACATTGTTAGCATAATACTAGCTAGCAGCTACCAAATACTAGCTGAGTTAATTAAGTAACACTGTTAACCCAGTTAATTACTTTGCATTTTAGCATAGTTAGCATTGCTAGCATTGTTACCATAATGGCTAAATAGCCTCGGCTATTATAGGTACACAACACTGTTACCACAGTTAATTACTTCATATTTTAGCATAGTTAGCATTATTACCATTATTAGCATTGCTAGCATTACTGCTAACGAATACTAGCTGAGTCAATCAAGTAACACTTTTAACCCAGTTAATTATTTTCCATTTTAGCATAGCAGCATAGCTAGCATTGTTAGCATAAAGGCTAACAAACGTTTGCTAAGTACAGAGATAACTACTACAGATAACTACTATAGGCTGCAATACACTCCCATGGCAGAACATTATGCAGGCCATGGCATGGGTATTATGACATCATGCATTCTATTCCTGAACATTCCACATTTTAAAAATGGCAGTTGGTTCATGGTTGGTCCAGGTGCAACTAGTTTATAGGTTAAACGGTTGAGTTTTGATAATTTAAAACTTCAGACATGCACCCTGACCTGTTTACAGTAAGATGATGAAATGTATGGCAAAATCCCATAGACTGTCTGACACCATTTTTAAACTGTCCTGTCTCAAACAGTTTAAGTAGTTGCCGAATGAAATTTACACAGGTGACAGCCAGATCCCAGACCTCTCTTACAAAGTTTAAATGAAGTTTATAGGTTAAGCGGTTCAGTTTTAATCATTAAAAAAACGAGTGGAGGTTAGAGTGAGGGCAGAGCTCACTCTAGCTGCTAGACACATTCCGCCATTCATTTCAATGGCAACAAAAGTTGCAGAAAAACGACAATAGCGGACGAACAACAAGAGGTACGGTATACCGAAATGTAGGTGGTCTTGTCCAAACTGGGCCGGTCGTTTTAGAGTTGGAACGGTGTCTCTATCTCGAAAGCCTGAGGAGTAGTAACGTCTGAAAAATCTTAAGTGAGGGCAGAGCTCACTCTAGCTGCTAGAGTAGAGCAGTGTACTGTGACATCATCAGCCTAAACATTCTGCCATTCATTTCAATGGCGACAAAGTTGCAGAAAAACGACAATAGCGGACGAACGTCAAGAGGTACGGTTAATAGAACGGTGAGTGGTCATGTCCAAACCGGGCCCGTCGTTTTAGAGTTGGAACGGTGTCTCTATCTCTCTAACAAATGGTCACTCAAAGTCTACATTGTATGCAAAGTCTACATTGTAAACAGTGTATGTTTACATCAGACATAGGTTTAACACTTTCTTGCTATGCCATGTTATATTCTAACTATGCCCAATTGCTCACGTGAAGGTTGCTTTCTGTTTCCTTTGATGAAGTTGCTTGAATTCTGTGGTTGGTTGATTCAGGAGAGTCTAGTTGAGGTTACATCGATGGATGATCTGCGGTGTTCCAATTAAAGAGTCCTTTTAGACTTGTTACAGGAAAGTTCTCTCTCAGCCTGTAGCTGAGGATCGACTTCTTGATTAAGAGGTTTCCTACTGTGGTTCGTCATGCATAGACATTTATAGAAACTATACTTCCTTAGCGTCTGGCTAGAAATCCTGTGAATTAGAAGTAGTCGAACCTGCCGTTCGACCTACTGTTTTTTTTTTTTTTTTTTTAAAACCCTGTTTATTGAATTTAAGCATAGGACAACAACATAACACCCCCCCCCCCCATGTGCCCCCTACAGACATTAACAAATATACATTTAAACGTAATTACAAATATAAATAAAACTACAACCAAGGAGTACAAAACATGACAGCAAGAAAATGACCCAAAACACTAGTCCAAACTATGCCAAAACTACCTCAGGAAAAAAGAACAAGATGGTAAGCTTGAAAACATGGAGTGGCCAGCACAATCTCCAGACTTAAACCCCATCGAGCTGGTTTGGGAAGAACTGGACAGAAGAGTGAAAGTCAAGCAACCTACAAGTGCCACACATTTATGGGAACTTCTGCAACAAACTTTGGAAGAACTTTCTGAAGAATATTTGATTTCCCTTGCAGAAAGAATGGCACGAGTATGCTCAGGTGGCTACTTTGATAAGTCAAAAGTTTAGAATACATTTTGGTTTATAAATTGATTTCATGATATTTTTTTCAACTTAAATTGCTTATTTGTCCTGTGCTTTCATTTTTAGAGTGCAATGACACAATAAACTGAATTTTCAGTAAAAAACTGGAAAAAGCGTGGTGTTCTAAAACTTTTGACCGGTAGTGTATATAGTTCTTCTCTGGCTTGAAAGTCATTGAAGTCTCACCTGCAGCAGGTGAGCGGGTGGCAGGGGGGCAGGCCAGACACACCTGTTTCACTCTCCCACTGAGGTGGATGCAGAGCAAGGTGCTTTAGAGAGCAGCGCTGGTGCAAGGCTGTGAGCCCAGCAGTGGCTGTTTTTGACCCAGCTAGCCAGGCCTAATTGGGCAGTTTGTTTTTAATGACCTGTGCTGACCCTGCTGGCATGCTGTGTCCGCTGTCAAGAAGCCAGAGTTTGGCAACATGACAAATGATATACACAGAGAAGAACAGATTGACCAGGCAGAGGTGTTTCAAGGGCACCTTCTTTTCTATCTGGTCATGTGGCTCAGATCTGCTGATATGTCTGCTGCACTAAATGCCCCAAGAGGCTGATAGTGTTGTAGAAGGATGTCAGAGGGTCAATGGTAGACCAAAGCATAATCTAATGCAGTGGTTCTCAAAAAAATCTGATTAGTACTATTAGTAGTACTATTAGTACAAGATACCAGATTCCCCCCATGTCGAAATGCAAGTGGTTGGACTATTATAACACAAATATATAAACCACAGTTTCATTGTAAATCTATCAATTAAAATGGAGGTTATGAATTGAAACCGTCACACGATGTCAATGCAGAGCAACTGGGCTCGAGACTTTTTTCCCTTTTTTATTTATTTATTTATTTATTTATTTATTTTTCACCGATTTTTCGTCAACGATTGCCAGGACACTGGAACTCTGGGGGACATGAATCTTTGTCAGTGAATGTTTTTTGTGATATGTCGGTGTTACAGGGGCGTATCGACCCAGCCCATGGTATATATCTTGGACTGGGAAGGTGGGAATTGCACAAAATATGCCATGCACAATCAGCACAAAGACTTCTTAAAGCACAGCACATGCCATAAAATTTGGCCCATAGGGGGCGCTGTAATTGTACAAAATGTCGTTTTGCCTATTATCTAGAGAACGGTAAGGTTTACAAGCAGTTCTTTTTTGTTGGGAAATCTATTGACCCTCCCACATTGAAAACACTGGTCGACGTCCACTTCCAACAAAAAGAATTTCCGTGAAATTTTAACATCGCGAAAACGAAACCAAACGAACTCGTCATAGGCCGTTCATGTGAATCTCACCAAATTTGGTACATGTCATCTACACACATTGGTGACAAAAAGTTATCAAAGGATTTATCTTGAGATAAACCGTTTAAAAGTTATTTGTCAATGAAAATTTGAAACATAGCTTAAAATTCTTCAAAAGTCTATATTTTGGCTTTTAATTGTACTAATGTGATGAAAATTGACATGCCAACTCTAAACAGCTTTCTTATCATGCTCATCAAATTTATTGACATTTTGGCAAAGGGAACAATGTTTTTTGTCGAAGCTAGGTGTCCAAAAACTGTTTTAAAAAAAAAAAAAAAAAAAACTCGTCAACAATGTTTCCCAAGGCGACAATTTTGTTTTAGTATGCTGATGTTACAGAGGCCTATCAACCCAGCCCATGAACATTAACTTGAAACATAGCACCACCTAGTGATATGGGTAAATGCAAAAATTGGGATTTTGTATTGCCAATATCTTGGACTGGGAAGGTGGGAACTGCAGAAAATATGCCATGCACAATCAGCACAAAGACTTGTAAAAGCACAGCACATGCCATCAAATTTGGCCCATAGGGGGCGCTGTAATTATACAAAATGTCATTTTGCCTCTTATCTAGAGAACGGTAAGGTTTACAACCAAATTCTTTTGGTCGTGAAATCTATTGACCCTCAAGCATTGAAAACACTGGTTGACGCCCACTTCCAACAAAAACAATTTCCGTGAAATTTTAACATCGCGAAAACAAAACCAAACGAACTCGTCATAGGCCGTTCATGTGAATCTCACCAAATTTGGTACATGTCATCTACAGACAATGATGACAAAAAGTTATCAAAGGATTTATCTTGAGATTAACCGTTTCAATGTTATGTCAATGAATATTTCAAACATAGCTTAAAATTTAGCAAAATACCATATTTTGGCTTCTAATTGCTCAAATTTGGCCAATGTTGATATGCCAACTCTACACAGACGTCTTTTCATGTGCACCAAATTTTGTGACATTTCGTCACAGGGGGCGATGTTTCTTGTCAAAGCTAGGTGTCCAAAAATGTTTTTTGTCAAATAACTTGTCAACAAATTTTCCCAAAACAATGATTTTGTGTTAGTATGCTGGTGTTACAGAGGTGTATCGACCCAGCCCATAAACATTCACTTGAAGCATAGTACCACCTAGTGATATAGTTGAAGGCAAAAATTCTGATTTTGCTTTGCCAATATCTTGGACCGAGAAGGTGGGAACTACACAAAATATACACAAACACACAGAATTTCATTCATTCAAAGCCCACATCCATGCCCACTTCCAGCAAATCATTTCCACACAAACTCTCACCTCACAACACTGACCTACCACAAACTCATCATACCTGCAGTTCCCACACTTCAATACACTGCGGCGCTATGCGGTACATCTAGTTTCATCACTTGTCTGCCATTGCTTTGTAAATATTAAAGTATTTTACTTTGAAAATATAAATAGGATAATGAAATGTTGACCTGACGTTGTGGTGATACATTGTACTATAAAAGGAGTCGTACATATTCAGGAGACAAAATATGCCATTCATGATTGACCAAGGAAAATTGACATGGTCTGAATTTTGTCACTAGCTTGTTGACTGTTAAATGAAAGGTACTGTGACGTTGCTTCTAATTTTAATTGAGAAATTTTTGGTGCTTTTTTTCAGGTCATCTCAGCTCCTCATCTCTTCAGCCAGCTGGCCGAGCTCCCTACCTCCTGGCCACCTCCTGCTCCGATGGACAGGTGCGCTTCTGGAGGTGCAGCCTTGTACCCGAACCGCTGCTGGACAGCCATACATTAGTGTACGTCTGGGAGCAGTGGCCTCTCCTGGTGGAGGAGGGCTTGGCCAATAGCAGTGCGATCAGCATCCCCAGCAGACCAATTGCGGCCTGCTGTTGCCACACCAGCCGAGTGGCTGTGGCCTACCGCGACACTTCCACACAGCCAGAGGCAAAGAGTGTGAACTGTCCGCTCCTGGTGGGCATATTTCAGTGCGAGTCCACAGGAGGCTCCCAGTGGGTCCTAGAGCAGACGCTACAAGTAGATGGCTCCACCGAGGTCAGCTTTGGAGGAAGCCTGTGCTCTGTGCCTGAGAATTGGAAAGATGGTGTCTCAGAGGAGTGTCAGTTCAGTGGCCGAAGTGCCATTCACCTAGACTGGGTGTCGCGAGAGGATGGATCACACATCCTTACTGTTGGTGTGGGCTCCAGGCTGTACATGTACGGGCCTCTCCTGGTCAAGCCGCCAGAACTGGGCCTCTCTGACGGGGGTGGCAAAGATGGTGGGACAGGTGCATCCAGGCTGGTTCTCCTACGAGCTGTGGACCTGGTGTCATCAGTGGAGGGCTCACTGCCCATCCCAGTGTCCCTGTCCTGGGTGCGAGACGGGATCCTTGTGGTTGGCATGGACTGCGAGATGCATGTTTACTCCCAGTGGCAGCCGCCCACCCTCCCTAGCAGGTCTATCAGCACATCCAAGGGAGCAGGGGACTCGGGTAGTACAAGCTCATTGGTTGCGGCTGCGAAAGATGACAGCCACACCCTTTCCCCCACTGTGACCTCTAGCAGGCCGCAGACCCGTTCGCTCACAGGTTTGGCACAGAAACTGGTTGGTAATGGCGGAAAACGAGGCACAGCTGGACTCGAGCTCCCATCCCAGCTGGAGGACAGCGGCCTGTTTGAGGCTGCACACCAGCTGTCGCCAACCTTGCCTCAGTACCATCCTGTTCAGCTGCTGGAGCTCATGGACCTGGGCCGTGTGCGGAGGGTCAAGGCCATCCTCTCTCATCTGGTCAAGTGTGTGGCAGGAGAGGTGGTGGTGTTAAAGGGGGAAGTCGGCTCCAGTGGGGGCGGGGGTAGCAGTACTCGGCAGCGCACCCGGACGTTCAGCACAGGTGGGAACACATCATCATCGTCATCGCGGGATGCCAAGCTGTTTCAGCAGGACTATACGGAGATCGAGTCTGTCCCGCCGCTGCCTTTGTACGCCCTCCTGGCGGCCGACCACGACTCTCCTGGGAGCACCACCAAAGATGAGCCGGCAAGCACGGGTCCTGACAGCAGCCGAGGTAACGGCCGAGGCAGCGAACGTGGAACTATTTCTGTTATCGGCATAGTGCCTATTATAAGCCATTACCATTGGTGTTCAACTTAAAAAATGACATGGTCAAAAAAATCTGTTGTATTGTCTAGGCCGAGGCTCCAGCCTCCGAAGTGACCCTTCTAGCAGTGCCTACGACCAGCTCTTCCAGTCCTCTGGGATGCCCTCTAACTTGGACGAGCCGCCAGACCCATTCTGTGATGATGACGAGTATGAAGATGCGGAGAAAGCCAAAGTGATTGACCTGTCACAGTACGGCCCCGCGGCATTTGGGCCGGATCATGCCCAGGTACAGGCTTCCCAGTCATTGAAATTTTGGCACAGAATTTGACTGTTCCCTTTCCTTCATATTAACACTGCTGTTTCTTCATATAATATATTGTAGAAATAGTAGGAGAGAACATAAGTAATAAATGTGTAACAAACACAAATTTTATGACTATTACGCAATCGTCAAATAATGACTAACACATATTTGTGTAAATGGGTTGCGGGAAGTCAGAAATTTAAGTCAGGAAAAGTCATGGAAAGGTTTGTAAAAATGGGTGTGAAAATGGGTGTGTACCCTACAGGTGCTGTCTAGCTACCTGCTGCACTCCAGCCTGCCGGGCCTGACGCGCATGGAGCAAATGTCCCTTATGGCCCTTGCCGACACCGTGGCATCCACGCGCACCGACATCGGGGAGAGCCTGGGAAAGGGCCAGGGTAAGCACACCAGGAGGTTTACCAAAAGTCACTCGTGTGTAGAATTATAATCTAAGGAGGTTCACTAAGGCTCCTGGAATGGTAGTCCTTTGAAGTTGGTGTTTGGAATTATAATTGATCCAGGGAAAGGGCCAGAATACGCCCCTAACAGCTTTACTCAGGCTCTTGACATGTGAAAGGTCATAATACATACATTATGATCAAGTTGCCTGCCAACAACATGAAGATGCCTTTGCAGATTTTCCTGGGACTCTAGTCAAGTTTTATATCATTTATACGTTTATATCGATTAAAATGGAAATTGCAGTGTTCATACTTGCCTTTATATGGAAAATTTGGATTTAGTCAGTATTGCCAAGGTTCTAATCTGTGGGAGGGGCAGCACGGAAATGGAATATCCAAATTACTACTGGTTACGGATGTGTAAATGAAGTTTCTCTGTGTCTTGGGGTATTGTGGGGACAGGTGACGATTGTATTGTTTTGCTTTTGTTTTTTTTTTTGTCTTTTATTGACATTCAGTGTTTGTGTTTTTTGAGCGGGATGTGTGTGAGGATGTTTCTGATATCTTGCTGTGTCTGGGGGGTTGTGTTGTGGGGAACAGGTGGCGAGACACTGGACGAGTGTGGCCTGAGGTTCCTCCTGGCCGTGCGTCTGCACACCTTCCTGCAGACCTCGCTGCCCCCCGCCCACCGTGCCCAGCTGCTGCTCCAGGGTACGCACGCCTGACCCTCCGCCACGCTTCTTCACTCGTCTCCGCTTCTCAACCAACCAACCTACCTACCACCTTGCCCAAGGGCAGCTAAAAATACCCCATCCTCGCCTGCCCACACACACACACACACACACACACACACACACACACACACACAAGAGGCTGCCCTTCTTCTGCCCCCACAGACAAATGCCGCTTCGTCTCTGAGGGCCTGTTTATATCAACATACTTTTGAAACACATTTTCAATGCATTCTTCTTTTTTACTTGCCTTTACATGACACTTGTTTTAAAAATATCTCAGTACTCACTAGAAAACAGACACTAGAAGTATTGAAGGCACACAGTGCACAAGCAGCAGATTTAAATCCATAGAGTTTTTCAACCAGTGACATGACTTAAATATGTTGCATGTACAGACTCAGAGTAAAAACACAGAGTCTCGAAAAAATGGAACACATTTTTAAAAATATTAATTTAAAGGGACTAAAGCTTATGTGTAAACGAAAGGACTAGCTGCAATAAAAATATGTTTAAAAATATATTCACATGTTTAAAGAGGTCGTACTCATTAGGCTGAGAGCTCTGCTCAAGGCTACGGCTGTTGTCATAACCTACATTCTCACGTACTGGTCTTGTTAGAGTTTAGGGTGACTTAAGGTGACCTACATTTTGAATAAATAGGGTGGAGAATGTGGAGGTACAAATGAAGCACAGCATCTTAACCTGAATGTTTTGTTAACAAGCTGAAAATACTCATCCCCATCAGCCCACACACGCAGAAGACAGTGTTCCCTCTGGTCCATAGCAAACACAGCTCCCTGGGCAAATCCAAAACATTCAGTCATTCACTATGCAGTGCACTATGTAAGGAACATAACGATCTAACTCAAACCCTATAGCAGTGCTGTGTGGTGGTTATGGCAATGTATCTGATGCACTACATCGTGCATTCTATGGTGAATTTGGACAGGGCCTCTGTCTTAAATCATACATTCATAGCGCCACTTCAGGAATACTGATTCAAAATGACTACAGCATCCTAGCCTGAATCTTTCATTAGGTACGTACACACAAACTAGTTCTATTAACAGTCTGTGGTGTCTGACTGCAACGTTGTGGTGGTTGTTTACAGGCCTCTCCACGTGCCACTACGCCTGGGCATTCCACTCAGAGGCTGAGGAGGAGCTGTTGAACATGGTGCCCGCTCTACAAAAGGGCGACCCAGCGTGGCCTGAGCTCAGGGCCATGGGTCTGGGCTGGTGGCTCCGCAGCACAACCCGACTGCGCCGCTGCATCGAGAAGGTGAGTCCATCACATGGTACAAGAGTTAATCATCATGCACCAGTTGTAGAGGTGTCAATACTGGCTTCAGAAAGTCACCATGTCACATATTCCTTTTGCCTGGGTATTTCACTAGTTAGCCAATCTGTCTAATAATTAGTCTGCTCACTAGGTTCTTTTCCAGAAAGTGGTTGGGTGAAAAAGCATGGCAGAGGCAGAATTGAGCTGTACAAAATCGAATAAGCTGGTTGTCATATTCATTGTCACCGACTACTCCACGAAGAATAAACCCCTTTTGCTCCAGTCGGTTTGTTTGACTCAGACAGGCAAAGTGTAATGCTAATGTTTAGCCTACAAGCTCAGATAGTAAGCTCAGTTTATTATAACCGGAGGTAGCAAAGCTAGCGTTAGCAGTTATATAGGGCATGGGAACGGAAGTCAGCTGGGCAGTGTATTATAGCAGTGGTCCCCAACCACCGGGCCGCGGCCCGGTACCGGGCCGTGGAGCAATTGGTACCGGGCCGCACAACAAATAATCAATATGGAACGTTTCACCATGAAACAAAAAAAGCAGACGCTACACCTCAACCCGCTAAACAAAAGCTGTGCCATATCAATTAGTGGAAAACTATTCCAAAATGACGATGATGGCCCATCACGCATCCACCGGCAAATAGTGATCACTCGACCATTAGCGGGCTATCACCCACAGACGGAGCTGCTGCCATGACCGGACGGCTGTCTGGTTTAACTGCGAGCATTAAGAAAGTTGCGCCTGAATGTGAATCTACACATTGCATCATTCACAGGAAAATGCTGGCAAGCAGGAAAATGCCACCAGAATTGAACAGTGTATTGAATGATGTTGTTAAAGTTATTAACCATGTCAAAGCACAAGCCCTTAACTCGCGCCTGTTTGAGCAGCTTTGTGAGGAGATGGATGCGGAGCACAGACGTCTTTTCCTATACACAGAAATAGCATGGCTGTCCCGAGGGAAATCGCTGGTCAGAGTGTTTAAATTACGAGAGCCACTGCAAAGATTTCTGTCAGAAAAGAAGTCAGCGCTGACAGCGCATTTCAGTGACGAGGATTGGGTCGCAAAACTGGCTTACCTGTGCGACATATTCAACCTGCTCAATGAACTCAATTTGTCACTTCAAGGAGAAATGGCAACTGTCTTCAAGTTGGCAGATAAAGTATTAGATTTGTGGGGACGGCGCGTGAACAGAGGCACATTTGACATGTTTCAAATATTAGCAGGGATTTTGGGTGAAACTGAGCCTGAGCCTTCATTCACCCAACTGGTGCACGATCACCTGTCTTTGCTGTTAAAGGAGTTCGAGCGCTACTCCCCAACCACAAAGACCCACGAACTGGTAAGGAATGGATCCGCGACCCATTCGTCAACAAGCCAGGTGAACTCAGCATGTCTGTGCAAGAAGAAGATCAACTGCTGCAGATTGCAAATGACGGCGGCCTTAAAAGTCTGTTTGAGACAGCAACTCTGCCGGTGTTCTGGATTAAAGTCATGGCAGAATAGGCTACCCTGAGATCGCCACCACAGCAGTGAAAACCCTGTTGCCATTTCCAACATCCTATCTATGTGAAGCGGGGTTTTCTGCCGTGACAGCAACAAAAACAAAACAACGGAGTAGACTAGCAACACACTTCAGATGTCAATGTCTTCCATCACTCCCAGATGGGACCGTCTCATTGCAGAGAAACAAGCTCAGGGCTCCCATTGATTTGACGTTATGTTTTAACTGTTCTTTATTCGTATTTGGTTATCTTATTTTGAAGGAATGTTGAAATATTGTTGAATGTTGAAGGAATGAAAATATTTTTTTTATTTATAAATGTATCTGTGGCGCATCTGTATCTTATTTTGACGGTATATTTAAAGTAAACGTTAAGATAGCGACCAGTCACGAGTCAGAGCGCTCTGAGGCCACGCCCCCCCGGGCCGCAGTAAAATTGTCAAGCATTCACCGGTCCGCGGTGATAAAAAGGTTGGGGACCACTGTATTATAGGATAAAACCACTGCGTGTCGCCATATTGTGAGGCCATGGCACGAAATATGAAAAAAAACCCAAAAAAAAACCTTTCCAACACTGTACCCCTAACATAGCTTAATGTCCGAAAAGAACAGTCTACCATCACCAAATCGTAGTATCGACATAAAATGGCATAGCACTAGCGACTCACTGTGCATGTCCACTGGCTGCGTCGGACATGACGCGTCAAATGCCTTCAATGCATTGTCAATGAAGTCCGTCAAACCGTTACTGTCGCGGTCCCGTTCGCACGTCTGTTTGACCAGCTCTGTTGCGTCAAGAAGTTGAGCTCTGCTGAACTTAATGCAAATTAATCTGTCGGACGCGACTTGATTGACCAGTCGAGGAAGACCAGAAGGAATGGTTGCCATGTACCGTTACGGTTGGCTAGCCACAAACACACACCAAGTACGTGTTCTCGAAGTCATGGTTCTTAATAAGCCTTCATAAAAGCTTTACCTCTTTACTTTTGAAGTCATAGTGTAGAGCAGGGCTATTCAATTAGTTTTCCATTTGGGCCACATTTCGAATCCAAGAACTTAAGTTGGGCCACAAATTTTCCGCACTTACTAACAAGTGGTCATTTTTCAGTAATTGGCCTACATATAATAATAATAATAATAATAATAATAATAATAGTAACTGTGAGAGGGGGAACTTTTGGCATCTCTGCCTCTCACCGTTTTTACTGTGTTTGAGAATGAACTCTGTGTGCTACGCTTGCCACCACCTGGAGTGCAGCACGGTAATGGCGTCACTGGGTGGCGGTAATTGCACGTAATTGAATGGTCTATTTAAGAGACGAGGAATAAACGAACAGGGAAGAAACGACACGAGCAAACAGAAGGACGTCAACGACGAACAGAGAATGAACGAAGGACACGAACGAACGTTGAGAGAGTGTTTCAAGATGAACTTTGAAACAGTGTTTGACGGTTTTCTTTGTTGTTTTATGTTTGTTTTTGTTCGTGCCAGGATGGCACGGTTTTCGTTTTGTAGAAAATAAAAGACATACATATTTTTGTAACAACGTTCGTGAACTTCGGATATTTTTGTAGCCTATCACTTCACCCCTGCTTCCAGCCGGTTGGCATTCCTGATAGTGAGGAGCTGTTGGCTTCTTAACAATAACATCTTTTAGAACAGCAACACATTCGTTGCAAATCAAACACATTGGTTTGGCGTTGGCTGTCGGCAAAATAAACAAATATTTCACAGTCCATGCTGGATTGAACCGACGATTCTCATCTTCAATTTTTCGCTTGTTTACAATAGCGTGAGCTACCATGCATCATCACGTGTATGTTGCTAGGCACATCCACGCCAAATTGGGAATATTTGTTAACTATTTGCACTGTAATGAGTTAATAATATCTGGGAATGCAAAATAAATATTGTAACATTATTTATTGATTGATATTTGGTAAACTAAAATGCATATATTAAGTTTTGAAGACTAGTGAACAGTATTTTATTTTTCAAGCGCAACATCACCTCAGCCGCATCCGGGCCGCAGCCTTGCCGCGTCTGGGCCGCATGTGGCCCGCGGGCCGCCAATTGAATAGCCCTGGTGTAGAGAATAGAAAAACGTTACATTTGGAGGGGACATCGGTTACGCCCACGTCCAAAAAAAAATGTGTTGCATCCGACGCAACCAGTGGACATGCACAGTCACTCCACAATTACTCCACAACTCCACAAGTCCCTCTAGTGGTCAAATTCTACCAGTTAGACCTACATGGCATAACCATTTAAAACCAGAATTTGAGAACACAATCACAATACACAATCAATACCATGCAACAGTCATGCCACGAACATGTGTATATGTTTCTTTTGACACAGTGTGAGTCACAGCGCCGCAGGACAGTACTCTCTGTCTTTTAGTAAAGCGTTACCCTGATAGTCGGAGAATTACCGTCAGTAGCGGTTTTAGGCACGGGCGAACAGGGCAGCCGCCCGGGGCGCCATTTCGTGGGGGGCGCCACAAGCGCTTGGGGGAGAAAAAAAATAAATAAAAGCTCTGTGTATTATATCACTGCAAACGGCACATTGGCCGTTTACTAAGTGAACTTAAAACTAAGTGAACGTAAAACACTATAGGACCGCCACTGATTACCGTGACCAAGTGCTTCATGCAGTCGCTTGCTATCGTATGAATAGTTGCACTGAAGATGTGCAATATGAGCGCACCACCCAAGACATACAATAAGCACATGCGTAATTCGCATGCACAGCACGCAATATTAAAAGGTGTACGAACCACCATTTATATTCATATCAACATGGACTGCTATTATCATGTTGCACAAAGTTTGCCTGGCAAATTAACCATTTCAGGTCTTAACTGCAGCACTTGAACTTCAGAGTTTGCTCTCTGCTAATGTTTTTAATAACATAGGAAGGCTATGTGGAGTAAAATGTTAGCATGACACTGTTATAATTACACAACGTCTTTTTGTCTTTGCTATGTTGTTTTTATGTTAGATACATCATGTTAGGCATACAGGTAAAAGATAAAAGGTATACAGAGAGATACTTAGCTTCCTGTAGCAGCCATTTGATGTTGTTGCTTTGCTGGCTGTCCCTCTCCACAGCATTTCTAAGCACATTCCACCAAGGAGGTTTCAGAAGTTGAATTACATAGTCAACTAGAAAAGCACTCAGAGAGCGCAGACCTCCGCCAAGGCAGCTTAAGTCTCCACCTTATTGTCATTCTCACCTTAAGACATTAAAAGACATTAATCATGTTAAAACATTTTATTACTGGTGTAATAGTTAACTAGTGGGTTCGTTCACTCATGCTCACATGAACTTAGTTGGCTCTTCGGTGCAGGAAAGTACTTTATCTAATTTCCACTGCCAACATGAATTACTGGGCTGCTCACCACTACCGCTCTAACTCTCCTCTGTGTTTCACTGAACCCTCTAACCAAAAACTCAACAACTCCTTGACCCGCAACAGGAGCCTCATTTCCGTAACAACCTATATTCCCTCCTTTCAAAATAAAAGTAACTGTAGATTCCATGCTACACTGGTAACGTGACTGAATAAAAAATTCCTGGATCCAGATGGTTATCCGGATCACCACCAAAAACAAATCAGTTCTAAGTTAGGCCACTTCTGACCTATCTTGAAAATTTCATCAAAATCCATCCATAACTTGTCGAGTTATGTTGTTCACAAACAGACAAACGGACAAACAGACAAACCAACGCTGGCGAAAACATAACCTAACCCAACATAACATTAAGCAAGCAAGAAAGCAGCACACACAGGCGTTTGCCTGGCTTAAAGTGTAGGTGCTATGAAACCTAATTCTAATTTCACTATTCATATGCTTTTGTTGAAAATATTGAAACTAAATATCCATATGCAATGACTGCACAAATAAAAAGAATTTTAAAATAGCAAGTGAGTCTGATTCTTTCTTCTGAAAAGTTGAAATTTCTGATAGCCTTTAGCCAGTTAGTTTCATTTTGGCTGTAATTGATGCAACTTTACAGCCTAAATCAGGTGATAGCTGAGTGAGAAACAAACTGTGAAAGAATTCTGTGGCACTGTACTGGTAAAAAAAATTCAAAGTAAACTTCAAAATGCACATTATTTGCTAAGTTAATAGGCTGCATACGAATATCTACTAGACACAATTTTGTCATTTGGAATAATCTCAACAAAAATGTACAGCAAAAGTTCAGTGGACTGTCCCATACACAATTTTATTTACAAAAACTCATCAAACATTCCTTAAGTGCCTGGAAATCATGGACTGTTGGGTTCTGGTAGGCAGCAGAATTACTAGGAAGAGGGATGAATTCTCTGACTAAAAAAAATGAATGACAGTAAGTCTATGGACAGAGTTAATAATAATAATAATAATAATAATAACCTTTACTTATATAGCACAGTTCATACATACAAGATGCAGCTCAAAGTGCTTTACAGTTTGGCAAGGTCACAAACAAAACAGCATTTCTTGCAGTCCAATGCATCGGAGTAATTGAATGCAATAATGGAGTGGCGTGGTGTTTTAACAATGCAATGTCACAGCAGCGCAATGCCCTGCTGATGCTGGCTCTTGCGTGAACACAGGTAGAACATTAGTTGAATCTTGGTGGTGCAGGGGGGTTGTTCAGGCACTGTTGACAGTTCCTGCTTGTGTCCGTAGGGGCAACAGGGGTGAGGAAAAACTCCCTGAATTGTGTCTGGTTGAATTGAACCGGAAATAAAAAAAGGAAGAAACCTCAGGCAGAACCGCGTCCCCTAGGGAAGCCCTTCTGCCAGGGCTGTGGCTGACTGGGGCTTGGTTGTAGTCAGGTGGTTGATTGGTTGGATTGGACTTTGGAGGGGGGTAGGGGTCTGGGTGTCTGGGGATTGGGGTGATGGCGGGTCCTCGGTAGGGCCATTAGAGTGTAGGCGAGGCTAAATAGATGAGTCTTGAGTTGCCTTTTAAAGGCGTCGACGGACTCGGCTTCTCTAATGTGTTGTGGTAGGGCGTTCCATCTCCTTGGGGCGTGGTATGAGAAAGCTGCTTCCCCGATCCTTTTGGGTGGAGCTTCTGGGACCCTCAGGAGGCCAGCTTCGGCGGATCTGAGGGCTCGTGCAGGGATATAAACAGAGAGTGTGTCAGTGATATAGCAGGGGGCAAAACCATTTATAGCCTTGAATACTAACAGGAGTATTTTAAACTCAATTCTATAGGAGACAGGTAGCCAGTGGAGTTGAGCTAATATGGGGGTGATGTGATCCCTTCTTCTAGTTCTTGTTAGTAACCTAGCAGCCGAGTTTTGAATAAGCTGTAGTTTCTCGATTGACTTTTTGGGGAGGCCTGCAAATAAGGCATTACAGTAATCTAGTCTACTTGAGATAAATGCATGTATGAGTTTTTCAGCGTCTTGCTGGGTTAGGAACGGGCGAACTTTTGCGATATTTCTAAGGTGGAAGTAGGCGGTTTTTGTTAGTTTATTAATATGAGGTTCAAAGCTTAGGTCAGAGTCCAGGGTAACTCCTAGGCTTGTCACCTTTTCTCTGACATGTTGGTTAAGGTTTCCCAGGTTAGAGTAGAGCGCCTCGCGTTTGTCTCTGGGGCCAAGAAGCAAAAGTTCTGTTTTGCCCTCATTTAATTTTAGAAAATTATTGTTCATCCAATGTGTAATAGCTGTTAGGCAGGAGGTTAGAGTGTGTAGGGCAGTAGTTTGATTTGGCTCGACTGATATGTAGAGCTGTGTGTCGTCGGCATAGCTGTGGAAATCTACATTGTATTCTTTGATGATGTTGCCCAATGGTAGCATGTATAATGAAAATAGAAGGGGGCCAAGACAGCTGCCTTGGGCGACCCCAAAGGGCATGTTGTGCTTGTTGGATACGTGGTCACCTATACTAACATAGAATTGCCTTCCTCTAATATATGATTCGAACCATTTTAATACATGACCTGACAGGCCTACCCAGGTCTCAAGACGGTTAAGTAATATGTTGTGGTCTATAGTGTCAAAGGCGGCGCTTAGGTCTAGGAGGATTAGGGCAGAGACTTTGTTTGTGGCCATGCTGAGTCTAAGATCATTAACTATTTTTGTTAAGGCGGTCTCTGTGCTATGATTTGCTCTGAAGCCTGATTGGAATTTTTCTAATATGTCGTGTTTACTAAGGAACAGGTTGAGTTGCTTAAAGACGACTTTTTCTAGTATTTTGCTTATAAATGGGAGATTGGAAATTGGCCTATAGTTGTTGAGTGTGTTTTGGTCCAGATCGGGTTTTTTCAGGAGTGGCTTTACAACTGCGGTTTTAAAAGAGTTGGGAAAAAACTCCTGTAAGGATTGAGGTATTAATAATCTGTAGTACAGATGATGAAACGCAGCTTAAGATGTTCTTCATAAGGAAGGTAGGGATGGGGTCAAGGCAGGAGGTTGACTGTTTACTTTGTTTGACTATCTTAATCAGTAGGGCTGTAACGATACACCTAACTCACGATTCGATACACATCACGATATTTGACCCACGATTCGATACACCCCACGATATTATTATTTATTTATTTATTTTTTAAAAACCACGATTTTATTTTTTATTTTATTAACCCAATAACCACCATAGCGCCCTTTAACGCCCGTCGTATATTCTCCCATTGCGCCCGACAACAACTCCGAGTCAGAGCTAGAGTTATCCGTCTCGGATTTCAGTGTTGTAAGTTCTAAAGTGAATGTGAATACACACTAATTACAGACATAGGACTACTATGATAACTTTGTACAGCAGTTTTGCTAGGCTCTACAATGACTGGTAAAGCTTGCGCGTCAGGTTTTTCCACCTGCATCGCTCCACAACGAAATAAAATAACTTAATGAATCATCCTCCCTGCTTTATCTTACCGTATCTGTCGGGTAAGCCTAAACTCGAAGGTCCAGGAATGTAGACATTTCTTAACCTGACGCAATCCTTACTGTTTTGGGAGATGGAGTCACGGGAGCAGACAGGGGCTCTACGCGTAAAGCTAGCTACTGAACCGTGAACCCTGAACTCTGGCGAGGCGAAACAGTTCTTCAGCTTCAGTTCTTCTTCTTCGTTGCTACTTTCTAGTTACCTAATATGCCGTGATATAAGCAGTCCATATAGTTCACCCAATTCGTTTTTATTCATACAGTAAAAAAAAAAAAAAGAAAAAGAACCTTGAAGGGCATTTCGTGGTTCTGTCTTGTCTGTCGCGATACAACATCGTGGGCCTGCGCACCGCGGTGTCTCGATTTGATGCAATATCGTTACAGCCCTATTAATCAGTTCTTCTTCTGAGATGGGGCTAAAGTTATTAAGGGTTGGTGAATCCCTACGGGGAGGTTGGTGGTGATAATTGGGGTCGTGAGCAATACCGGTTCAATAATTTTTGAGAAATACGCTCTCCTTTCAGTGCGGATAGCATTATTGTAGGTGGAGATGCGTTCTTTGAGGATTAGGCGGTTGACCTCCAATTTGGTTTTCCTCCAGGTTCGCTCTGCTGCTCTACATTGTCTTTTGAGTTTTCTAACCGAGTCATTTATCCAGGGAGATGGTTTGGCTCGTGATCTACATTTTGACTGTAGGGGGGCGACTTTATCTAGGATTTCTTTTAAATTGCTATTAAAGCTGACTACCATTTCCTCAAGTGCGTCTTGCTCGTTTATGAGGTCGTGGGCAGCAACAAGGTTGGTAAATTCCCGTTCGATGGAGGTGTTTATGTAGTGCTTGCGGATTTGACTATTGCTACTGTTGGTAGTTATGATGAGTTCGGATTCAAATAGGACGCAGTAATGATCGGAAATGGCGACGTCTGATACGGTAATGTTGTTAATGTTGGTGGCGTGTGATATTACTAGGTCGAGCGTGTTACCTAGTCGATGAGTGGCCTCTGTTATGTATTGACACAGTCCATAGCTATCTAAAGTGTTTAGTAGTTCCTTCACGTTCGTGTCATGATTTTTGTTGACGTGAATATTAAAGTCTCCCACGATAATTAATCTGTCGTAGTTTGTGACTATCATTGACAGTAGGGTGGAAAATTCTGATATAAATGTTGGTGAATGTTTTGGTGGTCTATAAAGTGCGACGAGAATCAGACTGTGGTTAGTATGTACTTTGAGGGCTAAGTACTCAAAGGATGAAAAGATGCCAAGATTGATTTCAGTGCATGTAAATTCATCAGAGATGATGGCGGCTACACCACCTCCCCTTTTGCTGTCTCTTAATACCTGATAAAATTTGTAGTTTGGTGGGCAGGCTTCAATAAGGGTGGCAGCGCCGTCCTCTTTTAACCATGTTTCTACCAGGAACATAAAATGGAGCTTTTTGTCTAAGATTAAATCGTTTATAATAAAGCTCTTATTAGTAAGAGATCTTACATTGAGAAGTGCAGCTTTAATGGTGGTATTGGGATTAGTAACTCGGCGCTGGAGTGGGATGTTGATTAGGTTATTTCTTACGCAGCCTATGGTTTTAACTTTGCGTTGTCTATGATGGGTTATAATGGGGGGGGTATGATTGGAGGGAGTTTGATTGTTTCTTTGAGCCGAGTGCAGGGTGTTCAAACAGCTAAGGGTGCTAACACAGGGTAAATCATCAGCTCTGATTATACAGTGTTTCCCACAGATCAGGTGGCAATTTGTGGTGGGTCTGCGCACCGGGATAGTGTCACGGCGTCGCGAAGTCACGGCGGTCGGCGTAGTCGGTCATTGGGGTTTATGTAAAATGCGAGCAGAAGGTAGTATTCATTCTGAAGCTGCTTTAAGTTGAATGTACATTAGTATTTAAAAGACATTTTTAAATTATTATGTTTAATCTTAGTTTCTGATTGATAAGAACCCTACTAGAATCCTGTATGGACCTTCCTCCACCTAAACATGCATTACTGGACAGGCCAATAAAATTTGTATGCTCATACAAATACCTGGACTTTGTATGGAAGACCCATCACCAGATTGAAATTGAACCTGATTTTAATTAAGTTCCATTTTGTTAACTTCTTACCAAAAAAACTGGCATAAAACAAAAGTTAAAATAAATAGTAAAATGAAACATAAATACAATAGCATAAATACTTTAGTATGGAACTACTAGTTGCAGGAACTCAAGGTGCAAGGTAACTCAAATAACCCTGCACAGCATTGTCTGATGCCTAGGAGCATTAAAATAGTAAATTAATAGCAGTCACACCATTACTGTTGTCTTTTAAACTTCATTTCAAAATGATACCTCCAGCTGCTCTCTCTCCTCTGCACGAGGCCTTTTTTTGAAGAAATATTTCTCAATACTCATCTGAATTAAAGCAACAAACATTCAGAGTCAGAGTGAAAAAAAATAGCCAAAATATGTTGCTTTATTCTTAATTTGACAATGGACATAGCTTTATCCATAAACACATTTCACCTGAATCGCTGAATTAGGCTACTGTAATCCAGTTATAAATGGACCTACCATTCTATCTACAGCAGTTAATCAAAGAGAGTCCATTCGACCTATCTCACGAGGGAGGGTGGGACTATGCCAGGATGCGATTGAGAACCATAGTTGACTAGTGTAGACGTAGACCGATGCCAGTGCATTTCTTTTACAATCAGAACGTTGTACATCGTGTCTGCTTCAAATCTGACTCCCTCAACACTTTCTAGCTAAATGCAGCAAGAACGCTATGGTCACTTTCTAGCTAAATGCATCAAGAACGCTATGGTCGTGCCCTGGGCGGAATGTCTTGGGCTTTACGGGGCTGCTGCGTTACCAGCTTTATATGTTGAATTAGGGCGTGGGATGTTCCTTTGCTAACGTTAACAACTTTTAGCTCACTATGCCAATATAACTTTTCTGGACAATAATTCTGTGCATGTGTGTTTTGAGCACAGTAGCATACAAACCTTTTGTGAACAGCCCGGTTTCGCTGAATCTCTCCTCAGTGCAATTCTGCTTTCTTGCTATCCAGCTTCTGCTGCAGCGTCAGACGTTGCCATGGAGAGGAGCGGGCGAATCAGATGTCAGTGCGTTTGGACCCATGCGTGCGTGTGTGGGAAAGCGAATGACAGTAAAGCAGAGACTGATCCGAGGTTTAAATTAACGGAACGTTTTATATAAAAATCGCGTCTGGAAAAATAAATAAATACCGGAATCAATGTGTGGCGGGGGGATTTCAATGTGTGGCGGCCCGCCACAAATTGGTCTATGTGTGGGAAACACTGTTATATTGTATAGGTGGTGCACTGGCTTGGAACTTACGTGTCAGTTTGGGTGCCGGTGGGCTGCTAACGCTAGCTCCAGGTTGCTAGCTAGCAGACCCGCTCCGGCTCTGTTCAGGTGTCGCCCGTCCCGGGCGAACAGGTTCCGCCTGGTCCAGAAGCAGCTGAAGTTGTCAGCATAGGGGATGCTCTCGCGGCAGCAGTGCCCCATCAGCCACAGGGTGGAGCTGGCGTATACGGGAGAACTGCATGTCTGAGAAACAGACTGCTGGAGCTTGATGTCGTTCGAGCCGACGTTCACACTCAAAATTCAGTTCTGTCTAAAGGTTTGCATGGGCGAGCATTGCTGTGCTTTGATGCAAATTGACGTTAACTTCAGTGGTGGGGGAAAAAAACATATGTTGTTGTTTCAGTTGTTAGCTTAATTTGTTGACAGTTTTGATAACCAGCAGGTTGTTGACACTTTTTTTTCATTTCAGTTTCTCTTTAAACTATTCATGTCCAGTGACTGTTTTTGATTGTTGAGCTCGCTTAATGAGAGCTCAGTGGCGCTGTCTGCCTTTAAGGGTAGTGAATTTTCGATTATTTTGCAAACAATGCATTCTACAATGTAGTACGATTCTAAAATTTCACATTATATTCTATGGACCTAAACATTCTTTGGAACTTTCACCCTCCCAACAGTTCCATTTCACTGTTGTGACCACACACTCTTATAGGTTAAACAGAATTAACAGTAACTGTCTTTATTGGTTGAGCTTGCTTGGTGACAGCTTGGTGGCACAGCAAGGCTATATGGGTAGTGTGAGCAGAGTGCCCTCATGTGTAACACTTGGCTCAGAGGCCACACACACACACACACACACACACTGACATGCCTTTGAAAGGGTTCTCATGTAACACAGGATATTCTCACTTTTTAACTTGCACGTCTCTGCTTGTCGAACAACAGAAAACTCGATATTGAAATCAATTACAACTATATAGCATAATCATTAATCAACTTTGGAAACATATTGCATTTATTTAACCCTACAAATACTACAGATCTCAGACCGAGAGTGGTACAGTTTGTGCTACAGTAGTCCTGCTGGCGTACTGTGTCTTACATGTCACTCCTTTCTGCTGGGTTTGTGCAGGTGGCCAAAGCTGCCTTCCAGAGGAACAACGACCCCCTGGATGCTGCACTCTTCTATCTGGCCATGAGGAAGAAGGCTGTGGTGTGGGGCCTCTATAGGTGTGTGCCTTTTAGTTTTTTCATCTAGGTCAATGTTAATCCACTTGGTGCTGCCTTGTGCATGGTATTGTATTGGTTTCACATACTGCACATGCATCAACGAAACCAGAAACGCTGTTTGTTCCTTCCAAACACAGCATAATGCACAACATGTACGCGAATGCTGCTCTTTCAAACTCCGCAAACGGCATCTTTGTTTGTATGCTGCCAGATAGTTTGTTTATTTTCTTTATTTAGTAGCCATCAACCGGAAGTAGTTATAACACCACTTGTTGAAAGGACTACAATGCCACCTAGCGTAGTGGCGTCGGCCAGGTCTCTGACCATTATTTGATTACACAAACTCCATGTGCACTTGGATTCTGGGACAGACCACCCGCTGGGTAGCGACATCAGATTTGGAGAAATCCAATACGTTCTTGCCATGTGTCGTAGTGACAGTCACACACACATACACACACGTTATATTAAAAAAAAGGTTTTTTTTTTTCTGTAGTTCTGTTATATGCGCACACACACACACACACACAGCCTCCTGAATTCATACTGATGGACTGATTTACTGATTTACCCAGTATGTCTTTAACTAATATTGTCTCATCTGTATGCATCATCAAGTATGCATCTTCTCATCTTATCTTGTCATGTATGCATTATAGCACAATACAATTCCTAATTTGTGCACTTAACTCACAAACAAGGGTATCAGGGATAAAAGACATGAATGAACACATAATCAGTAATTAGTAACTATTTGATTATCAGGTCTCAGAAGAACACCAAGATGACAGAATTCTTCAGTCACACTTTTACGGAGGACCGCTGGAGAAGAGCAGCGCTGAAGAATGCCTATGCGTTGCTAGGGAAACAGCGCTTCCAACATGCTGCCGCCTTTTTCCTGCTTGCAGGCTCCCTCAAGGATGCCGTAGAGGTGAAGAACATGCTAGAAATAACATGTATAACATCCCAGGACCTAATTATAGTTCACACCCCCCAAAAGACATAACAGATACACACATACTCACACTCACAACCCATATACTCACTAAACATACACCATCCAGACACAAAAACACAACACAGGGATCCAGAAATGCACAAATTGCACATTATGTCACCACAAACAAATTTCAGTGAAGCACTCACATACTGATCACTGAAAATATAACAACACATAGATGGACACACACACACACACACGCTCACAACCCAGAACCAGACAAACATACGCTCACAACCCAGAACCAGACAAACATACACCACGACATCCAGAAATTACCACATTACACATCACATGGAAACACAGATTTTGATGAATCGCCCACAACACAAAAAAGAAGTTCAGGGTTTACAGCAAAACTGTGGTTTATTCAAATAATATCTCAGGGTTTCTGAATGTATGAATGAGATGCATGTATGTATGAGATATAGTGACTCAGTATGTTAGGTAGACTGTGAGACAGACTAAATGAGATAAAAAAATCCTAATTATAAAGACCTAATTATATGAAATACACCCTGAAGACATCAACCAGGAGATGTTACACATACATACAACACATCACATATCACATGTGACACACATCACATATCTTAGCTGTCGTGTTCTTGGTTTTTAGGTGTGCATCGAGAAACTCCAAGACCTGCAGCTGGCGCTGGTCATCTCGCGACTCTATGAGTCGGACTTTGAGACATCATCCACATACAAGCGCATCCTGCAGAGGCACGTGTTGGGCCAGGACCCACAGATCCCACCCCATTCGGACCCCTTTCTGCGCAGTATGGCGTGCTGGGTACTCGACCGCTACAGCCGAGCCCTGGACACGCTGCTGGAGCCGCCCACGCTGGTAGAGGACCGGGGAGATTTCAAGGAGCTCACGACACCACCAGGTATTATTTCATTCATTTTGCGTGAAGTTTACGTTTGCATGAGTGACTTGGGGGTGAGAGTATAACTCTTCTGGATTAGCGATGGGTAACCTGCATTCAGAAGCTACCATTATCACATGTTCTAAATCACCTTGTACCACATGTGCATTTCAAAACCCAGGTTTTTAATCAGTACTTGGGTCTCCATTCAACTAATTCTCATCAATTATATGCATTGACAGTAATAACAACATACAGTAATGACCGCTTAATGGCATGGTCATTAGTGGCTGTTTTAGAAAGCAAAGATTAATGCACGTTTGAAGTGTTTCTAAGTAAAGGTTACTTGTTCGAATAGCTAAATTGCACAAGAGTTATATAGTACCTCAGTCAGGGCTCAAAAATTAGCACTCGCCAAGCACCAATGGCGTGTAGGTTTTTGTTTAATGGCAATTATGGCAGCTACTCCACCATTTTGGAATGTGGAATACGGCTGATGTTCATCAACAAAATAGATTACAGTTTAAGTTACACTGAACACCTTCTATTTAATTCACAGAGCATTAAACCATTGGATAATCATAATGGTTTTGAAGACTTACTTTCACATAACCAATTGATGCTCAGAATATGTACATTAGCAACCCAATTCTAATGTAACCAATAGCCTGCGTAGTTGTCTTTAGTGGTAAACTAGCTACAAAGCATTAAACCTCCATAGACAAAAGTTCTTAAGTACTGATGCAACTTGTGAATTGTATGTGTAAATGAAGCTTAAATTGGCTGGCAGGCCAAAAAGTTCATTTTGACCCCTGATCCCGGTTATTATTCTGGACATTGTACATTTGCTCATATTGCTCTGCCTCCCTCCCTAAGGGCCAGTGGCCATGTCCCCATGTAACCCCGCGGTCTTCAACTTCTACACATTCCTGCGCACCCACCCCCTGTTGCTACGCCGACACCTGGGCTCGCAGGAGAGAGGGGGTCGGGGGGCTGGGGGTGGTGGCCTGACTGCTGAGGGCCGAGAGGAAGACTCTGTCACTCTGGTAGAGCGACGGCTCTTCTTCACCGCCGCCTACACACACTTGCAGGCAGGCTGCCCACTACTAGCCCTGGAAGTGCTATCCCGGCTCCCTGACCTCATCAAGACTGGCAGCTCTCAAGGACGAGATCAGGACCTGGACAGCCCTATTTCTCCAAAGCAAAACAGCAGTGCCACCGAGCCTGACTGGTCCCAACCTCTTTTTAATGGGTTTGGTGGGTTGTCGTCAGTCTGCTGCGATTCACCATGTTCAGGCATCCACAGCCGCTCCGACTCGGCGTTGAGCTTCGACTGGAGCCAGCCGTCGGCCAGTATCGTAGACGAGCCCCTCAACCTGAAGTGGGACAGTGACAAAGACGAGGAGGAAGAGGAGGATGAGGAAGATAAAAAGCCAGTAGAGGTGGATGTGAAAAAAAACAATGATGGTCAGGATTCATCTAGAACCTTTCCTGATCCGTCATCCGCCTCCAGTCCTGCACACCTATCATCAGAGGCCATCTCCAGCCCCGCTCCTCATGCTGTGGCAGGTGAGGTCATCATATGAAACGGAGCAGATTAGTCCAGATAACCACCAGGAACATGTTACCAGTGATTTGCCTGATGAAGGATTTACGTCCAAAACATCACCATTAGAAAAAGCATACTACTGGTGTTAAAGTAGATAATATCCGGAACACCCATAGCGCAATTGTGTCCATTATTAGGTGTTGAAAAAATGTAGATGCTGGTGTTGCAGACTTTATCCACTTGATTTTATATAAACCTGTTTGGGTCATCCATCACACAGCAGCTAATGTGTGTGTGTGTGTTTTTGCTTTACTCCAGGCAAGGACATCCTGGCGGCACAGCTGAAGTTTCGCGCCTGCCTAAAGCTGCTCACCTCCGAGCTGCGCACGCTGGCCTCCGGCTGCCCGCTGGAGGGCGGACGCTTGCGCCACCTGCTGGCCGTGTGGCTGCAGCGCGAGGTGGAGGCCCTAGAGCGATGCTGTGGCTATAGCCCCTGCACCCCCACCATTGCCACCACACCCCCAGACAGCTGCAGCATTCAGGGGAGCCACCTAAGCCTCTTTCCCCCCAGCACGGAAGCCTTGTCTGGGGAAGCGGAGGAGGCAAATAGGGTTGAAGCTGAGGCCCAGGGCAGGAGGCAGTGGCTGCAGAGGAACCAGCAGCTACTGCGGATCTTTCTGAGCTACTGTAGCCTGCACGGATCGCACGGAGGGGGAATGGCCTCGGTGCACATGGAGCTCATCCTGCTGCTGCAGGAGTCTCAGCAGGTGATTGGCATAGAGGGGCCATGCACACTTCATAAACACACACGCCTTTACAAACACAGATATGCCACAGTTTATTACAGTGCAAACAGTCACTTCTTGCCTGAAGGTAAAAACACCAGAAGTGGAACTGTTTCAGAAAGTAAAAATCCTGCCATGTGTTTCCTCCTGCACTTAGTATAGGTGATTCCACTGATCTACCTGTCTGATGATTTGTGTGCAGGAAATTGGCTGGATCAAATATGTGACAGGTTTTTACTGTGCTTCACATGGTCATTTGAAGTCTTTGAAAAACATGACCTTCTGTGTGAGAGTGATGAAATGCTTTTATCATCAGAGAGGGGGCACCAGTGAGCTGAGAACAACAACTTCAGCCAGGTGGCTTCAGAAATAAACACGCACACACGTACAGTCTACCAAGGTTGTTGGTACTGTGCATTTTCCTTACTGTGCTGAGAAGGGTTAATTTCAGTTGGGCTCTTGGCTTACAAATTATTTGGTTTTAACCTAGCCAAATTACCAACCAAGCTATTTTAGTCGTATTCAAATGGGAAAACATGAAAAGAATGTTCACTTTCAGACCATGGTGTAGCCTGACCTGGAACTGTCACTGTTTATTGCCTTGACGTTTTTGTCAGTCTGTTTGTAAAGAGCACTTCAAAATGATTTTCAGTTTATGTGTGAAGAAGCATTGCAAGAAATCAGCAAGCATATTAAAAAGAGTAGAGGATATCTTTAATGGTAGCAACATTAAGGCCCAGAGGTCTCTTATAAATATATGGGCACTATTTCCACCAGGGAATTTATTAGTTAAGCAGGGTGTGGAAGCACGGTTGAGAAATATAAAGTGATCTATTTCGGAAACCTACTTAGGGTGGGAGGGGTGTGATCCACAGCATATGTAGAAGACATGCTTTTGTAATACCAAACATCTTAAAGCAACACTAAGTAATTTCTTTCAGTCTTAAAATAATGTCTCCAAAATCGTTTCAGTGGTTAGTCAACTCGTCACAGGGTGAATGGCACTTCTGAATTTGCTTTAGCGGCCGCCCTCCATGGGCTATATCTGCACTATGCAAGTTTGCCAAAGCGGGTTGCCGATAATTTCACTTGCTTTATGGGAAGCATTACAATAGCCAAAGGTGGAGCAAGGCTCTTGATGTAGCAGACTTTAGAACTATCATCATGACTGAGTGTCAGAGGAAAAGGAAGGATATGTCAGAGGAGGCGAGGAAAGGAAAACGGGACCGTGATGGACACAGAGGTCGAACTACAGTGAACATCGGACCAGCTTGCATTTGTTGGCGAGAGCTGAAGGAGGCTACAAGAAAGATGGTCACTTGATTTTGTTGCTAATAGACTTTTGAAGACACTTGCATGAATCGTAACTCAGAACTTTAGTTGCTAAAAGAAAGAGGTACCAACATTGAAGCTGACGGGGACAATGCAAATGGCTGTTATATGATAAACTGTTGGGACAAGTTTTTATTTTTCATCCTTGTGTATCTCTCTACTGCTAGACCCTTTCAAATTTACTGTTTCACACAATGTTGCCTTGACAGCAAATTCCCCCCACCTTGAATATGTCTCCCCAGAAAAAAAACATTCTACTGCTTCCATGCATACATAGACAGTAAAATAAGGCTGTCTAAAATAAGTGTGACTAAAACATTTAGATTTATTAAGTTGGAAAGGCATATGAAAAAATCTGGAAGCCATTACAGGATGACACTAAAGTTGGCTCACCACTATGGCAAGCTGTTTTAGACTTCTATTGGAAGCCGGTTTAACGTTTCATGAAGGTGACTGCTACTTACTATTTTCTTTGTTTCGATTTTATGTGGTATAAACAACATTTTTCATAAAGTGACTTACAATACAAATAAAATAACTATAGTTAACATTACTGCTATAACTTCTAATATAAAATACACCTTAACAAATTCAGGCTACGGGGAATTTGGATGCCCATACATTTTAAATCATATGTAGCCCACACATAGTTCCACTTATACACACAAAAAGAAACTTCATGCATGCCTTATTATGCACATTGCAAATGTATTATTATCTGAGGTTTATTTACTGCTAGGTCTACTTTGTTTTCATTTGTTTCTCATGTCATAATTCATCATACTTTCATAAAATCAAGCAACATACTTCACCTTGTCTGAGGACATTGTTATTTTCAAAGCTGGTGCTAGATAAACGTGGATAACAAACTGGATAAGCGTGCGGTACTGTATGGCTGTGGTAAGCTACATTATTTACGACAGTGGTAATAGACAATTTATCTTCCAACCCGTAAGGTGACCAAAGAGTAAAAAGTGCTTTAGTGTTGCTTTAAATGCTATTCTAAACTGAGATAGTGTTTTAGAGTTAGGTCGTTTTGTTAATGAGGCCCCTGTTCCATGAGCACAGGCTTGAGCGCAAGCCCAAACCTCTCTCACCACCTGATTTACATTTGAGCAATATTTAGCTACCACACACACACACTTTGGTCTGATCCAAGTTTAATGAACAATTGTGCTAACTATCCCTCATGTCAATCAAAATAATTGTGATTTTCATTTTATTCCATAATGGCACCGTCCCGTTTGTGGCTTTACCATCGTCAAGCTTCACCACCATGCTAATGCTTCTTAATTTAGTGCCTCTTCTAAAGGGGAAAACGTCATCCCTCTTGTTTGTCTGGCAGGATGATGGGGTGTGTTCAGCGGTGATGAGCCCTCCTCCTCCTGCCACCATCCCTCTGCTCCTTTCCTGCATGGGCAGCTCCAGGACGGTGGTGGCCAACCCCGTGTCCCACCTTACCAGCCTCACGCACGACATCCTGCATACCATCAACGCCCTTGACTCCCCGCCACACCCAGACTCTGTCAGCAGCAAGGTAAACACACCAGAGAGATAGAGAGACGTGCTGTAATTATGGCACATGCTCTTTTCCATCCTTTACCATGACTGAGGTGGCCTTGAGCAAATCACCTAAACTGACTGAGTGTTCACATGTGTTGACTTCACGGTAGAGCCCTGCACTCCCTAAATATCAGTGTAAAGTAAAATATACAAATAATTAACGTATGCCTATCATACATAATTTGTGCTGAATATTTTATTTGGCATTAAAAAAAAACATTTTAAGCAGCCTAAACTTGTGGATGTGGTCTAATCTCACGCACATTTTAGACCATTCCTGATCGAAAAAATGGCAGAAGAACACAGCACCTCTAGTGAATCTCAGTTCTTCTTGAAAGAGAGGCACACTTACCGTCCAAAAAATCAGGAAACCTGAAATCAGACATTTGGAAGCCTTTTTCGGTTGTGTACGACGCAGAGGGAAATCAGTCGCCATTGCATCTTGTGAAGAGCGCCAAAAGGTTCTGTCATACAACAGCCATAAATCAGGCACATCATGCCTGCACTGTCTTGAAAGGACAACAAGTGTTGGAGTTGAGAGGAAACAGCACAAAAGTGAAAGATGCTCTAAAGGCAAAGACCATGGAGAAATGTGTCAAGTTTTGTTGCTCCGAGCCTCTGTCCATATGACGGTATCGTGAGAATAGAAGTGAATGTCCACATCTTGCAGGATTTGCGTGCAGAAGCTGGACAAAATATCACAGATGCAGACAGAAATGGGAATTCTTCGCAAGCGCAGGTGGGAGCGGGACTGCACAATGCAGGTGCGGGCGGGACTGAAAATTCTGTCCTGCGCAGACCTCTACTTTAAGGATGGGTTAAATGTAAAGGACAGATTTTGTCAGGGGGATTTACTTTAATTTGAGGGCGGTATCTTCGTAGTTCTCTGGCCAAACAGCATGCCCATAGTGAAGTACACTGTACTTCATGGTATGAACTGTGTAACTGGTAATTGTTTTTGATGTGTAAACACTAAAAACTTTTTAAAATAATGCCTTCACAGATCTATGTAATGCATGCCCTGGCCGCCTCCCTGTCTGCCTGCATCTACCAGTGTCTGTGTGACGGACACCTGTACAGGTGAGTGAGTGACAAAACGTCTTTCTTTTTTCTTTTTTTTCTTTCTTTTTCTTTCTTTCTTTCTTTCTTTCTTTCTTTCTTTCCCTCAAATGTATCACTATCAAAAACTGTAAAATGTACAGGCACATGATCACTAACACTAAGCGCCTCAACCTACTGCTTTCTACACATATCTCTTACACACCTTTTTGTATTTGTGTGGCTCTTTCTCCCTTTGTCTGTCTGTCTGCCTGTCTGCCCTTCTGCTTCTCAGTGTAATTTGCTCTGAGCACCATAGTCTCTTTATCCTGACATGGGAGACCTCCAGGGAGCATGTTTGTGCTCTAACCATTTAGACCAGACTGACGGAAAATCTCTCAATTCCATTTTCTCATTATGAGAGTGAGCTGAGCGGAGCTGGGCTTTGAGACTGACTGCTTGATCAGCCCTGCTAAGGATAATATCTGCCTGTGAATATAGAACAGCCAAGCTAAACTCTTTCTGACTGTTAGGGGGAACACTGGTTGCAATTTATAATAAGGTTTCAGAAGTATTGAGGAACAAGTGTTTGTAGGGCTGTATCCCACACTATAGCTGTGTTTTAATTAAGGGCCTACAGACTTCGAAGAGGCGATTCTTCGTCTACTCACGTCACAGTGGCACACCAAGTACTGTCACATTTGGAAGGTGCCTCTGACTCCACCTGACAAACTTGCACTTCATTTGCCGTGCAGCAGAGGCTGCTGGATGGTGGCCCCATTTCTCCAAGGAGTTATTTTGCTCGACATGGCACAAGCGCAAATAATAGAAGTATGATTTTAATTGTATGATTTTTTCAATTTGTTATTTTTTGTAGTAATTTGTAGCGATTTTGTATTTCACTCGCGGCAAAGTGTCAGACATGTTAACTGCTAAACTGTTCTATAGTTGCTAGGTGAGCAGAGCAGCACTATGGGAAATGCTCCATAGGCTAGGCTGTCCCATTTCATGAACAGTTAACAGCCACAGTAGGCCAGAACCACGTAGTCAACTCTGTAGGCAGGGCAGTGTGTCCGAAGCTTGTAGACCCTTAACTAAAAGAGACAGAACTTATATTTTCATCTCTACAAGCTTGCTTCCCCATTTTGACAAACTTCTCTCTTGTATTCTGTGTTGCTTTCACTACCGAACCCTGCTCTGACCTAGATTTGTGTAGCGTACTTTTCACTTTGGGTTTTACAAACTTCATCACTTGTCAGTACCTGTTAGTCAGCAGCCGCAGTTTGGGAATTCTGCTAACATTTGATTCTAAATCTGCCATTTGACCTTCACGGCAGTCTTCACACAGCTTCACACAGTCAGTCACCAGTGCACTTGTTTGTGGTGTGGGTTGGGTATTCTATCTCATCCAACACTGGATCCTAAATCTGCTGTTTGACCTAAATTCTCCTTCTCCTCCTTCCTATCATCTGACTCATCTGACTATCACTGCGCTCAACGATGGCATAGGCCATTCTCTATCGAGGGTCTAGAGGTTAACACAAAGCTAAAAAATGTTTATTTTATTTTCTTCATTAATCAAAAGTCATATTGTCATATCAGATTTACATCTATCATGCATCTCAGTGTTGAGCTCCTATACAGAATCAGTAGATGAAAACTGTATGCTTGCATGCTAGTCTGCTCACTAGTTCAACACAGTGAAATTGGCTGTGTTGCTATGGTGTGCTGTGATGGGGGCTCCCTCCCTGAAGACTGTAGTGGGAGTGTGAGGAGAGTAGGCCTGGGGGACACCGGGAGCCAGTCAGACATTCTCAGATGCAGGAGACACGAAACTCTCTCCAGTGTGTACACTAGTTAACCTTTTCTGTGTTCCCTGTTCTATACTACAGTATATCTGTACTGCGGCAGTTGTGGCCTAGTGGTTAGAGAGTGGATCTTGGAATCAGAGGCTCACAGGTTCAAATCCTGTTCTACTAGGAAGAATAGGGGTGGGGGAGTAAACAGTTAGTGCTCTTTTCCACCCTCATCCATGGCTGAAGTGCCCTTGAAGAGGGCATCTAACCCCACAGTGCTCCAGGGACTGTAACTGAAACCCTCTACCTAAATAACTGTAAGTCAGATAAATATAATGTAACTATGTCATGACACTGCTCTGTTGTTTAACAATGACTTGCTTCTTGTGCCATTTATCTGTCCTAAGAAAAATATGTTGCCATGGACATTCTGTGTACTAGATTATCTAGTAGTAAAACCTTTTATTGTTTTAATTGTTTTGCGTGTACAGTATGTTGTGTGAAAAACAGTCCTGACTATGGTACCATACACCATTTGTTGGGTATTCTACAGGTCAACCATGCCTCCAAGATGTCTTGCACGCTGAAATAAATGAGATTTATGAAATAAATCTGAGTACACAAATTGGTCAGTCTGTATATATTAAATTGCCGTAAATTCAGATCCATTAGCTGACTATTCTGTGTTTGGGGACATCTTGTTATTCATGCAGTCATTTAAAGCCATTGCTCGGGCACACAGCATGTTAAGTTTGGCTAGTGAACTATTTTTATCCACTCTTTTGGGGTTGTTTGTGTTTGTCTATGTGTTGATTGAGCAAAAAATGAAATTTGGTTTTAAATCAGTGTTCTACAGATAACAGTCAAATGTGATCTTGTAAAATTACAGCACCTCATATGCATGCAATTCCATGATACTTGGCATGCTTCCAGAAGTTGAATTGTACATGACAAATTTTGTGCCATTTCTCAGTTTAAGATACTGTCAATTCATAATTCCAATTTTTACTAAGTGGTGTTACACTACAAACAAGAGTTTATAGCCTGCATTGAAATGACTGTAACACTAGCATACTAAAAGAAAATCATTGTGTCTACCAGTGTAAATGCATGAGGTTCAATAGACTTTAATACAAAAAAAAGTGTTTTAAACTGTAGCATTCTCCAGATGGTACGATAAATGCCATTTTGTGCAATTACGGTATCCCCATATAGGCTGCCTTTTGCAATACTTGCCAGGCTATTAAAGGTAATTGTGCTGCTTGTACATATTTTGACATGACATTTTGTACAGTTCTCACCTTCTTGTTCTGAGGCTGGGTTGATACTGCTCAGTAACACTGACATACTAAATAAATTGTTGTCTTGGGTAAAAGTTGGGGCAAAGGTGAGTTACTTTGCGAAAACTGTTTTTAACCTCAAACAGCACCCCGTGTGACAAAATGTCACAAAATTGGGTGCACAGTCAAAGAAAGCTATGTAGATATAGCATGTCAAGTTTGATCAGTTTGGTCTATTAGAAGCCAAGATATGGATTGGCAAGACATTTTTAGCTCCGTTGTCAATTTTGATCAACATGTAACTTTGAAACGGTTCAAGGTGGCGCAACAAGTCAGTGTGTATGGGTTGGTTCGATACTCCTCCATAACGGACATGTCACAAAAAGTAGATTTTGTTGTGTGTGATGCTCATTACGTTATTCAGCGAAAACTGTTTGCCAGTCTCCCCCTCTTTTACGGGCACTAGTACAACTGGGGGGGGTGGGGGGGTCCCTGGGCGGGCCATAAGCTTGTATTCACTGTTTGCCTACTAGGGCTATTTAGTATCCCACCAATTGTTGACGGAAAATCAGTGGGAAAAGAACAATGACTGTTGGTCATAATAAACTGATTGATTTAATAATTGATCAAACTATGGTACTTCTTTTTTCAGTCAGGTGAATGGCCTCGTGGGATCGGTGTACCAGACTGCTCTGCCCCCCCACACACCAAGACTTCTAGTCAGTACACAGGAGACCCTTCTTCCAAACACCCCCCCAGCACAATGGCCAGGTATTTACATTTAGGCTTAAAGACTGTGGTATGTGCCCTATCTCCTGCAGTGCCGTTTTGAATGTCCTGGTTTTTCTCAGGAATGTTAAACTTGACTACAAAAAGTCCTGCAATGTTTTTGCTCTACCTCTGCTCTGAAAACACAAGGACAGCTGTGCCAAAACATGTCTTCTGCTCCTTCACAGGTGTTGCGGCGCTGGTGCGTCTGCTGAGCTCGTGTGGCGGGGAGGAGGGCCGGGCAGGGCTGGGTGTGCTGCTGTGTGAGGTGCTAACGGCTGTCTTCCTTAGCCTGTTTGTGCACGGCCTGGCCACCCACTCCAGCTCCCAGCTTTTCCGCGTGCTCTCCCACCCCCTAAACAGCAAGATGTGGGTGGCTGTGTTCGGGGGAGGGGCGCGACTTCCTGTGATGACCACAGATATCCCCACAGGTGAGTGGATCAGAGATGTCAGACATGTGGCACACAAGGCATGAATACTGCAATAGAGGGGTTGGAAGGAAAGTTCAAGCCAATTAGTCAATTGGCTAAAGGTCCAGGTGAGAAGTGTTGCTCAATGAAATATGAGGTAAGAGAAAATTCCTGTTTGCTAGGGTAAAAATCGAAATGTGACCTCTATTAACAACTTTTTTCTACCAACAAGAGTCCACAAATTATGACCGATAAGAGACAGAATTCTTACCTGCTCTGTGTGGCTTGCATCAGTAATTTTCAAACGCAAATGCAAATGTTCAAACGCAAACGTCGGTTGCTCCCAACTTGTTGACCTCAGTGAAGAACAGGTACATGTTGGTGGTTTTGTATTAACAGTTATACAGAACTGCCGACCTTTACACATTTAGACATCAAACTACTCTGCTATGATTTGTCACTTCAAAATACCCAAAAAGACGAAATCAGACCCTGTTTATGGACCCCTATTAAAATGTCTGTGCCGAACTGAAGATTAACTGATTACGTCTGTGCATTCGTGCAGCCAACTTGTGTGTGACAGTAACCACTGGGGAAAAGAAGACTTCAACCTCGAGTGGGCAACAGGCTATAGCTACAGGCGGAGAGCCGGGAGGCAGTTAAAATGAAAGTAGCACATCACGCACGCTGCAAGTACGCAGCCAATGGATGTATGCCATGTCATGGCAGTTTTCATGAGAAATGTAGGATATCTGTTTATGGCTAGGAGTGGACATTGCCTGATGAAGACCTGAGGGTCGAAACGTTGCTCTCCAGTAAAGAACACCACTATTGACACGAAGTGCTGCGGACTTTATTTCTTCTTTTGGTATCCACTGTTTATTGTCCTGCACCTGGCCCATCGGGTGGGATGTGCACACATCTACTTCCTTGAACTAGGAGTGGACTAGGACCATAGAGAAAGCGTTCTCAACCACTCTGGTCAGGACAAACAACTGAGACGGTTTACTCCAGTGACCACCAGTCAAACTGGCTAGTAAGTTTGCATTTCTACCCGCCAAAATCATATTTAACTTAGCGGGTGTTCATTTAGAGCCATGCTGACGGCAATATATGCTCCAGCTTGTTTTGACATTTGACCAAAACAATATTGCATACCATAAAGTCAGAAAATGTGGTCGACTGACAACTACACATGCATGATTCTTATGAGCAGTGAACTAAGTTCTGTTTTCATGCGTACGTGTAGTAGCCTACTAAGAAAAACACGAGGATTATCATGTGTGTATGTGTGTGCCTTGCAGTTAATAATACACTTGCCGTCAGATGAGAGTACTGACCGAGAGAGAGGGATGCAAATATAAAAAGCGAATCTATGGCCCTCAGAAGTTCCTGGCAAAGTAGGCTGTCAACAGCAATGACCATGCCTCCGCCCCTCTAAACTGCCTAACCACACGTTTTGCACAGTGTGCAATTATGATTTTGATGTTAGCCATCAAGGAGCTACAGGTAATACTATTATTAACATAGAAAACATTTTATTTCTATACATAGGAATAGAAATCCAAATAAGGCTATTTATCAGGCCTAAGTATTAATATTGAAAAAAAATGTTTATTGGATATTACACAGAAAATTAACTTTTTGACACATTTATAACATCACTAAAATTCGTTGGTATTTGTATGATGCGAATTATTACATAATGTTTTGCACATTTTTTCATACAAGTTCTACAGCCAGAACTAGTAAATGCTTCACTTTCATGGTTTCATTTCCAGCACATGATATTATTGCATATTGATGTTATGAGCATGACAAAAATTGTCATTTTCCATGGAATTTCCTGTTAAACATGTATAAGGACCGACTGATGAGGAAATGCTTTGGCCCATGTAGTACCGCGCTGCGCCGCCCTGCCGCAGTAAGTTGCTAATAAAAAAAAAAATTCCAAGGTTGGCAGGTATGGTTGTACAACAAAAGTTGACGTCCATGACGTTATTGTTTCTAAATCCCCAACCTAGACCCTTGACATTTTGTCGTCCTCAGTGGCTGTAACCCGTGAGGACCTGGACAGGAAGCAGAAACGGTTTCGGCTGCGCTCATCACGTAGCAGCTCCCGAGAAGCTCCGCCCGAGAGCCCACCCAGTCCCCGGAGCCCGACCTCTGAGTCATACCCCTCCAGCATTATCGAACGCTTTGTCCCACCCGAGCTTAGCATCTGGGACTACTTCATTGCCAAGGTGTGCTCACTCACTCTGTTTATGTCTTCTAATTGCAGGGTCACATTACATGATATCAACCCGATTTTGCTCTAAATACCCCAACTAGCCACCTATGTAGGATGCAAAAATGAGGAAGTCATGATCTAGTACGTCCGAATACCTCAGTAGGCTTTCAGTAGAAGGTGAAAGGTACCTGGATGGCTTGCTACTTCCGGCAGAATTTTGCATAGTGCAAGCAAACTACACTACACTGTCCCATTAGGCACCGCCAGGTTTTAAAACTGCGGCAACAATGGGCAAACTTGTCAAAACTTCCGGGTACAAGGATAGGCAGGATGGCAGTGTAGTAGTATGTCTGAATTATACCTGCTACTAGCTAGCTTGCTGTGTAGAAGCTACTGTAAAGATCGAGTGGTAGGAGGCAGTGCCTACTGAGTATTCAGATGCAGACATCACAACCTGCAATTTTTTTTGTCTGCAACATTCTACGACATTCCAACAAAAAGACTAGCTTGTCAGAATTTTGACATACATGCTGCATTCAGGCATTTGATGAGTTTCAAACTTCTCAAAAGGACTTTACTACATAGGCATGTTTGCTTCAAGTGGAATAAAGTAAAATAAATTAACATTAACTAAAATGAATTAAAAGTGTTTGGTCCACCAGGCAAGTGTTGACTTGGCTAAAACAAAATGTAGTGTAGAGTGTTAACTAAACATAACAAAACCAAGAATGTCTTTAACTAGTTGGGTTTCCACTTAACTTATTTGTATCAGATATGTGCATTAATAGTAATTTGGCTTAATAAGAGGAATATTGACTTTTGTTTTAGGCTGCTAATTAAGATTAATGTGCATTCCAAGTGGTTCCAGGTGTCAATTCATTTCTTATGCAAATAACCTAAATGGCCTCTACAAATTTGGGTGGAAACTGTTAATTGTTAATTTCTAGTTAAGGAGACAGACATGTATTGTAAGTAAACAGAGAATTAAATGACAAAAATGACCAAAACTAAAATGACCAAAAGTTTCCTGTTTCTTGTTACCCACAGCCGTTTCTGCTTCCCTCGGAGAGTAGACTTGAGTATGACTCTGAGGAGAGCCTCGGGAGTGAGGAAGAAGAGGATGATGATGAGTACATAGACACCTTTGACTCCGGCTCTCCTATACAAGAACATTCCAACCACAACTCCTACAGGTGCTCTTGGCTAAAATGCTTTTAACTTCTAATGCTAAATGCTATGCAACTATTTTTATGTTAAGTCAGTTGCATTGTAGCCCAAAATTGTTTGTACACTCTTTGCTGTGTGCTTGGGGTTATATTTTGTTGGAGATGTAGCAACACCCAAGCACATATTTGTCTTAGTTAAACAGTTTTTTTGGAATTCCTTCTTTAACCCTTTGGAGTTGCAGCCAATTTTGTACATTTTGTCATATCCTTGGTTTAACTAATTTTTTATCACGGCCATAAAGTGTTTGGTGTCATTTTATTCAGCAGAACTCCTGCTTACATAATATGTAATAATATATTAAATAAAAGAGAACATGTAGACATACCATATCCAAAACCATTACAAAAATATAAACGGTGATTAAAAAAAGTTTTCTGATCTTTAAATTATACATTCATATTAAAGTAAAATAAACAACACACACATCTTAAATTCCAGAAAATGCACTAGGCGTCCATTAGGGGAGTACATGTAGTAATACAGGTATCGTTCAACAGTGTGTATGCTCCCCTGAACAGTTAAGTGGGTGCAGTTTTAAGTTTTTTGTTGTTGTTGTATCAGCACACACTGTTTTGTTTTTTTCCCCGTGTCTGCTTTGTTTGCTTTGTCTGCTTTGTTTCGTCAGTTCCCGCCTGAATAAAAAAATGAAACACACACACACACACACACAACCGTGGTATCATTTGAAAGTGCCCTTCCTGTTTTTTTCCAAATATGATTTGTCTCAAACTGTTGCGGAGATATTCAAGCTGGTTTAAACAGTGCATTTTCATGTCACTGGCAACATGACGACCAAGGAGGGTTAATATCAAAAATTCAATTTCCACTTTAGGCAGTTTGTCAGATTGTACAAATAAGTTTTGGCTACACTGTAAATCACCTGAAAATGATTGAGAATGATACTGAATGCTTTTCTTTTTAACAGCTGGTGTCTAATGCGTCTGGCGATGGTGCAGATGGTACTAGCCAACTTGAGGTCCTTTTACCCCATGGCAGGCCACGATCTAATGGGTAAGGTTGAGGGACCTCATGCTCTCACTTATGATGATAATGAGAAGAGGATGTCAAAGCATAAGAATGAATGGAAGAATGAATGGAATGTTCGCTATACAGTCTAGCACTGTGAGCAAGTGCTTTTGGCTGGTAAAAGGATGAAAAGTGATGGCGGTTTTGTAGGAAACTGTAGAAAGTGATGGCTCTTGAAGGAGACAGGAGTGTGTGGGTACAAAGAAACAAAACCTGTAATAAATGAAACATTTTTAATAAACAAAACATTTTTAATAAACGAACTTTTAAGGGCTTCTTCCGCCAACAACCACTTTGAGTAGCTCTATTTACAATGTTGTGAGTCACAACAAGCAGTATATGCCCGACGTGGCACTCCAAGACGTGAAATTTGACCCTCATGGTTTTACTGGTCATTGAAGGGTCGAGCTAACCAGAACGAGCAGACCAGAGCAGGCTAAACCTATCTACGTCACTAGGTCGTAAGCCCCGCCCAGAGCCATGTATGGCACGCCCACATCCCAGAGGAAGAACAGTGGACAGAAGCTAGGTGAGCGAAAGACAGCGAATTTGCCCAATCAGAGGTGCCTTATTGACACATCATGGATATTCACGAGGGACACCGGAAAAGCCAGTCGTTCAACCGCTAGACCTGTTCTAGCTTACAGAAAACAGAGTCAAGCAAGAGAACTAGGGCATCATTTTTCACAGAAATGACGCACAATGCATTCAACCATAGTGGCGACACAGCAATATGAATAAAAATAACAATAGAAGTTGACCTTTAAAAAAAATATTACACCATGTTGATAAATATAGGCAACTGTGTTTCAGGAGTTGGAGGTCATGTTCAAATAAAGGTACATCGTAACACTGCTATTAATGAAAATATTTGCCATGAGGACTTTAATTCCCCTCAGCAGATGGAATCTGGAAATCTTCATCTTTCAAGGAGATGAACTGATTTCTGCAATACACAGTTGTTTGTTGTCATGAGGCCCATGCAGTGTAGGCTTGATTTAAGATGGAGGGCTTGTGAAATATTATGTGTACTTAAATCTATGTATATTTATTTTGTGTTGAGTTTGTTTGACATGTACAGTACTGTGCAAAAGTTTTAGGTGGGTCTGAAAAAATGCTGTAAACTAAGAATGCTTTCAAAAGTACAAATAATGATTGTTTATTTTTATGAATTTACAAAAGAAAAAATCAAAGCAATCAGAGCAAACAAAAGAAAAAATCTAAATCACATCAATATTTTGTGTTACTATCATTTGTCTTTAAACCAACATAAATTCTTATAGGTACACTTGAAAGAAGTCAGGGCAAAAATGAGGATCGTATATGCAGTGGTCAGCCAAGGAAACTTAGTGCAGCAGAGGAAAAAAACATCAAGCTTACTTTAGAAATGAAAACATGTCCAGGAATGCCATCAGCTTGGAACTGGCAGAAACCAGTGGGACCCAGATACACCAATCTACTGTCCAGAGAAGTCTGGCCAGAAGTGGTCTGTGACAAAAAGCCATACCTCCGACATGGAAACAAGGCCAAGCAACTCAACTATGTACAAAAACATAGGAACTGGGGTGCCGAAAAATGGAAGCAAGTGCTCTGGACTGATGAGTCAAAATCTAAAATATTTGGCTGAAGCAGAAGGCAGTTTGTTTGCCTAAGGGCTGGACAGCAGTGCAATAATGATTGTCTACAGGCAGCCGTGATGCACAGTGGAAGTTCCTTGCAAGTTTGGGGCTGCATTTCTGCAAATGGAGTTGGAGATTTGGTCAGAATGAATGGTGTCCTCAAGGCTGAGAAATACAGACAGATACTGTGGTTGGTTCTCCAAGATGTTTGGAACAGCTCAGCTGACTTTTTTCAAAAACTGTGTGCAAGTGTAACTAGAAGAATTCATGCTAGCTTGAAGGCAAAATGTCATCACACCAAATGTTGATTTGATTTAGATTTCTCTTCTGTTCATTCACTGCATTTTGTTAATTGATGAAATTGAAATATTAACACTTCCATTTTGAAAACATTCTTAGTTGACAGCATTTTTTCACACCTACCTAAAGTTTTTGCACAATACTGTATATTCTGTGTTGAAACATTTGCACAGTACTGTGTATTCTGTGGTGAATGTGTGGGTATGTGTATTGATGTAGCATGAATTAATTAATCTTGTGAATGCACAAGAGTGTGTGCGAGGTTCTTTCTGTTTTTTAGGCCTGTAAAGTAATGGTTGTATTTCCTTTTGTGCGTGTGCATACATGTGTGCTTAAATGTTTCATGTTTGTGTGTCTTGTTTTTTCTATGGTTTATGGAAAATGGTAAGTGCCTTACAATGTATGTCTGGCATCATTGGGAATTTGTCTCTCTGTCTCTGTCTGTCTCTCTCTCTCTCTTTCTCTCTCTCTCTCTTTTCCAAAAGGAAACCAAGAAGCTATGTGTGAAACCAGACCACCCTGTTTAGTATTGTGATGTAATATTTATTGAATGCATGTATGTGTGTACAGTATATATGTGTGTCTGTGAAACTAGACCTTCTTGTAGGCTCTCAGCTGTTTTAAGGTCATATATGAAGTTCAGGTTGTAGGTTTGTGTAGTTGTGTGCAGATGGTGTGTTTTTGTGCATTTATTGAATAGAAATATGTGTATGGATGAATGGGATGCATTACATTGTAAAGCACTTTGAGTACTCTGCAGAAAAGAAAAAGTGCTTTGTAAAATGCAGTTTGTTTACCGTTTGTGTACCGTGTGTGTGTGTGTGAACCCAGACCTTCCTGTAGGCTCCCCACTGTGCCATGCTGTGCTCAAGACTCTGCAGCGCTGGGAACAGGTGCTCCTGAAGAGGCTGGAGATCTTTGGAGGTCCTCCACCCAAATACATCTCCACTCACCCCCACGATGACTGTACCACCCCCGGCCCCGCCCTGCTCCGCCACAAGGCCCTGTTTGAACCCTCCAACACCCCATTCAGGTAACCAGGGTAGCTAAAGCTCTCTTGAATTTAGTTTGAAATGTTTTGCTTTTAATTACTTCAGTTACTTAAAAAAAGTGAAATAAAAAAAAAAAGAGTTTTATTCAGGCCTGTTTTGGTGTAGACAAAAATAACATGAAGCTGTTTTTGAACTGAAAGCATTGCTCTGCCACCCTCAGAGGCTCCTCCACTCACGCATGCATGCACACACACACACACAATGAAAGACGGTGCATCTGTGTGCCACTCCGAAGCAGCTATAACTGTACAAAATGGCAAAGATGTTGCCTATGACTGACTGTTACTGTGAATTGAAGACTATCAGAAACATCTAGTTTGTTGTTCTATATTTACCAAAAATCTGGTTTCATGTAAAACCATTGCCATAAATAATTACAATGTCTGAGAAATATTTCACTGACAACAGTCTTTGATATTGATTAGCATGTTCGATATTTGGCTTGTTAATTATCTAGAGGATTAAAGTCTTCACTTCAAACAAACAAACAATAAAACTAGGATTTTTGTACATGAGTTACATTCTAATGGCTCTTCATTCTAAGCCCATGCTGAGGAGTTCATGTTGGTGGTGTCAGAGCATTATAACCAGGAAAAAAACTAAATAGGCTACCCAAAGTAGCCTATGACATAAGCCTAAGTACAAACAACAAACTATGGGAAACACTGAAATAAGTCGAGCTGCTTTTTTGAGGGTGCATGCATTTGTATCACATTGTACAGTTTTGCAATTTACAACGTCTTAAAGGAGAAATCTGGTGTAAATCAATCCATAACTTTGCTTTTCGAGGTCACCAAGAGCTATCAGTAAGATAAAGAATGAGAATTTGATACAACATAGACTGAATAGAGAATCAGAAGCCAACACAAACGTAATGGGGCACAGAACTGCGGTTTCATATTCTTTTTCTATGCCTTTACTACTACTCATGTTTTGGAAAAAAGACATAGGAGGTGTTCTTGAAAGGGTGAAAATGCAACATTCAGATAACACCACCTGTTACTTATCGGCATGTGCATTATTCATGATATGAATGTATTCATCAATGATAAATGCTTTAAGGAGATTCCTGATTTCTCTTATGCATGTATCTATCTGTCTGTCTATTTAATAACCTGACTAGGAGGTGAGGGAAGGAAGAATTGAAAAACCCGAGGAAAATGTAACTTCTCACCTTTGTCTCTGACATAAATAAGATCTTATTGACTTCAGATCTGTTTCTCCTAACCACCCCAGGCAGAAACCGAACAGTCTGAAACTATTTTAAGATCTCATGGTGAACTTCATTTGAGCATCATTTAAGATGTACGAAAAAAAGCTAGAGCTTACTGGATTCTGAATTGTTTCTCCTAAAACCCCTTTTGTTTATCTGAAGGTCCCAGCAGCACTCTGTGCTGCCTGTCCGTCGTCTGTGGCAGTACCTGGTGAAGCAGGAGGAGGTGCAGGAGACCTTCATCCGCAACATCTTCACCAAGAAGCGCGACCAGAATGAGGTTGGGCCCACATAAACACACAGCTGTGTTTTACTGACTCATTCTGAAAAAAATGTCCACTGTCATAAATTTAAGATATCAATCAATAATTTAATTATTAATGTTAACCAGCAGAAGGGCCAGTCCAGTTGTGCAATTTATAAACACCAGCAGGGAAGACATGTACACTGCATATGTATATACATTACAAATCTTACATGCAGCTGTTTTGCATTGACTGATTCTGAAAACATAAGGGAACAAAATACTGTACTGTATGCATGAGTACCTTTACAGAAAAAAAAACCCTTCTGTTATTTGTTAACTACATCATTGCAATATTTAAGGCCATATTGCATTTTTTTGCCAGTCCAGTAGGCTTTTTTTGTATACATTTGGTTTGTTACTGGCCAGTATATGGCATTTATTGCAGTAGCCTAATATTAGAGCACTATCAACAGTGATATTTCAGTAGAATAGGCCAGCAGTATTTTTGTGACGTTCTGAAACAAATTCTTCACTGACGTTAAATTTTAATAATTTTCCTGAATAAACGCTTGGGCTGAACTGAGTTTTACTGGTGCACTAATATTATAACAGTAGCCTGTTGTCCAGGGTTTTCATAGGTCAATTGTAAACTGTATACATACCGTAAACTATATAGACCCCTTCACAGCCTACATCACTATGATCACTGGAGGCAAAACAATCCATCACGTCGGCGGGGACAGTCATAGTCCGCGAAAGAGAAGTAGACAGTCTGTTATCATGGTGTCCTCTTGTTGTGCTTTCGGGTGCCAGAATCGGAAAAGTAAGGTGTCAAATTTGAAATTCTTTCGGATACCACCAATCAGTCAACAAAAAAGAAGACAACTATGGTTAAATGCCATTAGAAGAAAGGGCTGGATGGAGGAGATAATCAAGAACACCTGTGTTTGTGGTGCAAATTCATCACAGATAAATATCTAGCAGCTACTGATGTTACTAGCTCTGTAAACTTGCTTATCTAGCTAAATAAATCTTTTTTCTAACATATCTTATTATGCCTAGTGTTATCTTGTTAATTAATAATTAATTTAGTAGCTGACGTTTGCGATCAGTAACCAGTTAGACCAACTATATTAGCCTACATGCTAGGTAGCACTAGTTAGTTTTCACTACTAGCTAGCGAACTAACTAACGTTAGTTTTCAGGTTGGCACTGATTAATAAAGATTTCATCTGATTTTGTAGGCAAGGTTTCTACAGATGAGAACCATCCAGATTTTGTCCCCCTCTGTCTTTTACCCTGCCATACAAGTACAGTTTCCAGTGAGGACGTAGTTGTTTGTTCGACTCACAATAACCCAAGCCTGGTACATCTTTGCCTTGTGACCTTGGCGCTGGCTCGGTAAAACGTCAGCTCGGACAACACAAAACTCCTCCGATACGTCCTTGTACTGTAAGTCTTGGACATGACCATTTAAGACATAGTTATATGCATCTAATGATTTATACACACTCAGCTTCTCCTTACTGTAGACGCTCGGTTTTTCAATGAGGTAATTATAAATGTCCGGCCATTCAACTGAAGGCAAACCTGTCACATCATCTTTCCAGTCATTGAGGGTATGGATCTGTCAGGATGGTCCCATCTGATAATGTCAGTTTTCTCAAATAATCCTCCTGATCCCGTACACTAAGTGTGTGTACATATTGTGTGTTATCGTTATCCATAACTTTTAGATTATTGACTGTATTTACTGATTTTAGCGGCCTCACTAGCACAATCCAAATAGCCGCCTCAATCTTTTTGCCTCCAATGACGTCACGCCCTTCCGAATGTTTACATTTTTACCGCCGTTGTGAAGGGGTCTATACCTCACCAAAAAAAGCTAAAGCCTTGACTTGAACATATAGACCATTCTCAAAACTGGACATTATTTTCTAACCAAGACAAAAAAAATTAATTAAAAATAATTTATAGACAGTCTTATAGGTCTAATTAGGCACCTGCCACATTAATTTTCTTTCTATGATCCTAACATCACAGGAACTGATAACTTTATTTCTGTGTGGCTACTGTTACTGCAGATGTAGACTCATTTTATGGTAACACTTAAAATCAAACAACTGGCGGACAATCCTTATTTGATTATGCAAGCAATGTGTCTTGGATGGTACATTTTTTTTGTGTGCTGCATTTGGTGACTAACCTTAGGCAACATAACATAACATGCTACATAACATAACGTGCTACATAACATAACGTGCTACATAATGTCACATGCAGACAACACAAGTTGTTTGGTAAGTGCTGCAACAGAAAGTGTAGTCTACTTGCTGGCTAGCGAGGCTAACATTGTTGAGATGTCAATATTTTTGGCCAGAAACACAGCCACGTGTGTATTTAATGTAGTATCACAAAAAATACACTCGTATAGACACAAAATCCGTGTGGGTTTTTAAATTTAATTTTATTTTATTTTATTAGACGTAATATCGTGTGTAAATTCTTCACAAGCCGTATAGGTGGCCAACCTCTAGCACTAGCCTAGCCAATTGGTGCTACAAAATGACTGTCATTATCATAGTGACAAGATGTTACAACATAAAAAGACACAAATAAGACACATCTAAAATATGTTGATCATTTCTTTAGCACGTATACTGTGCCCAAACTTGTCTAACAGAGAAGCGCTAGTTTGATCTGTCATTCACTGAATAAATGCAGCAATCTGCTAACAACTATAGCTCTATTTTGAAGCTATTATTATCATAGCCACATCTAGGCTACTCAGGGAGATGGGGGTGCGAGGGAAGGCCCACGGGCAGGCAATCAAGGATCTCTCTAAGGCTGCTGAGAAAGGGAACCAGTGGCTGTGGAGCAGGAGGAAAGACTTGACCTGGGGCTCCAAGTGTGTGATGGTTGATGGGAGTGAACCTGGGAGAGCTGGGATTCACTGCTGAACCTTCTGGAGGTGTTGTGGGCCTATCAGCGAAACACCCAAGAAGGAGGGCATCCACTTAAGAACCCAAAGGATGCCATCACTCACTTGATGGCCACAGTGTCTCGTCTGTGCCTTAGGTTTCTACTGGGATATCAACACCTAGTCCTACACAACAGACCGTGTCACTTTGATATGCCGTACACCTTAAAGTCACACTGCAGACCCTTTTGTATGCTTCTGTTCGCAGTCCAATTTGGTAAAAATGAGCAAGCATATCTGCTGTAAAAAGTTGTAAACACAATGGTCTGTGTGTGAAAACCATATAGTCTATGGTACAAACCTGACGGTGTTAGCGACAGTAACTGAGGAGAATGTCTAATGTCAGTATGTTAGGCTGCACGTCAGGCTGGCTCAAGGGAGGGAAATGTTTAGTTTGTTTCCGATTTTCCCATAGCGTTGTAAAAATTATAATGAAACAATGAAATAAATAATTCCATGAAATAAACATTGTTCACAAGTCACAACACCCAAGTCCAGGTTAAGGCTTCAGTTATTGAGGGCAAGTGCAAGTCAAGTCACAAGTCTTTGTGCAACTTAAGTGCGGGACTCGATTCAAAGTCTCGTGGCACGTGTAGAGGCTGAATGTAAACACACTCAACTTCTGGCCCGTGAACTCACCCGTGCACAGCCCTGTACCAAACCAAACGGTTCGATACGAATACATGTAATGTTACACCCCTAATTTTATATAATAAAAATAAGCAGGACAAGATTATACAGAAAAGTTCATATATATAGCAGCAGACATGTGCAGAGAGGGGCTCCTGTTAAAGCTTTTGGTACAGTATCTCACAAAAGTACACCCTTCACATTTCAACAAAAAATGTGGTATATCTTTTCAAGGGACAATGCTACAGAAATAAAACTTTGTGCGTTTTTGAGCAGTCAGTGTACAGCTTGTGTAGCAGCATTTAGTTATTGTCCTCTGAAAACAACTTTACATACAGCCATTTTTGTTTAAATAGCAGGCCACAAAAGTGAGTACACCCTCAATGATAACGGTACATATCATTCAACTCTGAAAAGCCGCTTGTCCAATTCATCATTTTTGGGTTTAGGTCTAGGTCTGCTCAACTGGACTATACAAATATGTGTGTCATGTATTACACCTATTCATTTTAATGTTTTGGCTATAATTCTCTCATACTAGCCATTGGATGTCCAACATGCCTCCTCATGGCAAAAAACACTGTTTGAGGATTTCAGAAATAGAATTATTTGTTTTAGACAATGATGGCCTATTTATAAAAGATCAGCAACACCATGAAACTGAGCTACATCATCGTGGCCAGATTCAGATTCAGAACAGGCATTGACAGGATCAATCAAAGAAGTACGGTACACACACTCAGTGTCAAATGCAGAAGTTGGCTGTAAAAAATAAATGCATGACTGCAGCCAGCATTGCTACAGAGGCTGCAGAAGTGGGAGGTCAGCTTGTCAGAGCTCAAATAAGATGCACAGTGCAACAACCCGGTGTGCATGATCATCCTCTGAGAGGAAAGCCTCTTGTAAAGCTTGATGACAAAAAAGCCTGAAAACTGTTTGCTGAAGACACTGTCTAAAAGCATGAATTCCTGAAACCATGTCCTGTGGTCTGATTAGAATAAAATAAACATGTTTGGCTTAAATGGTGTCAGACATGTGTGGCAGCAACCTGTTAAACAGTACCATTATAAGTGTGCCTTGTCTAGAATCGAGCCCAAAGGTGGCTGTTTCAATGCTGTCAGACCTGAGGAACTGCAGTTTACTAAAAGAGACATGGATTCCGACATGTGCTATGACATTCTGAAGCAGAACATGGACCCCCCCCCCCCCCTTTGGAAAGTGGGACATTTGACTGTTTTTTCATTATGATAACAACCCCTAACACATCTCCGAGATGACCACTGCCTTCCTGAAGAAGTTGAAAGTAAAGATAATTGAATGGCCAAATGTGAATGGCCTCCAGACCTGAACCCTATTGATCACCCATGGGGCATTCTTAAGCAGGAGGTGGACAAGTACCAGTGTCTAACATCTGCCAAATCCGTAATGCCATCATGGAGTACAGTGGGTGCAAGCTCATCTTGCACGCAGGATTCACGCAGGATTTTTTCAGGAAACTGTGTGAGAAGCTGCAATGTACCCAAACAGCCACCAGGTGGCACTTGGGTGCTCTGCCTTTATAACACAACGGTTGGTGAAGTGGCCTATTGTATTTATACCAGTGATGTGCTGAAGCACATATTTAAATGTCCATGACCACTTGCATGACCACTTGCCCATGACTACTTTTCTGTCAGACCTCAGTTGTTATGACCGGGATTTTTGTCCCGCGTCAGCATTAATTCAAAACTTAATAATGGTCAAATTGTATTACAGTAGGGCCTGGGCTCAAAAAAGCTAAAGGGTGCTGATTGATGGTTTTAAAAAGGTTGACAAAGCCAGCACATACTTTACTCTCTGTCGGCACTTTTTTGGGACTTCCCATACTTAGCTCTTTCTGTTGGTGCGTTTTTGAGCTTCCACTCTTCAGTCCGTCCAAACGTCGACTTTTGATTAAACTAACCCTTTTCCAAACGCGATAGATTAGGTAGCTGAGCCGAAGTATGAATTAAAACAACGACACAGCTCTGGAACCTGTTGAACAATTCTCGGAGAAGACCTGGCCTCGCTTTGTTGTGCTTACTCTGACTTTTGGCATGATTGGTTGACAACACGTAGCCTAATTAAGATGCATATTAACATCAAAATAGCATAGACAATGTGTATACAATGTGCATTATTTATTTATGATTCATTGGGTCTTGCAATGTCTTTTGGAAAGCATTTCCTTATACGTCATCGTTGATGTTCATGTAAATAACATGAAAATAACAACTGTTGTAGGCTATAGCCTAATCAATTACTGTAGCTTATTTATTTCTTCAGCTGTTTAAGCATTCTTAAGCGGAAAAGGTGCTATGATATTTGAGGGAAAAGTTGGTTTATTTGCTTTTTTGTGTCGGCAGAGATGCAAGTCCCGGTTGCAATTTAAGTAACATTTTGGAAAAGGATTTTTGCCTCATTTATTCATGCTCATTACAGAATGGTGGGGGGGATTTGGGTTCAAAGACAAAAAATGTAAGATAGCAATCAAGGTTAACTACCGTTAAACTGTTTAAAGGGGTCCTTCCGTCAAACTTTTAGTAGCTCTATTTACAATGTGGTGGGTCACAACAAGCAGTATATGCACGCAGCATACCAAGACGTGAAATTCGATCCTCATGGTTTTACTGGTCATTGAAGGGTCAAGCTAACCAAAACGAGCGGATCAGAGCAGGCTAAACCTATCTACGTCACTAGGTCGTAAGCCCCGCCCAGAGCCATGTATGGCACGCTCACATCCATTGAGAACAGTGGACAGAAGCTAGGTGAACGAAAGACAGCGAATTTGCCCAATCAGAGGTGCCTTATTGACACGTCATGGATATTCACGAGGGACACCGGAAAAGCCAACCACTAGACCTGTTCTACCTTACAGAAAACGGCGTCAAACAAGAGAACTAGGACATAATTTTTCACAGAAATGACGCACAATGCATTCAACCATAGTGGCGACACAGAAATATGAATAAAAATAACGATGGAAGGACCCCTTTAACTCATTCATTACCTTTGACGTCTGCAGACGTCATTTCAAAAAGTAACGGCGCTAACCATTGACGTCTTCCGACGTCAAACACGTTTTTTTACAGTTACGCATCGTGGGGCACCTCATCTATGTTGTGTAGAAATTTCAGGCTTCTACGGCTTTCGGAACTGATCCTATAAGAGTCAGAAGTCTCATGTGGTCACTCATGTGGTCACTCTCTGGTGGCCACCAGATGGTAGAGCTGACCCTCTGGGACTGCTATCAATGTTACGATATTTTGTAATATGCACGCTACCGAATCCGATCACTGTGATGAAACACTGTATGAGTAAGATCAAAGATGCACTGGCTATAGCCTACACTTCATTTGCAACCGTGCTAAACAAATAAACAAAAGATAAAGGAATAAAATATAGATGAAATAAAAACAGTCTTCAGATTAGTCTGGTCTGGAGAGCTCTGACACCTCATGCTCACATTGCGGAAAGGGATCCGATCATAGATGGCAGCACTGCGTTTGTCTGTATTTTGATGTTTTTTCACGTCGAGGAAGATGCTTGTGTATATAAACCCAAGACAATCAGATGTAGCTAGCATACGACAATGGTGAAGCGCACTCGTGGTGGACGGGAGAACATACTCTTGCATATGTTTGTGTTTTACTTATTTTGCCTGTGTATGTAGTATTTACATAGTTATTACCGCTACTTGCTGTAGGAATGGAGACACACACACACACACACACAAAGAAACACTTGAATGAATGCTAGGTTTTTTTGCATTTTGCTTTTACTAGCTACTACTGTTTTTGACTATGAAATATAGCCCCCTGGTGGCTGAATTTTGTCATGTTATATTTACATGGTTACAGTACAGTATTGTTTGTATAGGTGGACAGTTATGACAGACATGAATCATATTTTTGTGACAGGATTTATGTATATAGGCAAATAAACGTTTTATTTTGCCAAGTAAAATGTCGAAGAAATGTATTCGTCATGTACAATTCAAATTATTATTTTTACTGTCTAAAACCATTTTCAGTGTTTTTATTCGTATTTATGTTGTATTACATTTGGATGAAATGTTTTAGATGCCAGTAATGCAAAAATATGGCCATCAAAAAACATTTTCTGCTTAAAATGTTGGTTTTCACAAAAAGCCATTTTTCTCAGTTTTTTGGTCTGAAAGCAGCATTTTGGGGAAACCCACCTCTGTTCTATGCATGATTGCAAAGGAATGGAAAGAGCTATCAACACACCGTTTTTTTTAGATGAAAGATGAGACTTTAAGCTTCATTTTGATGTCTTTGGTGTTGACATAGACAAATAACTCAATTTTCTGTTGGGCTTCAAAAAACACCCAAAATGGTGAAAAATGGCTGGCACCACGGGTGGAACAATTTTGAAAATGGCTGGCAGTCAATGAGTTAAGAAGTGCTTTTTCTAGGGGGCTGTTATGATGACTGACCGCTTGTCTGGGTCTTTTTTGTTGTTGGCTGCCCCCCGTCCCAGTGTCAAACTGCTTCCTACACCCCTGTGCAACTCAGGTGTGGACTGATGTGGATTGTCCACTTCGCAGCCCCCATCCCCCCTTCGCAGCTCCCCTCCCCCCTTTTTTCACGTACTGTAGGCCTACCTATTTCGATTGAATGATGATGTGTTGTGAGTGTGCTGCGAATGCTGCTGACTTGTGAGTGTGAATGTAATGTGTGAAATTTCACAAGCAATACAACATAAATTCAGTAAATTTGATGTGCACATTCAGTGAGAGGATCATGATTGAGTAAACAACACATGGTTATATAAAAATGGTTATTACTGCTTCTGGTTATACATTTAATGGTTTTCAGTGCTTGTGTAATTTATTTTCATACATTTACAGTAGGTTAAGTTGTGAGGATGAAGCGGAGATAACGACATGCTGCCTAGACTAGGCTACTGATGATGAGATTCTGGGAATAGCCCGGGTCGACCCAAAGCCCGCAGGTCGGGCGGTGTGGATTGTTTTTTAGGAGGAAAATGCGCGTTGCGGGCGGACCCATCTTTTAACAAATACCTTACAGCCTGGGCTAGCTGTCCTTTCCAACGAAGTGCAATGAACAAGTAAAATATGATATAGCCTTACATTTCACCCTCTCCCCCAAGTTGAGGGAGTAACTGAGTGACATTTTATTACAGTGAACATGTGGAAAAAACAGCAACGTTATTTAAACAGCACTTCACAATGGGAAATTCCAGCAAGCAGTGGTATAATAATGAACTATTTCCTTGTAACTTTACAATATATTCTGGTTTATTTGACATTTTCCATATCAAACTGTTCGTCATTTTAGAATAGTTTTCCACTAACTGATATCCATCCAGGTTTTGTTTTGCGGGTTGAGTCGTAGCGTAGCTGCTTCTTTTGTCTCATGACTTAACATTCCTGTGTTAGCACGGTACATGTTCCATAGCCTATTATGGCCAACTTCTAATGCAAATATGTTACAGTTGTGCTGTCCAAACTCAGCGAAACTCAATCGGTTTGTAGAAATGATTATAATACTGCTGCTCAAATTGTTAAACTCTGAAGTCATGGCATACGGTTTTAACAAGGAAAACGAGATGACGTGAATTTGTTTTTTAAACGTTTTCGCAGCTGTATTATCACTATCTCTGCACATCGATTTAGTTTTACTGCATTTAAACCGCAGGATTACGATCACCCTAATACTGCAAGGTTTACCCGTAGGTTGGGTCAACCTTCGAAGAAAGATCTTTACTTCAGCGTAAACTTCAGTGTTCTTATGCTGCCCCTAACAGATGCAGTTGTACTTACATTTCACGCAGCTGCGTGAATCACTTTGTGCGTGAGTGAAACGTGCATGTCGAACTAGCACCCACTGTAATGGAAAAGGATTACAAAAACAACCTGTGCAGCAGTGGTGAATTTCATATTAAGACAGTGATGGCTAACAATGCTGCTCATACAAAATATTAATGATTTTGACACAATTTGGACATGTTCACTTTGGGGTGTACTCACTTTTGTGGCCTACTATGTTTGAAAATAACTTAACACACAACCATTTTTGTAAAGGGCAGAAAATCTATACTGCTACACAAGCTTTATAATAACTAACTAAACATATCCAAGTTTCCGTTGTGTAGTATTGCCCCTTGAAAAGACATACAGTAGCGCATTTTTGCTGAGATGTGAAGGGTGTACTCACTTTTGTGAGATACTGTGTATATATATATATATATATATATATATATATATATATATATATATATATACACACACACACACACACACACGTACATATATATGGTGGAGTGTGTATGGTGTGCGGTGGTGTGTGTATATATATATATATATGAGTACACCCCTAACATTTTTGTACTTTTTTATTATATCTTTCCATGGGAGAAGTCTAAAGATATAATACTTTTCTTCAACGTAAAGTAGGCAGTGTACAGCTTATATAACAGTGCAAATTTGCTGTTCCCTCAAAATAGCTGAACACACAACCATTAATGTTTAAACCACTGGCAACAAAAGTGAGTACACTCCTAAGTGAAAATGTATTCACTATACAATGCAGTGTGTGGGAAACAAAACAATGTACCTTAGACCATTCCCAAAATGTTCATTTGTTTACTATATGGGGTGAGTGTAACATTATTTTGTTCGCCACATGGTGCACTGTATAATAAACAAGCATGTCGGACATAGTTTCTGCATATTAAGGTACGAGAGAATTGATTAAAACCAGTGTTAACACGGTGAAAATTACCTTGAGCATCTCTACACTCAGTCATTACTAATGGCTAATGTCTCACCTGCCCACTCATCTGCTCTCTCACTATCTGCATTCTATGTGAAGTTGCACCCATGTATGATTTAGATGGAAATCATTTGGCGGCTTTTTTGTGTTTATGTCTGTTCCAGTCATTTGTGTTACGTTATTTGCATGCCTTTGTTTGGTGAATCACTTTCTATCAGACTACAACTAACAATTTCTATCAGACTACTTTACAGTTGGTGAGCAGTATTCTGTATAATTTAGTACACAGTAAAGACAGTTAGGTGTCAGTGCTGTGTTAAAAAAGCATTGGAATGATCATTGTGACCTGAAAGTATTTTTGGTGGTGGCGGCAGTGGTGGTTCGGCAGTGGTGTGTGTTTATATGTGGATAGGTGCCAGTTCGGGCTTCAGAATGTCAAAATCCCATCACGTATTCCCTCTACCTAAATTCCCTCTGGGATTAATCATTTATTTATCACATTGTTTGTTTGTTGTATCTGTCTTTCGTTTTAACTATTGTTTGTTTATTCTGTCATATCTATCCAAAGTTTCTACCTAACTTAAGTATCTGTCTGAAGTGTCTGTCTATCAATCTATCTACTTAACACAGAAGATTTCACTAATTAGCTAATGTAACCGTGTGCCGACTTGTTTTGCTTAGGTTCAAGAAATGATTGAATCAGATATGTGGCAGGATTTTTCCACTTTCTGAAGCCACGATTGACACCTGCACATGTGTGTTAGAACATCTAAGCTGGGTTGTAGTGCAGACACATAATTTGCAACCCAAATCTCCTGTCACTCACCTGTCAGATTTGTTGTGTTTGTGTTGATTAACCACCTAATGATGGCCTCCAGTGTGTTTGAATGTGTTAATTTGTGTGTGTGTGTGTACGTGTGTTTGAATGTGTTAATTTGTGTCTGCTGTTGATTCTGCATGCCTCATCGCCACGCTGTGTCTCCTGTGTGACGTTCCGTTTGGTTAAAGTCATTTGAAGACTGCAGACATAATGGGGCATTGTCAGGCACGGAGGAGTCTAACCTTAACCAGGTACCTGCCCCTACAAATGATACTCATGGGTGAGGAATTGGGGGGTGTAGTAGCACAGTTTGCTAAGGTGTTCACACCATAAAACCAGCATTTGAGTCCAGCCCAAGGTCAATATCCTACCTAATCTCTCTCTCTTTCCTGTTACCTTCCACTTTTCAATCAAATTAAAGGCAAAAAAGGCAGGAAAGAAAACACTTTAAAAAATACGGCTATAGGGTTTGTAGGGTTATGGAGAGTGGCTGTTAGTTGTAAGCCATGAGAAATGGTGTGGTTGTAGTTGCAGAATGTGTTTTACAGAAAACATTTACCAAACATCTACATGTTGAAAGTTCGCACAGTAAATAGTGCTGCTTAAAACCAACTTGAAGAAATTTTAAAAAAAATTAAGCCAATGCGCTGCATGGATCTTTTTACATTAGTTTAACTTGCATTATTTAACTAACATATGTGTATGACATTTGAAAAGAAAAACAATGTAAGAATTATAGTGCAAGTTAGACCAACATAACAATTAAGAGATTACAGTCTGGGAGGATTTTTTGAAGGAAACAGGCCACCAAACAATTTTTTTTGACTGACAGCACCCTCAACCTAATTTTCAGAGCACTTTCTGAGTGCTTCTGTCAGCAGTTGTTGCTGGCAAGTTCCAAAATTGTCATCTGGTAACGTTAGCGCTTAGTATAGCATTGAACTGTTGAACATGTGCATTTAGACGTTCAGAGAAGGTCACATTAGGTTCACCTGTAAGGCTTATAGTGCATTTTCGGTTCATCCTGAAATGTCACCTTTAGTGTTTCAGGACTTTTTGCACTTCTTGCTGTTCTGTAACAAGGAGCTTAATGGCAACATTCACAACAGGTGTTTGATGAATGAATCTACCAGTATATTTCTTGGTATTTAAACAGTCCTCCTTATCATGCTGTTCATATTTTGACATCAATGAGACCAAGACAACACCTAAAAATTGACAAGTTATTGAGACACTGTTATTTTTTTGTCACCCACCCACCACTGTTGTTGGCTTTTGTTTCAATAAATTGTTTGAGATGAGAAAATCAGTATTGCATGGTTCTACTTAAGTGTCCTACTTTCATGCTTTAATACTACTGTAGTGTAAACGTTTGATATTTTCCATAAATTTCACCCAAAAGCGAAATATCCTTAAAGTTTTGTGAATAGTGTGTATGCACCTAAAGTGGCAAAGCACTAGTATGCAAAGTTCTTAGTGTGTTCCATTTGCCTTGGGATCGGTGATTCAGCTAACAAGATAACCTCATGTCCACTAAAAGCATCAAAAAATTTGATGAGTGTCATGCGTTTTTAAACAAAGCAACTTCTGGTCCTCTGTGTTGCTCTGACATATTTGATCGGATGTCTGATATTTGGTCGGATGTCTGAAGGGACGAGACATGTATATTTGGAACTTCCTACTTCAGTGTTTTTAAAAAAAAAACAACTCTGAGAAGGAGCACCAATGGCAAATGGAACACGTTACTGTATACTGTAAAACCTTCATGTAATGTTGCTGCCCCCCAAGCAGGTATCAGATGGTGGTGAAGTACAGTGGTTTATGCTGTAGGTCAGAACAACCATGTCGTAGTCTCAGACCCCCTCTGGCACCTGCCTCTGCTGAGAGTGGCAGTAAACCATGCTCAGTATTGTCTGCTTTGTGAGTGTGCTGTGGCCTTTATCACACATTAACAACGCTCTAATTACCCCCTAATATCCCCACCCCCACTACTACCACACTTCCCAGCACAGTTAGATCTGCTGGGAATGCATGCATCCATTAGTGGTCTCATTCAACTTGGCTGTCTGTATGGCTGGCTTGACATGATGTGAAACGACGAGACTGGACATGATTTACTGGCAGGATAGCCATCAAATCAGAAAGCAGCTGGCTTAATTTTGTCCAAACATCACAGTAATAAAATATCACAAAAAAAAAGTAAATTTACAACCAGCTGTTTTTCTATGGCTGTCTGTCGAAAAGTTCTTGTGTTTAATCGCTTACCACAGTGGTTCTCTAATGTATAGATTGAGGCTGATCTGGGATACCCTGGTGGAAAGGCCCGGATCATTCACAAGGAATCAGACATCATCACAGCCTTCGCCATAAATAAGGTACTCTCCACATTAACCTTGTTTGGATATGTTATCCTGAAAAAATACAGGCCCATTTTTCCTTGCACCACTGCTACTGCTACACTGCTACACAACTACCACTGCTACTAGCTCCTAAAAAAAAGCCTGGCTCTCTTTTATGAGCTTTGTATAACCTCCATGCAGTGTGAGCTAATTTGAGCAACTGTGAAACCCTGCTATCCCAGACATTTAAAAAAAATACAAATATGCATGACTAATTCCTGATATTAGAATTACGGTATGTTTACATCCTTGGTGTCTCTGGTTACCAGGCCAACCGTAACTGCCTGGTGATCGCCTCCACCCATGACATCCAGGAACTGGACGTGTCCTCTATCTTGGCCACACAGATCCTCACCTGGATTGATGACGAAGCCGAGACTGAGACTAAAGGGTAACGCGCGAACACACACACACACACACACACACACACACACACACACACACACACACACACACACACACACACACACAACCAAAGACTAAATGGAGTAAATGTTGTTAAGGGTACCTTCTACTTTCTAATAAAACTTAAAAATACTGTAATGGATGTAGTGGTGTCATCATTATGAAGATAGTGTGCTATAATGGATAATGTGGAATGTAGAGCCCACTTATGCAATAACATCCTGTAAATCAAATGACTACCCTATAATCAGTATATTGCAGTATAGTATTTGGTTTAACTTTCCCAATAAAATAATAGCTCTCTCTCACACCAAGTGTTTATGGGTGTGTGTTTTTGTTTTTCCTGTGAAACGAGTATGTAAGGGCATGTGTTTTTGTTTGCAGGGGTGATGAGTTTCTGGTGGTGCACGCACGAGATGACTTTGCCACGCTACATGGCACCACCCCATACACGCACAGCAGCCCTGGAACTCCAATCAACCTGCCCTGGCTCGGCAGCATGCAGACGGGACGAGGAGCGGCTGTGGTAAGCACACACACAGAAATGCATAAAAACGTTCACAGTATGGGACAGACACAGGGCTCCTTCATACAACACTCTAAAGACGGACAGACCCATGGACATTTGTAGGGCAGTAAAGATCATCACATTTAGGATGTAGAGATGGATGACTTTACAAACTGAAAGGGACTATGAAAGACACCATAGCTTTAAACATATACACCCACATGTTCTTTGATGCACATCTGTGCATGATTTGCTTACTTGTACAGAAACCTGGTTTTACTTTTACCCACCTTCTCAAACACACACACACACACACACACACACACACACACACACACACACACACACACACACACACACACACACACACACAGGCCAACAGTTAGGCAGTGAGCTACACTCCCACACAAACATTCATGCAAATGCACACATGCTGTTGCTCTGACATGCTTACTTATTAAATCATCATATACACAAAACACACACGGATACAGATATCCACAGTCATGAAGGCTCATTTGTGCTCTGTCACACGTGCACACATGCACATGCATGCTAGCACTGACAGATTGTTAAGTAGAGGGTAAACACAGCATGGGCACAGGTACTGGTACAATCGTAGAACGGATAGTCTGGACACTGGTAATAATATCTCAAATGAAATGAACTTTTCAGATGGTAGGACAGAGAGGGTCTGTAACAACACATTATGTAATAACACCGCATTATGTAATAGCTCGACAAAACGTAATACATTTTCACTCCATTATGAAATAATTTCCGCATTTCGTAATAACTTCCGCATTTTGTAATACATTTCTTGAACGCTTTTTGTAATAACTATTTTCTCATTTTGTAATAAATTATTACATATTGCGGCAGTTATTACAAAATGATGGACCTGGTATTTTTTTGGAATGGAAGTGTAATAACATTTGCATTATGTAACAAAAGTGGAAATAATGTTATGGACTCTGTCGTGGAAACCCGTCAATTGGACTTTGACCCATCTAGAAATATCACTGTAGTCAGGAAATGGTTAGACACAAAAATCACCCACAATTGTTACACCGTTAGGAGTAGTTGTTGAGAGAGGCTTTAATCACCTGTTGTAAATTTTACCCAATCTCAAAGTAAGTCAATTAAACATTTAAACATTAATCATTTTAAGTATTGCAATTCAATACTGCACCTTGAGTGAAAAAAGGTTTTGACTCGACCAGAAGAATGCCCAAAGAGACGTTGGATGCAGAGCAGGGTTTATTACAAATGGTCACAAGGAGATCACAGCATCATCTTTCCCCGAAGCGATCTAACTAACAGTTCGTACTCGTCAGCTTATATACGTTTTACTTCATGCATATATGGAGATGCTTCTGCTGTATTTAGCACTCACTTTGTATCTAAACTTATCGTCTCCCTTCTTTCACCTGAAAATGAGATTCTATTTTGGCAGGGTGCCAAATGAGACGGGCCCCATCAGCTGTCCCTAAAGACAGCTGAACAAAAGTTCAAACAGAGAAGACCACGTTGCTGTATGAATATTGCAACATTGTATCCTTACAAACTAACATGTTTATCACTGTAATTATTGTAAAAATACCACAACACACCTAGCATACACAAGTGAAAATTACACCAAAGGTGTAGGTTCTGATGTGAATCCTACCGCAATATCCACCACCGTGACAGATTGGCCAATCTGGAGAGTTTGCATAGAGAGAGATACTGCCCTGATAAAAATAATTTCTTATATTTATGATATTTATGCGCAAATGGATACATTTCAGCTGCCCTTTCTTGTCATTGTTTCCGGGGTTTAAAATGAAATAAAATAAAACACAATGATCCTCCTTAAGTCCCGTAACTAAGCAAAATAATATTATGAGAAATAACGGAATTAGATGAAAATGTAGTCGGCAAAAAAACGTAAGAAGAAAGAAACGTTCTGCCTTATGGAAATGCACATCTCCACATTGGCGCACGTCGAAAAATTGTAATTTCACCCATTTATAGTTTGAGAAATTGAGCCAAATTTTATTTATGACAAGTATAGAAGGTTGTTGTCAGGTGTGTTTCATAAAACAACGTTTGCAGTGAATGGTTTCTGTTAACAACACACTGTTTCATCCGTGCCCCATGCGTGGTTCATCCGCCCCGACAGTGAGGGATGGATGAAACAAATGACACCTTTCATTCAAAGTTAAAAATCAACGTGATTTCTTAACCGATGAGTTAAATTACACCAGTAACTAATAGAACACACTTGTGGGTTGATGATCATATGGCAAAATAACTCTAATTTGCTTCATTGTCTTGTTTCATTCGTCACGGCTCTCCCCTAATTAACACACATTTATAAAGGCAGTATGTGATATTATGGAATGTCAATATTTCATTTTAAAGCAGTTTTCCCAGCTTTGAGCATTACCTCACAATCCTTTGCATGCCTTCAGTTATCTGTACAAAATTGCCATCAGCAGTATATGGCATCGCCAATCTAACTCTGTTGACTGGGATAACTTGGTAATATAAATATTGTTTACTGTCCCAATTAGTTTTTATTTCAGAGGGGTCTGGTTACAGTCGGAGTGTTCATATTATGTGCAACTGAAAGGGACCAAGTGTGAAAATACCGTTGTCTCTACTGAGGCAATGTGGAGTGCTATGTGTACCTAATAGATCAGAGTTGTGGGAAAAATGTTTGGTGATAATAAGTACCGGGATGGTGAACAAAAAGCTTAAAAGGTTGAAATTTTGAAATGCTTTCGTTGAAAAAGGCAGACATAGTGGAAAAGAGAAAGTTGAACGAGACAGACACCAGACAGACACAAAAGAGGAAGTGTGTGTTCGCGTGTGCATGTGTGCGCGTGCGCGTGTGCATGTGCATGTGGGTGCACATGTGTATAGGTACGTGTGTGTGTGTGTGTGTGTGTGTGTGTGTGTGTGTGTGTGTATGTGTAGGCCAAGACTAACGATTCTCGGAAAAGGAAACCAAGGGCGGAGGTCGCAACCCGATGAAGCACATTGCACACAAACACGCACCCCTCGCTCTACCGGGTTGCAACATGCACACACACTTGGCTGCCACGAAGAGTCTGGCTCTTTGCCCCGGCTCAGGTCACATAAAACACAATACCAGGGAATATCACAAGATGACATACTTCCAAGTCAAAAGCATGAAAGATCTATGATGTGAATCTATTGCGATGCAACCGTGCGTTTAGGAATTATAAGGGAGCCAACTTTGGCCAAGGGACAGTTGTAGAGGCCTAGTGAAGGGATTGGAAATGATTAATAGATATGCTTTGTTTATAAAGAGGAAATGCCACCAACATGATCTGACCTAGGGCGCCTCTGATTGGCTGAGAAGGTGTCTAACCATATTGATGAGGAAAAAGACGATCTGACCAAGGCTGAAACAGGTTTTTGACCTTCCATGGTATATCGTACTTGCACCTACACCTTTGGTGTAATTTGCACTTCTGTATGCTGGGTGATTAAAGCCTTTCTCAACTAGAAAAGCACTCAGAGAGCGCAGACCTCCGCCAAGGCAGCTTAAGTCTCCACCTTATTGTCATTCTGACCTTAAGACATTAAAAGACATTTATCATGTTAAAACATTATTACTAATTATTATAATAATTATTACTGGTGTAATAGTTAACTAGTGAGTTCGTTCACTCATGCTCACACGAACTTGGTTGGCTGTTCGGTGCAGGAAAGTACTTTATCTAATTGCCACTGCCAACATGAACTACTGGGCTGCTCACCACTACCACTCTCCTCTGTCTTTCACTGAACCCTCTAACCAAAAACTCAACAACTCCTTGACCCGCAACAGGAGCCTCATTTCCGTACCAACCTATATTCCCTCCTTTCAAAATAAAAGTCTGTGTAGATTCCATGCTACACTGGTAACTTGACTGAATAAAAAAATCCTGAATCCAGATGGTTATCCGGATCACCACCAAAATCAGTTCTAAGTTAGGCCACTTCTGACCTATCCTGAAAATTTCATCAAAATCCATCCATAACTTTTCGAGTTATGTTGTTCACAAACAAACAGATAAACAGACAAACCAACGCCGGCGAAAACATAACCTCCTTGGCGGAGGTAACAACTACTCCTAACGGTGTAACAATTGTGGGTGATTTTTGTGTCTAACCATTTTCTGACTGCGGTGATATTTCTAGATGGGTCAAAGTCCAATTGACAAGTTTCCACGACAGAGTCCATAACATTATTTCCATTTTTATTACATAATGCAAATGTTATTACATTTCCATTAAAAAAATTATCACGTCCCGCATTTTGTAATAACTGCCGCAATATGTAATAATTTATTACAAATTGAGAAAATAGTTATTACAAAATGCGTTCAAGAAATGTATTACAAAATGCGGAAGTTATTACGAAATGCGGAAATTATTACATAATGGAGTGAAAATGTATTACGTTTTGTGGAGCTATTACATAATGCGGTGTTATTACATAATGTGTTGTTACAGGGTCTGCACATCTTCTCTGCTCCACAAAATCTGTCAGGCATCTGTGTTTTTTTGTGGATTACACACCTCTTCCCTTCCTACATGACCAGAAATTTGCTCAGACACTGACAAGAGCCTTAAACAAAGCTTGCACAAATAGCCACACTGACTGCCTTGTTTGGTCTTGACTTGTGTCCTGTAATTGCCCCTTTAATTACAGCTGATCAAACGGAACATCAATAATGTGAGGAGGATGGCGTCTCACCCAACTCTACCCTACTGTAAGAAGCACAACCACCTTCCTGATCTCAAAATGACACACAAGAACATCAGATATGCAGTGTTTTTTGTTTTCACTTGTGTTATTAATGTGCTGATGCAATGTGTGCCTCCTCATGGCAACACAAATTAGAAGTCACGACTTTTGAAGTCAGAATACGTTTTGAGTGCTAAACTTGGACGTTTTGTTTTTGGCGTTCTCTTATAATCTTTTCTGATATAATGTTACATGCTAAATGGTTTAACAGATGAAGGAACAAAAACATTGACACTAGTTTATTTACAGTTTTCTTACCTGAAATAATTAATTTCAGCTTTGTTAATTGTGACAGCATACAGAACTGCAATGATCATCTTGATCAAATGATCAACTGTTAAAGCAACACCAAGTAGTTTTTTGCTCTTCGATCACCCTACAGGTTGAAAACGCAATTGTTCATTACCAATGACATGAATATTTTAGCCTACTGCAGCCATACTGTTGCATGCACGCTTATCCAGTTTGTTTGGTATTGTTTATCCAGCACCGGCTTTGGGAAAAAAAAACAGTCCTTAGACAAGGTGGAGCAAGCTGTATTTTTTTATTTTATGAAAGTATGATGTATAGTGACATAAGAATAAAAACAAAGGCATGTGACAGCATTTGCAATTTCAGTCTAGCAATAGCAAGGAGAAAAAAACTTGTCCCAACTGGTAATTACGTAATATTTGCATTGTCTCAAGTGAAAATCTTGAGCATTTTAAGCGACAGCATTTTAGTGACTGCATTGCAACATTATTACTGGAATAGTGTCCGTACTGCTCCGTGAGCTTCTATGTTGTCTCATTTCTTAGAGCAACTAAAGTTCTAAATTAGGATTCATGCCTGCCTGTGTTTGACAAGTTCAGTAGCAAAAAGCCATGCTCTTTCCTTTACACTTTGTAGTCTCCTTCAGCTCGAGCTTCCAACGAGTGCAAGCTGGTCCAATGTTTACTGTACTGTACTGTTCGACCTCTATCACCATTTTCTTTTCCTCACCTGCTCCGACATAGACTACCCTTCCTTTTCTTTGCAAGCTCCCTCATGACAATTTAAAGGCTAACTGTAGGTATCTACCATATGGACCTGCTAAGTCCGCTCCGCTCTGTTTCTTATGTCTCTCATTCGAACTACAGGGGAAGATGCTCTTCCCCTCCAAACTTGTTTAGTGAGGTTTTAGCCTAAGGAGGGCACCAAATCGTGTGCGTGTGTGTGTGCATGTGTGCTTGTGTGTGTGTCAGACCTCACTGGGGCTCAGGACGGCAGCGTGAGAATGTTTGAGTGGGGGCACTCGCAACAGATCACCTGCTTCAGGAGCCCTGGTAACTCCCGAGTCACGCGCATCCGCTTCAACTACCAGGGCAATAAGGTAACACGTGTGCACACACACACAGATGTAATAACCAGCTTAACTGAATACATAAGGCATCTGCCATGTTTATAGACACACACACATGCACACACTTGAACGTCAAGTCATTAACACTTGGGCAGCACCTTGACAAACATAATTGCCAGCTCACATGAACATATAATATGCATCTCCTAGGGCATACAAGGATAGGCGCAAACACATAGACTTGGACAGACACACATACAGTTGTGGTCAAAAGTTTACATACACTTGTAAAGAACATATTGTCATGGCCCTCTTGAGTTTCCAGTTATTTCTACAACTGTGATTTTTCTCTGATAGACTAATTAGAACAGATACTTCCTTGTCACAAAAAACATTCTTGAAGTTTGGTTCTTTTATGACTTTATTATGGGTTAACAGAAAAAGTGACCAAATCTGCTGGGTCAAAAATGTACATACAGCAACATGAATTAATATTTTTGGTGATTTAGAAAGTTGTGTCAATGAAATGAGCTACATATCATGGTCTTTTAACTTCTTGTGAGTGAGTATGAGTGACTATAGCTGGTGACTTCTCTGAGGCCATTTAAATAGGGCTTATTGGATACAGACACCCACAAACACTACAATGGGAAAGTCAAAGGAGCTCAGCACAGATCTGAAAAAGAGAATCATTGACTTGAACAAGTCAGGAAAGTCACTTGGAGCCATTTCAAAGCAGCTGTAGGTCCCAAGAGCAACAGTGCAAACAATTGTTTGTAAGTATAAAATGCATGACACTGTTGTGTCACTGCCACGATCAGGAAGAAAATGCAAGCCATTACCTGCTGCTGAGAGAAAATTGGTCAGGAGGGTGAAGAGTCAACCAGGAACCACCAAAAAGCAGATCTGCAAAGAAAAACAAGCTGCTGGGACACAGGTGTCAGTGTCCACAGTCAAGCGTGTTTTGCATCACCATGGTCTGAGAGGGTGCCGTGCAAGAAGGAAGCCCTGGCTCCAAAAGCAGCACCTTAAGTCTCGACTGAAGTTTGCTGCTGATCACATGGACAAAGATAAGACCTTCTGGAGAAAAATTCTGTGGTCAGACGAAAGAAAAATCGAGCTGTTTGGCCACAATGCCCAGCAATATGTTTGGAGGAGAAAAGGTGAGGCCTTTAACCCCAAGAACACCATGCCTACCGTCAAGCAAAGTGGTGGTAGTATCGTGTTTTGCTGCCAATATAACTGGTGCTTTGCACAGAGTAAATGAGATAATGAAGAAGGAGGATTACCTTCAAATTCTTCATGATAACCTAAAATCATCAGCCCAAAGGTTGGGTCCTGGGCGCAGTTGGGTGCTCCAACAGGACAATGACCCCAAACACACATCAAAAGTGGTAATGGAATGGCTAAATCAGTCTAAAATTAAGGTTTTAGAATGGCCTTTCCAAAGTCCTGACTTAAACCTCATTGAGAACATGTGGACAATGCTCAAGAAACAAGTACATGTCAGACACCCAACAAATTGAACTGAACTGCACCAATTCTATCAAAAGGAATGGTCAAAGATTCAACCAGAAGCTTGTGGATGGCTACCAAAAGTGTCTACTTGAAGTAAAAATAGACTAGGGACATGTAACCAAATATTAGCATTGCTGTATGTATATTTTTGACCCATCAGATTTGGTCACTTTTTCTGTTAACCCATAATAAAGTCATAAAAGAACCAAACTTCAGGAATGTTTTTTGTGACAAGGAAGTATCTGTTCCAACCACTCTATCAGAGAAAAATCACAGCTGTAGACATAACTGGACACTCAAGAGGGACATGATATTATGTTCTTTACAAGTGTATGTAAACTTTTGACCACGACTGTACATAAAAACACACATGAAAACATACACACATGAAATTTAGGATGAGGGTCCGCCAGCTATGTGTACTCTAGTTATATACTATATATAGTATATCAGCACAAAGTTAAGTGTTTGTAAGCTATTAGTTAAGTGATTAAAAGAAACCAAAAATCTTGAAACATTATTTCGTTTTTTTACAGTGAATGTTTGAGTTTGTATAGGAGGAAGTAGACACTAATGTTTTTAAACACCGTAATATTTCCTTTTTTAACTTTGTCAAGGAATAACACAAATTCAATAAATGTCTACATGTTTTGATTTGGAGTAGATTATGTAGTGTTCCTAATGTATTTGCTACTGTATTTAATTTTGAGTTTTATTCACCTTTCTATAAACACCTTGGCATATAAGCGTCTGCTAGGGCATTCAAGGACATCTTTATAAATGTGCATTCACGCACGCACACACACGGACGCACAGACATACAGTATGTCACAAAAGTGAGTACACCCCTAACATTTTTTTCCTTTTTTTATTATATCTTTCCATGGGAGAAGTCTAAAAATGTAATATTTTTCTACAATGTAAAGTAGGCAGTGTACAGCTTATATAACAGTGCAAATTTGCTATTCCCTCAAAATAACTTAACACACAACCATTAATGTCTAAACCACTGGCAACAAAAGTGAGTACACCCCTAAGTGAAAATGTCCAAATTGTGCCCAAAGTGTCAATATTTTGTGTGGCCACCATTATTTTCCAGCACTGCCTTAACTCTCTTGGGCATGGAGTTCACTAGAGCGTCACAAGTTGTCACTGGAATCCTCTTCCATTCTTACATGACGACATCATGGAGCTGACCTTGAGCTTGAGACCTTGAGCTCCTCCACCTTCCATTTGAGGATGCCCCACAGATGCTGAATTGGGTTTAGGTCTGGGGACATGCTACCATGTTGAAATACCGCCCTGCGGCCCAGTTTCAAAGGGGGGGCATCATGCTCTGCTTCAGTATGTCACAGTACATATAGGCATTCATGGTTCCCTTAATGAAGTGTAGGTCCCCAGTGCCGGCAGCACTCATACAGCCCCAAATCATGACACTTCCTCCACCATTATTGACTGTTAACAGGCCACAGTTGTCTTTGTAATCTGTAAACTGGTCTGCATGGCTGTCGTCCCTGAAGGAAGCCTCTTCTGAAGATGATGCACAAGACAGCCTGCAAAGAGTTTGCTGAAGACAAACAGACTAAGGGCATGGATTACTGGAACCATGTCTTATGGTCTGATGAGACCAAAATAAACGTATTTGGTTCAGATGGTGTCAGGTGTGTGTGGCGGCAACCAGGTGAGAATTACACCATATAAGGGAACCATGAATGCCAATATGTACTGTGACATACTGAAGCAGAGCATGATGCCCCCCCTTTGAAACTGGGCCGCAGGGCGGTATTTCAACATGGTAACGACCCCAAGCACACCTCCAAGATGACCACGCCTTGGGTGAGGATGAAAGTGATGGACTGGCCTAGCATGTCCCCAGACCTAAACCCAATTCAGCATCTGTTGGGCATCCTCAAATGGAAGGTGGAGGAGCTCAAGGTCTCAAGCTCAAGGTCAGCTCCGTGATGTCGTCATGTAGGAGTGGAAGAGGATTCCAGTGACAACTTGTGACGCTCTAGTGAACTCCATGCCCAAGAGAGTTAAGGCAGTGCTGGAAAATAATGGTGGCCACACAAAATATTGACACTTTGGGCACAATTTGGACATTTTCACTTAGGGGTGTACTCACTTCTGTTGCCAGTGGTTTAGACATTAATGGTTGTGTGTTGAGTTATTTTGAGGGAACAGCAAATTTGCACTGTTATATAAGCTGTACACTGCCTACTTTACATTGTAGAAAAATAGTATATCTTTAGACTTCTCCCATAGAAAGATATAATAAAAAAAAAGGAAAAAAAAATGTCAGGGGTGTACTCACTTCTGTGACATACTATACTTATACACCAAGGAGGCTGTGAAGTCATTCTGCATCTGCTAGACCGTACAAGGACATCCTTGTTAGTATACACACGTGCACGCACGCATACACACGTGCACGCACGCACACACAGGGGCACATAAACACACACACACACACACACACATACATTAACAGTTTTATTAAAATTATCCTGTAAGTTCACCAGTTATGTGTACTCTGTGCTGGGTTCTTGTCAAAGTCCTTAGGTAAGTCTTCACTCGGCGGTGATCTTGGCCTCTATGGACAATTCTTACAATGGTTTGTCTCCTTATTAAAACATCTATGGTTGTTGTAGTTTGGCATTGTGGATGCAGATGGAGCCTTAAGCTTGTGGCAGACCAACACGACTGGGAACACACCCAAACCCTTCCTGGTAAGCCATCAGTAATGCACGCACACACACAATTGATCATGGTAAATGTTGTATCTTAACCGTGTTTATGTGTGTGCATATGTAGACTCTGCAGTGCCATAGTAAGACGGCTCATGACTTTGTCTTCGTGGGTTCATCCTCCCTCATTGCTACGGCAGGGCTGTCCACAGACAACAGGTACTTCACATTCAGATGCACACACACTCACACAGTTAATATTGTTAATCATAATAATAATAATAATAATAATAATAATAATAAACTGTATTTGTATAGCACAATTCATACAAGATGTAGTTCAAAGTGCTTCGACAGATTGGCAGGAAAACACATGACACCATTTCTAGCAGCTTGGTAGTGCCAGGAAAGAGGAAGTTCATTGGGGCGCTATCGAAAGTTCCTGCTAGTGTCCATAAGGCGTGACAAGGTAAAGGGAAAAACTCCCTGTTTGCGTTGGTTTTTTGTTTAAGTTTAAGAAGAAACCTCAAGCAGAACCATGGCCCCTAAGGAGCCCATCTGCCAGGGCAGGCAAGAAAGTCTCTACATGTCCAATAGGTCCGTGAATAGAACAGTTAAGTGTGACAGGACTGTCCGGGCGGCCTTTGAATAGAGCCATTAGGAATACAACAGATATGGTCATACCAACAGATGTGGTCATAATGTAATGTGTCTCAACTACACTGCAGCTGCGTGTCATCTAGATCGTTAGAGTGGAGCCAGTTTTTCCCCCCACACATACAGCCCGTGGTATGCTCAATGCAAAGAGACAGAAGATTGGTGGTTGCAATGCAGCAAATAATAAAGTAGTGTTCACCCCAGTGCTTTTTTGTTAAAGCAACATTAGGTAGTTTTTCCAGCCTTAAAATAATGTTGAAAAAATCTTTGAGTCGTTCACCATCTTGTAACAGGGTGAAAGGCACCTCTGTATTTGCTTTGCCGCCCTCCATAGGCTATAACCAAACTATGCAAGTTTGGAGAAGCGGAGCATCTCTCTGTAGTTCTTCATCAGTGACAGTTTTACTTTCAACCTGTAGGGTGACCAAAGACGAAAACTACCTGGTATTGCTCAAAGACGGCCACCTTACCAAAACATGTCACCTACCTTAACTAAGTTGTCCCTGTAGAACATTAGGGTAATCATTATGTCATTTAAATATTAATTTACACATACGCACAGGCACATACACTCATACTTATGTGTGTTCATAGATATGCACACACAAACACATACTCTCTTTCTTTGTTCCTCTTAACACAGTCATACACAGGCATTTATGTTTGCCTCCTCACCTGCCTAATAATGCACCTGTCAATTTCTGCCCATTTTTTCACATTGCAAATTAGCTGATGTTCAACTGCAAGCTGTGCTGATGTATGTTTTATGTTCTTCCTTACAGGAACGTGTGTTTATGGGACACTCTGGTTACAGCAGCCAACAGCTTGGTCCACGGTGGGTCCTAAAATCACAGACACAAGCATACACACTCACAAACTATACTGTTTGAACAGTGTTCACTGTCCCAAAACAGACTAAAACCTACTTCTACACTGCCAACTGTAAAATGTTGGAGCTTGTTGGTGCCGTCTTTAGAATTTAGCCTAGTAGTAACTTTTGTCCAGCCAGCAACCATCCAACAAGAACAAACACAGACTGATTGTCCACACTGACTGTTGGTGTTTGTTGGCATTTCTTGGGGGACTGTGCAAGCACTATATTTCTAGCCTTTGTGCTCACTTTATTTGTTCTTTATTTGTTGTTAAATATGGATTTCTTTTTTGTCTCCACTTTATCTCTCCCCTCGACCCATTTCCTCTGCTTGCGTAAACATTCTGTTTGTAAATGCTTACATGTCATTAGTAAAAGTTACAAGTCCTGGTAGAAAAACAAGATGAATGCTAAAACACTGATGCTTAAATCTAGAGAAAAGATGTGCATGGAAATGACATCTCAAATATTTCTAGCCTTTGTACTTACTTTATTTGTTGTCCAAATCATGGGCTTATGGTTTTCTTGTGTCCTTTCTTCCTTTTTTTTCTTCCCACTTTATCTCTCCTCCTCACCCAACTTCCTCCCCTCCAGCCTTCTGCTGTCATGAGTCAGGGGCAACCGTGCTGGCCGTGGCCCCCAAGCAGCAGCTGCTGTTGGCTGGTGGCCGTAGAGGCTGGATCAGCGTGCTAGACCTGACGCAGCGGCTCCACCGCCAGAGCTTCCAGGCCCACGACTCACCCGTCAAGGCCCTCGCCGTGGAGCCCACCGAGGGTTGCTTCATCAGTGGCTCTGCCGAAGGCAACATCAAGGTGGGTCAAAGGTCACACGCACAGGGTGGTGACCATAGAACTGTACAAACCCTTTGTGATGTCAGAATTTCTAAACAGCCAGATAAAGTCAGTTCATTCTGTAAATGGTATGGTAAAATATAAACTAATGGATTCTTGTTGTGAAATAGTTTTGTTTTTTTTTTTTAACATGGGGTTCCTATGCCGATTGAGTCACTTCTGCAGCTAGCTCCCAGTAGACATTTGGCGAATGTTGCCCTCTGGGGGGTGTGTGACCAAATAGGTCATTTGTGTGTCATTAAGGGGATTAGAATGTGACAGCCGTACTAAATGTAACAGCCTTGTGAATAGACAGACCGATTATTGTCTTTGTAAGGAACTATACAAAGCATTCAAGATACAAAAAATAAGAATAAATCATATGTTAATATTTCTTTTCACCGTTTCTGCATTCCTTCTGCTCTCAGGTGTGGAGTCTGCCGACCCAAACGCTGCTGCACAACTTCCCCAGTGAGCACGCACGCCAGTCCTTGTTCCGCAACCTGGGCACAGGCGTCATGCAGATCGAGGCAGCGCCATCCAATCAGGTGTTCTCCTGCGGAGCTGACGGCACCATGAAGCTGCGGATCCTGCCCGACCGCCTCAGCGTCCAGGCCAGCCGAGCCCGCAACAACGTCAAGTTCATCATCTGAACACAAACGTCATACTAGGAACAACATCAAGTTTGTTATTTGAACGGGACACTCTAGGAGCATCGTCAAGTTCTTCATGTAATGGGCACAGATTATTCTAGGAACAATGTCAAGTTCATCCAATGAACACGTATCATTCCAGACCACCGTCCCTGAGTCATTACTAGGAGTAAGTTCTTCAGCCCTCTGCCAATAGTCTCATCTTAAAAAGCGTCTTTAGCGTGTTCCTGAATCTGAAGCTTCTTAGCCTGTTCTTCAATCTTCATAAGCCTGTTTCGGAAGCTAAAGCTTCATCAACCTGTTTCAGAATCTTCATTAGCCTGTTTTGGAATTTTTTCCAGCAGCTCAACATCTGGAACATTTGCAAGTCATAAAGGGTAAAATCCAACGTGAGCAGTAACTTCACCAGTGCATCCTAAAGACACACACGCACACACACACGCACGCACGCACGCACGCACGCACGCACACACACACACACACACACACACACACACACACAGCTGCCTGAGCCAAACCTGTCGGAGAAGGTCGTCTCACACACTTGTTGTGGAAGCAGTGCACTGTGGGAACAGCAATCTCTTACCAACTCTTTACTGTAAAAAAGAGTATCATGGCAAACAGGCTGATACAGCACAAAGACATGAGATGCCCCGCCATGGAACCAGTTAACTGCTCTAACTTAGCTACCTGTAATCAGAGCCTTAAGTCATCTGCAGTATAAGCTGTGTCAGTGGTATATTTGTGAGTGTAGCCTAGAACTAAACTGATAAGTGTCCTTATTATAACCTTATGTATCTTACTAGGATAGTCGGATTACACGGTACACGCATACTGAAGAGCAATTTAGAACATTCATGTGGGGGGGCAAAACAAAAAAAAAAGAAAGAAAACAAGGCACTTTCTCTTTGTGGATATAAATTAACTTTTAGTAGTGCATAGTCCTTGCACAGGTTACCTTGTATAAGTCATAAGAACGTAAAAATCAGTGATGTGAAAATCCTGTTTCTCAAAATTAATACCCATGTATATCCATTTTCCAGCTTTACCTGATAGCTAACTCATACCATATGGTTGTGTGGGTGAATGTTTGTGTGTTTTTAATATCTTTAGTAATAATCAGGATTTTCTTTTCTTGCTGCCAAAAATGTAATTAAATAAGCATCCTCATTGCCTTGAGAGAATTGGTAATGTGGAGAATAGTGTAGAGAGAGCTTAAAGCTCTTCTAAGGTATCATATTAATGAAGCTGGGTCGAGGACAAACAGAAGAGCCTTAGGAAACTTTTTTTTGCTTATGAAGTGAATTCTGACTGCACTCGCAAGTGCGCCAATCAATAAAAAAAATGCTACTTAGAGGAAGCTGTATATTTGCTCCCTGCTTGGAGATAAATAAAAGAATAATTTTATGGTAATTATGATTTTCTTTATGTAAATGTATAGGATACATGAGGACATGTTGATAATGATGTAAGAGGACTAACATTTTATTGCGGTCTGTGCTTTACAAAACATTTTCTATTGAAAATGAGTCATATTTATTAGCAGTATGCCTTATAATAAGTTAAAGAATGGCATGGCTTTTTGATGTTTTTTTTTGTTTTTATAAGTGTTCATGTTAATTTTCATTTTATTATATGAATTACATCAAACCCTTCACATAGCTTCGAAGCACAATCTAGACAGTAGAAAGATATTGCTTAATCATGAAGATAATAAAATGCCCTGGTGACATTTACTGTAGTTCTTGGGGAGTTTTCCAGAAAACGGGTTTAGTAACTTACCTGGGTATGGTAACTCTGAGCAAGTGGTAAACTTTGTAGTAGAAGGGCACTGTGGCTTTGTTTTCATAGGAGAATGAAGCCTTGAGACAGACACTTCTGTAAGAGCTTTACTACTTTGAGTTAACTTATCTGGGTTAGTTACTAAACCACCTATTTGGAATTACCCCCCTTTTCTTGAATGGAGAGTGTGACTGCCGTGAGATTGAACTGTCCTTCCGTGCCCGCCGTTCCTGTCCCTGTTGCCGTGGTTTAGCACAGCACTCCCACGTGAATTGGAAAATGGAAGAGTCGATGTGGAGCTCACAGACAAAAGGAAGTGAAATGTCCTCACAGGAAGTGATCTCCTCTCCACTTGTAACATCTTCTTGTACTTGTCTCTCCTTCAATCTTACAAATGTGAATATACTCAGATGAATCTAATTTTATAAGTATAAAGTTGATTGTAAATCTGACTGTACAATATACATAAAAGTGTAAAGATATAATAAAAATTAACTTGATTCCACGTTGCAGGTTGTGGCTGTGGTTCTTCGCTGCTAACCTGTAAATGGTCACTCCTTATACACACTGTGCACAGAGACTGCCAGGTTACCCACCTTCTACCTGTCCACATAACCCAGGTGATGTCACTAATTACTCAGTCTAACTGGCTGAAGAGTTGTGCTGATAAGTATTAGTTGGTTTTCTGAATGGTTAAAATGTGGTATGGCCTTTTGCTCTCTGAAGCCAGATTACCCACTTCTGATATATAGGAACATAGTGAACTTTGGGATTTCTTTGAGTTTTAACGTGTCCTTCAGACAAGTTATACAGCAGAATACCACTAGACTTGTTGAGAGATTGTTTATGGTTTTACTTCCATCACCAGACAACTTTAAAAGCAATGCACCAAGAACAAACACAGTAACTAGTAACCAATAACAAAGTAAACTTTTTATTAGTCTAATTAATTTGTTATATTTTGTACAACAGCTTGCTGTTATAAAGGTGTGAGCAAGCATCACATCAGAGATGTACTTCAGTCTCCTGCCCTCTGTAACCTCATTACATTCTGGTCTTGGTGGGACAGGAAAGCCAAAACATGAATACCAATTTCATTGGTAACGGTTTCTTTTAAAGTCCCCAATTTTCACATATTTACCTGATAAACACATAGTAAGTTATAGGATCATTGGATGCTAGCTATGATAATAGCAGTAGCCTTTGGCAGAATGGTTTGCCTCTTTTTCTAAACAACTTGAGTAATTTTCATGTAACTGTGAATATGATGGAAAGCACGTTTTAAAAGGGTGTTTTGTTAATTTGAAATGTATCCCTATGTTTTTTTCTTTTGTAGTAACATGTGATTCAAGATTCCATTAACCTGTGGTAAATTCTCATGAATGTACTAAAATGTACCATGTATTTAACAGTTAAATATGTGAAAATGAACAAGAAAAGAAACCAACTTCATTGAGAACAGGGAGTGAGATGCCGCTACACTGATAATTGGCTCTGATGGAGGCAGACATTACAGAAACAAAAACCTTTTCCCACTTACGCTCAATGTTACCCATTCTTACCACAGTACTACTCTCTACGATCATTTACACCACCCATTCTATGCAATCATTTACAAATCATTAAGTTTGTTTTACACATTTTGAAACACAATGATAAGGCAATAAAGCATTAGATGACTTACAAGTAAATAAAATGTGAGAAGGCACTGAATTATTAATCGTACTAAGTTAAAAGTATATACCTGTTTTGAATCAGCTAAATGGACACAGATATGGAGACTGATTTTACTGAATGCCACTGATTTCAGTATGTAACCTCCCACTTCAGCTGTACTGAGGTACACTAATTAAACTCAAGACAGTGATGTTTTTGTAGATGTTGCCTTCTGTCTTTTAACACCTACTGAAACTCAATAATCCAATCTCAGTAATCCAAATCCCAAATATTCAACCATTCCCTATACAGTGCACTATATAGAGAGTGTGTTACATTGTTTTGCTTCCTATATAGCGCACTACATGTTGAACGACTGCACATTCCGTACATGGGTCGTAGTGTCAAACAAGCGCCGGTAAATTATCCTCTTTGTCCATGTAATTTGATTATGGATATTAAGGTGGTGACTACTGTCCTTTGACACCTTTTCTCTTAATGAAACTGAATCCCAATTCACAACTACATTACCAGAAAGTCACCTCTTTTCTCACAGTCTTATACAGACACTGTTGAATCATCATCTCTGTTAGTGTCATTTGATTATCATAGATCTCATAGCATTTGTCGATTCCACGTTACATTGAAACTCCTGCCTCCCCCGAGTCAGGGGCAGCAGCAAGACAGTGGTGGTTGTTATTTGAAGGAGCCTTGACATCCACAGCCCCGGGTGCTCATCACAGCTTGGCGTGCTCCTTCAGTATGCTGTCCAGCTTCTGGCTCAGCATGATGTTGCCCTTCATCTTCAGCTTGCCTTCAAAGAATGCCTGCAGAGGGTCAGAGAGAAATATACTTTGTAATGTAATTAAGTGTGTTTGCAGAGCACACTTATTGTTATCTCCCCGTTTATTAAGTGTGCTTGCAGAGCACACTTATTGTTATCTCACCGTTTATTATTATTCTCCTGTCCTGGATTTTTCAGACGTTACTACTCCTCAGGCTTTCGAGATAGAGACACCGTTCCAACTCTAAAACGACCGGCCCGGTTTGGACATGACCGCCTACATTTCGGTATACCGTACCTCTTGTCGTTCGTCCGTTATTGTCGTTTTTCTGCAACTTTTTGGCCCATTGACAATGAATGGCGGAATGTTGGCACGCATATTTGCAAGCACACTTTTTGCATTTTCTGCAGGAATGCAGTCTAGTTATTAAGTGTGCTTGGAGAGCACACTTATTGTTATCCCACCGTTTATTAAGTGTACTTGGAGAGCACACTTATTGTTATCCCACTGTTTACTAAGTGTGCTTGCAGAGCACACTTATTGTTATCTCCCCGTTTATTATTAAGTGTGCTTGCAGAGCACACTTATTGTTATCTCCCTGTTTATTCTGCTGATTCAACACAAAAATTTTCACCCAGACGTTACTACTCCTCAGGCTTTCGAGATAGAGACACCGTTCCAACTCTAAAACGACCGTCCCAGTTTGGACAAGACCGCCTACATTTCGGTATACCGTAGCTCTTGTCGTTCGTCCGCTATTGTCGTTTTTCTGCAACTTTTGTCGCCATTAAAAAAGAATGGCTTAATGTCCAGGCTGATGATGTCACAGTACACTGCTCCACTCTAGCAGCTAGAGTGAGCTCTGCCCTCACTCTAACCTCCACTTGGTTTTTTAATGATTAAAACTCAACCGCTTAACCTATAAACTTGATTTAAAGTTTGTAAGAGACGTCTGGGATCTAACTGTGACCTGTGTAAATTACATGTGGCAACTACTTAAACCGTTTGAGGCAGGACAGTTTAAAAATGGTGGGATGGGATTTTGCAAAATAATTAACTGGGTTAAAAGTGTTACTTGGTTGACTCAGGTAGTACTCGTTAGCAGTTATGCTAACAATGGTAATTATGCTAACGATGATAAGTATGCTAACTATGCTAAAATGTGAAGTAATTAACTGTGCTAACAGTGTTGTGTAACTATATTAGCTGTAGCTATTTAGCCGTTATGCTAACAATGCTAGCAATGCTAACTACGCAAAAATGCTAAGTAATTAACTGAGTTAACAGTGTTACTTAGTTAACTCAGCTAGTATTTGTTAGCATTAATGCTAACAATGCTAATTATGCTAACTATGCTAAAAATGTGACGTAATTAACTGTGCTTACAGTGTTGTGTAGCTATATCAGCTGAAGTTATTTAGCAGTTATGCTAACATTGTTAGCAATGCTAGCTATGCTAAAATGCAAGCACACTTTTTGCATTTTCTGCGGGAATGCAGTCTAGTTTGAATACTTTTTTCTTTTATTTATTATCTGATTATAACTTATAAATGCTATTCTCTTTTTATCTTTTCTGCCATCAGACTGTGTAATTCATTTGCTTTTACTAGTGCCACTGACACTGATCTGCTTGTGGACTTAATCTGTATTAAATACAAACTAGACTACATTCCCGCAGAAAATGCAAAAAGTGTGCTTGCAAATATGCGTGCCAACATTCCGCCATTCATTTTCAATGGGCCAAAAAGTTGCATAAAAACGACAATAACGGACGAACGACAAGAGGTACGGTATACCGAAATGTCGGCGGTCATGTCCAAACCGGGCCAGTCGTTTTAGAGTTGGAACGGTGTCTTTATCTCCAAAGCCTGAGGACTAGTAACGTCTTCAAGATCTGGTTCAGGAGAATAATAATAAACGGTGGGATAACAATCTGCAAGCACACTTAATAATTTGGCTGCTATGAGAATGTAATTTTCCTTTGAGTCAATCCATCCATCCATCATTTTTTTGTTTTTTATGCTTTGATAATACTGTATTTAATAGTCATGCCAATAAAACAATTTTGTATTTAAAAAAAAAAAAAATGACACCTGACTGCTCCACTTTTGTGAGCATGACAAGCACTCAGTTTTAAATTTAGAATAAAGCTCAATGCGTTCATAGAGGCATGGGGTGTCTTACTTATGTCTGTCACCTGCTCGTTATTGTATTTCATTGCAGTGCTACATCAGGGAACTCTCCTAAGGCTTTGAGGTTTGGCTGTGCTTCCATTGACATGGTTGACTCCGGTAGAATCTTTACTGGACCAATCAGCCAACATGTAGCCAAATGGACCAATCAGCCAAATGTAGCACTGGCGTCGACTCTGTGTGCTACATTTGAATTGTAGTGCATAGGTGGGCTTATAGCCAGGCTAACTGCATAAGTCACGACCAGATGTTAGTAATTGGGTAAAGGCTGATCCAATCGTTTTAAACTACAGCAGATTCTACACCTCCAGGAAGCAGGGTTTCAGTTACACTCCCTGGAGCAATGTTGGCGCAATATTGTCCCCATGCCTTGCTCAAGGGCACTTTGAGGGCCATGGATAAGGGTGGAGAGCACTAGTTGTTTACTCCCCCACCCCTATTCTTCCTACTGAAACTAACTCTCTCGTATGTGAGTGGTCCTCCACTGGGTAAGTGCGTCTTGCCCATCACTGAGTAAATGCACTACCTTCTGTGGGTTGAGCTTGCCCTGAACCACCTCCATGAAGTCCTGGTCTGAGATGATGATGGTGACGTCAGCTTTTCCGTTGTATGCACCCTTAACCAGAGACCCCGGCGGCGACTTCAGGTCGATGGCTAGTGGACGCACAGAAGGAGGAAGGAGGGGTGATCAGTTTTTCCAACATCATGGTTTTAGTCCACATATTCTACTGTTCAACTGCATATAAACATGTGGCGTACATCTGTCATTCGCTGATTTCTTTTTAAAGAGGAACGTCCATCGTTATTTTTATTCATATTTCTGTGTCACCACTATGGTTGAATGCATTGTGCGTCATTTCTGTGAAAAATTATGTCCTAGATCTCTTGTTTGACGCTGTTTTCTGTAAACTATAACAGGTCTAGTGGTTGAACGACTGGCTTTTCCCATGTGCCTCGTGAATATCCATGAGGTGTCAATAAGGCACTTCTGATTGGGCAAATTCGCTGTCTCTTACTCACATAGCTTCTGTCCACCAATCCTTTGGGATGTGGGCTTGCCATACATGGCTCTGGGCGGGGCTTACGACCTAGTGACGTAGATAGGTTTAGCATGCTCTGATCCGCTCATTTTGGTTAGCTCGACCCTTCAATGACCAGTAAAACCATAAGGGGTTGAATTTCACGTTTTGGAATGCTGCGTGCATATACTGCTTGTTGTGACCCACCACATTGTAAATAGAGCTACTAAAAGTGCTTTTTGACGGAAGGACCCCTTCTTTTTAATGTGTGTGCATTAAAGGTGAAGATCCTGGCTTCATAAAGTAAAAACCTTGCCATGTATTCCCTCTGCCTGTGCATGTATTATATGTAACTGCACTAATTAGATGATCTAATTGTCTAATGATTTGTGTGCTCATTAGGATCTGCTGGTTGAGAAAATAGTTGGATAAAATGTGACAGTTTTCATTTTCTGTAGCAAGAATCTCCATCTCTTTGTTATTTTGTGCATGTTGACTCACCCCACTGTGAACAGGTCTGTCCGTCTTTGGTGATCTCCCAGAGAAACACGGCATTGACCTTCTTGACGAGCTCTGCACCCATGGTTTCAAGGCGACGCCCGATTTCAGCAAAAACCAGATCACTCTGAAGCTCCCCTGCCTAAGAACATTATAGCATAGTTAATGTAACACTGCACCAACACCACACTCATAGTCACAACAACTAACATAAAATCCAGTAATGGGCTACTTTGGTCTTTTACCAGTGGTGAAGATCCTGGCTTCAGAAAGTAAAAACCTGCCACATATTTGGTGTGAAATCACTTGTGCTGAATGTACAGGCAGAGAAAATACATGGCAGGACCTTTACTTTCTGAAGCCAGGATTGACACCTGTCTTGCACTCCTGTCGAGTGCATCCCACAGAAAATTCTGAGACTGGGGCAGGGGTGGGTAGCCTGGCTATCGCGACTTGTCAATGCTCTGCAAGCATTGGTCTGGCCAAGCTGTGTTGTAAACCCGCCTCTTACCCCACCTCTTTCAAATACCTCGGTTTGCTACTGGACGAAGCTTCAACCAATCACACCCCTCTGTCCATTGATGTATGCAAAATGACCGCAACAACAGGGTTCCTGCAAAGCCCCATTAACTTGACTACCAGCGGGGCTAACTGATAAATCAAACTTTTACCAAAGCTGGTCGGTAGCATTGCGAAAAAGTTGTTTCAAGGGCTGCCCTTTGCTCTATTTTCAGAGAGAACTTCCTTTTGAATTCTTCCAAAACAGCAGCTACAGCTGCATTGAAATCTGGCTGCTGCATTTTGGACCATTTGTAATCTATTGATGTTGGACTGGGTTAGAATTATATACAGTGAGCTGCAGTAGTCTAAACGACATGAAATTAAAGGCATGAATGAGAGTTTCAAGATCAGTAGCAGATAAAAGTGGCTTCAGTCTGGCTATGGTTCGGAGCTGACAAAAACTGCCATTCACCACATCACTGACTTGGTTTTTAATGGACAATTTACTGAGGCACTAGAAAAACCAATAAATTGGTGTGAGGAGTGCTGCTTCACTTTTTGCACACAACGCAGGTGCTCTTTGGCTCAAGCAAAATAGTCTCTTAAAAATGTTTTGACTTATCTTCGTGTGGGTACCCACATTAAAGGCTTTTTAACTACAGCAAGCAGTGTGCCTTGGCAGTTTTTGACTTTGGACAAACTCACAACTGACACCACGAAGATAAGTCAAAACATTTTTAAGGGACAATTTACTGAATTTTAACAGCCAAGATTTCTCACTGTACTGTGTACATTTGCAGACAACAGAGTGTGTTTGTTAGGCAGGCTACAGAACTGGGGGATCCAAATATTAAAACTTCAGTTTTGTTGTCATTTAATTGGAGAAAATGATTAGCCATCCAGGTTTTAATATCGTCCAGACAGTTAAACTATTCGGTCAATGACAAGGTCTTATCTAGTGTCACAGGCAGGTATAATTGTGTGTTATCCGCATAGCAATGGTACTGAATGTTATGTTGATGAACTATTGAACTATTAGTTATAACTGAAGTCAGGGGGCAGATAGATGGGAAAACATCTTTAAAAAGATGTGAGGGAATCTGAGGGACAAACTGTGGGCTTCATGTGTGAGACCACTTCAGATAGCTGGGCGAATGTCACTGGTGCAAAATACTGGATGGTGTTAACTGGAAGGGGACTTTCAATAAGAACAGACAGAGATTGTGGGATATTTGTCCTGATTTTGTCTGTAAAGAACTTTAAAGAATTTTAAAACCTCCTCACACCTTCGCTATTGGGAGCAGAAATGGCTGGAGAAACTGGGTTTAAAAGAGTTGATTGTCTTGAACAGCCCTCTGGGTCTACTTGCATCTTTGTTTATAAGGTTGCTAAAATAGTCCTTTCTAGATAACTACAGGAAATTGGTAGTGTTTTAGATGGTCTTGCAAGATTTCATAAGATACTTGTAGTTTGTCTTTTTTCAATTTACGCTCAGCCTGTCTACAAGCACGACGTAAAGCATGGGTAGAATCATCAACCTTAGGTTTCCTAGACTAGGGGGCTACATCATTTAAAATGTTGACACAGAGTTAAAAGATCGACGAGCTCTGAAGTGTCATTGCAGGAGGCTAAGGCTTCGGTAATTTGAGGTAGTTGGCAATCTAAAAATGAATTGGAAAAAATCTGTGGACTGGCTAAGTTCATAGATTGAGTAAAAGAAGGGGCGGTGACAGAGAGGGAGGAATCGGGGGAGGGCCACTGAGATTTAAACTGTATCAAGAAATGATCTGATACAGTGATATCAGAAATGACAGGCTGTGAGACAGAAAAAACCAGATGACAGGACAAGATCAAGTGTGTGTGGCCTTTTTGATGTGTAGGGCGAGATACTGACTGAGTTCAGTTAAGTTAAAAAAGTTTTAAGTTTTAAAAAGTTGCTGACTATGGTTTTATTTGGACAACACACATGAATATTGAAATCACCTAGAATTAATAACTAATTAATAACTCTTGAATAAAAGTGCTGGACGCTTTAGAAGGCCTGTACACCAAAGCACATCGAACTGGGGCAGGACCATTGATTAGTAACAGTTGCACCTCAAAAGTGAAATAATCATTAGTGGGAAGAAATCTACATTTTAAATAGCCAATGAAAATGGTCACTAAACCATCTCCATGACCAGAACACCTAGGTGAATTTAAAAAAACGAAAATGAGATGGACAGAGTTCACCAAGTGAGATGAGGTCACCAGCAGTAAGCCATCTCAGTTACAAATAGAAAGTCCAATTTACAAAATGTTATACTGTCATTTAAAATAAAAGTTTTATTAGCCAATGGGAGGTGAAGAAGTCATTCAGAATAAATGTCTTCTTTGTTTCCGATCTCGTGTTGACTGCCACTGTTTTGATTGAAGTTGGGTCTGTACTGTCAATGTCAGAGGATGACGTCCTTTGCAGGGCAGGACAAAACTGGTGAACAGGCTTCACTTTACCGCAGTACTGGAAGAAGACACAGGAAACGGGAAGAGACAGGATGTCGTGATGCCCGACAGGAATCAGGTGCTGTGATGAATTCTCAATATGCAGAATGGACAGCGACGTGGATGAGGAAATCTCTGCAGCCCAGTCAAGAATGTGTCCAAAACTGGTGAACAGGCTTCACTTTACCGAAGGACTGGAAGAAGAGACAGGAAACAGGATGTTGTGATGCCCGACAGGAATCAGATGCTGTGATGAATTCTCAATATGCAGAATGGACAGCGACGTGGATGAGAAAATCTCTGCAGCCCAGTCAAGAATGTGTCCAGGGTCACTGGGAGACACTGGTCTTGTTGTAGACTGGCAGGATGGACAGGCACCACGCATAGTAGGCATGGAAAGGCATTCCGTGTAGAAAAGGCATTCCGTGTTATTGATGCAAGCAACAGACGATGACAACGTGCTGCCAAGATGTTGGTAGAGCAACGTGACCCTCAGTGCACATACTGCTACGTCTGTAGTATCCCTGCAGCCCGGCAAAGTTGATGTACTGTACATCCGAGCTGAGAGTGACATTGGAGGAGGTGTACTCTATGAGTTGATTAGCTGTATAATGAAAAGCACCCATATAGCTCACAAGCACAGCCTCCAACATAAATTGACTGAGTCCAATGTATGGTATCGGTGCAGTTGCTGACTTTGTGAAGAGTCAATAGACTATACATGTGTAACACTGGTGTGTGTGTGTGTGTGTGTGTGTGTGTGTGTGTGTGTGTGTGAGTGTGAGTGTGAGTGTGAGTGTGAGTGTGAGTGTGAGAGAGAGAGAGAGAGAGAGAGAGAGGGAGAGAGAGTTGACCAGAGTTAAATGAACAGAACGATAGTTATATTTTAATATCATGGATGGGGGGGTTGGCGGCAGGTGTTGATTGTGCAGCAGCCCACCATACATTGGCCTAAGTATGGGAAACACTGTCTATACAGGTTAAAGCACAACATTAAGACTAAGAAAAAACTCATGATGATAATTTAAAAAAAAGTCAGTCTGCAGTTGTTCCACACAACTATTAGCACAATTATCCGTGTGTGTGTCTGTGTGTGTGTACCTCTGCAGGTGCAGTGCCTGGAGAGACCTCTGCAGATCCATGAAGGTCCACATATGCCCCAGCCAAGACCACAGCTCCTGTTTCCTTTACCTACCAGCACAGAGTGGGATAGAGAACACTTTTTCAAAGTCACCTTGTGATGAAATGGCAGTCAGAGCATTGCAGGGTGCATGTTTGGTACCCTAGAGACTTGAGTCTGAGGATGGATTACTGCCCTCATAACACGTCTGTCTGTGTGCATGTATCAATTTTATAGTCTCTTCTGCCTTGGCAAGTCAAATATAATTTTTCACTCTGGTGGACAGTAAAAGACCTATTTTATTCTATTCATGCGTTTCTTTACATTAGGGTTGATGTTAAGTGCACAGAGTATCATTATCTCAAAATGTGTCTTTGCACTGTAAATTAATCCTGTTGTTCGGTTATGGAGTGGAAAAAGTTTCCGCAAGAAATGATTAATATCCATCTATTTGTTAATTTGTCTCTTTTCAGGTGTTTTTCTTAAAGGGGTCCTTCCATCGTTATTTTTATTCAGATTTCTGTGTCGCCACTATTGTTGAATGCATTGTGTGTCATTTCTGTGAAAAATTATGTCCTAGTTCTCTTGTTTGACGCTGTTTTCTGTAAGCTAGAACAGGTCTAGTGGTTGAACGACTGGCTTTTCCGGTGTCCCACGTGAATATCCATGACATGTCAATAAGGCACCTCTGATTGGGCAAATTCGCTGTTTTTCGCTCACCTAGCTTCTGTCCACTATTCTTCCTCTGGGATGTGAGCGTGTCATACATGGCTCTGGGCGGGGCTTACGACCTAGTGACGTAGATAGGTTTAGCCTGCTCTGATCCGCTCATTTTGGTTAGCTTGACCCTTCAATGAACAGTAAAACCATGAGGATCGAATTTCACGTCTTGGAATGCTGTGTGCATATACTGCTTGTTGTGACCCACCACATTGTAAATAGAGCTACTAAAAGTGTTTTTTGACGGAAGGACCCCTTTAACATTATAAGTGTAAATGCTGAATACAGTATCATTATCTCCAAACAACACCTTGCACTGCAGGTGGATCCTGTTGTCTTCCTTCCACATCTCAGTCTGCAGACTCTGTCCTGGAAGCACGGGTTTAACAAAGCGTACCTGAGGGAGGGGGGGGTAAAAAGGAGGGAAAGAGACAGAGAGACGAAAGAGATGAAAAAATACACGAGAGAAAGTGAGGGAAAGAATTAGCTACAAAGAAGAAAGACAGACAATCATGGTCTAAATATGTCTGATGAGTGTAAAATTCAGAGAACTTAAAAAAGTAAAACCCTGCCAGGTTATGTTTCCATGTGTACTTAAAATAGGTAATTTCACTCATTATCTGAACTACTCTTTAATATGTGTCAGGAGAACACAGCTTTAGAAAGTGAAAACCCTGCCACATATTTGATCCAACCATTTTCCGAATCTGTTGATCCTAATGAGCACACAAATCATCAGACATGTAAATCAGTTAATTTCTAAAGTGTAATGTAATGTGTCACCTTGATCGCCTTAAATCTGGAGACATCATTATCAGCAAAATGCTTTAGGACATGTCGAGCAGCAAAGCCAAAGGAACAGAGGCCGTGCAGAATAGGTGCTTTGAATCCTAAAGAATGGAAAAAAGCTGGTGAGACAATACACAGGACTAATGGACAGCACCTAATACATACTACAGGGTGTCCCATAAGTCTAGACCCATAGAGATTTCTAATTATTATGTTGCAGGTAACAATTATCACTGACTAGAGAGGAGAGTTATTTTTCTTTGAATACAGTATATCATAGCATGTATTTGGTGTCCAATGTAACGGTGTACCTCCCATGGCTGCGAAGTCCGGATCAATGTGGAGAGGGTTCCAATCTCCACTTAGCCTGTACAGAGCCGCCTGCAAGACCATGAGCTACATTTACTCTTACATTTACATTTGTTTTCTTTTAATAATCTTAATCTCATATACTAAGATATAAAAAGACATCTATGGGAAAAGTTAATTTCGAAATCTTTTTTTCCAGTGTTCAGCCTGGTACAGAACTTCTAGAACAGTTCAAGGCTTTGACTGTATACAGAATAAAGAGAATTTGGAATGCTGATGATGGACTAGACCAAAAACATTTGTTTCCTTATCTATTTTATATCCCATATTGTGACTTTGGCACTTCATTTTTTTGTGTGGTCTCCCCATTCAATGCAAATCTATGCCATTCTCCCCAGCACCTGCTGCCCCTTTCTGGACTTGCTCTACCCCAGAGGACACATCAGGTGAAGAGGTGAGCAGTAGAGCTCAATCAGTCGAGCAAGTGGAACATCTCTGCTTTACTATTTTCCATCAGAAAGAGATAAGAATATAGATAAGAGAGAGAGAGAGATGACAGAGAGGGAGATTATGTACTCCTTGCAAGTATAATTCTGCAGACTGTGTGTGTGTGTGTGTTTGTTGTGCTTGCCTGATTGCTGGAGGTTTCATCAATCACCACAGCATCTGGAGTTCTGCTTGGTGCATCAACAGTGCTCTGAAGAAAAAGTCATCATCATCATCATCATCATCACCACCATTCAAATATTTTAGTCAAACACTGCACAATCAAACTAAAAGGTAGTCAAACAGAACTTAGTACACCAAGGCCATGTCCACATTACTCTGTTTCTTAATAAAAACATAACAAGGTTGTCACATTTCGGCCTGTTGTCCACACTAGTCCTTTGGTTCAGGTATGCTAGGCTTATTGAAAGGAATTGAATTTTCATTGAATTTTCACCTGGAGTCCATTGTGGTGTTATCCCAGAAACAGTGGAAAAATGTAGCAGAGGATTTCCAGCAAATTTGAAAGTAACAGGAGCAAGTTTTGTGTATCTGCTGTCCATGTACACTCAGTGCACGACTTGAGTGTGGCAATAAAATCATACTCCGCATGCCACAATGGTTCCCTGTTTGTTACATGCCAAACTGTTGTAGAGGTATTCTGTGAACCTAAGGAACATGACGAGAATTGAATGTTTTAACTACTACCTTTGCTTTGTCAGATGTTCTCCTTCCACCAAAGCCCCCTGCTCCCACAATGAAGAGGGAGAACTGGTTATAGCACAGCAGCTCCTCCTCTTTGTATGTATGTACTGCAAGCAGATAACCACACATAATGCACAAACTTAGCGATATCATACATCACACATTGTCTTACACAATCTCTCTCTCTCACACACACACACACACAGACACCATGACTGATAACACTTAAAAGCGAAATCTCTCACTTAATCGGTTGTGACAACTGCACCCTCTTCTTTCTCAGATGAGATAAAAGTTGTGCCACTTTCTGAAACGTTTTTTTCTTGGGACGACTGTGACATGGATACTTACCATCCAGCAGAATGACAGCTCCCGATCCTTTATCCAAAACATCAGCTATCGATGCCCGAGAGGTGAGTGTTCCTGTAAAATCATTTTCATGAGTAATGGTTCCTTCAAGTTATGTGGTGAAATAGAGAAAAAGAGGGAAAGGAGGAAGAAGCGGAAAAAACGATGAAAGAAGGAAACCAAGGAGACTGAACAAAGCAATAGGAGGATACATGATATCAAGGAAATGGGTGATATGCAACAACATTGCTAAATGTTTTAATGATCACATGACTTGCAATGAACAAATACTTTAATATACTGTACAATTTAAGCTCTTTCAGGTTTGTCTTCACAGCTAAATTCTAGACAGTAAGCAGCATGTGCTATAGGGAAGGGTTGCTTGAGGGCAGTAGGGCTCCATCTAATTTTTCTATGTGGAGCACAAAAGCATTGCTTTTAGAAATGCATTTATTTATTTATCTTTGATATATATTTATTGTAGCAAAACCATGTTTTGCAATATGGTATTGGAACCTTATACATTGTGATGTTTTTAATATACTGTGCAGCCCTAAAGAGGACACAGCGAGTGAGAGGAGATAAAAGCTGAGGAGATAATGGATCCCCACCTGAAGATGGGAGCTGTTTGTAAACCTCCAGGTACTGCTCCCCATGCAACAGCTGCAGTGGCCCACAAAGAAACATTTTATTTTAAACATGATATTAAAAACTTAGTGGCAGTTAATTCATCGCAACATGACTATTAAAGGTGCTGTATGTACAATTATTGGTACTGCAATCAAATTCAAAATACTGTAAAGGCTTGTTCCCCTTCTAGAGGAAAGAAGCAAACCACTGAATCAAGACATAAACAGAATGTGCAGGCTGTTAATTTGTCATCTATCCATTTTCCCTTTACAAAATCCATATTTGACGGTCATTTTGAAAAAGTTTTAAAATGCTCGTATTCTGTCTGTACTACTGTTGGCAGTTAAATCACTATTTCAAATTTTCAACCTGTTTGGCATCCTTGGCACATTCAATCTGAAAGCTCAGTGCTGTGCTCTGTTGTGTATACCACTCACAAAATCATGTACAGCATGAATAATGGCCTTGCATCACAGAACTGATGATGTACAAGCTACTTCTGTGCCTTGATCACTAGCATTGTGAGCCTTTCTAACAAAAATGGTCAAAATAGTAATGTTTGAAATGCAACAAGCTAGCGTAGTTTTGCTCGTCAGCAAACATACCAACTCGTTATCATGTTTTAACATACCCAAAGTTCATTTTAGACCGAACTGTGTAAATCTGGGTGACACAATGAAGCCGCTGGATACCAAATACAGTGTCTGGGGGCCCAGGTTCAAATTCAACCCCAGTCATTGCCAATCCCACCCCATCTCTCTCTCCCACTCAGTTCTTGTCTCTCTCCATTTTCCTGTCCATAGGTAAAAATGGCAAAAAAGTGAATCTGCTCTGCAGCAGTTTTGCTCTGACTTACTCTCTTCCCCCAAAATATGCCAATCCTTGTCATAAACACAACAGACACTAAAAATGCACAAACAACAGTATACATACTGCCATACGAGTCTGGACCCATCAGAATTTCTAATATTTTTTTACTATGTTGCAGGTAATCCATTTTACTGACTAGAGAGAAGAAAGTTCAAGTTCTAAGTTGGAAGTATGAATTCTTTAGGTAAATAAATACAAAAGATAAATAAATAGATAGGAAAAAAACGGACTAAAACAGATAAAAAGAAATAAAATTATTACTAATTCGGAAGGTTTGTCTCACCCTGGTCATGTCTAAGTTGAGCCCAGGCACAGAGCTGAGTCCCCCGCTCATCATGGAGGCCTGGGAGGGGATGACCCCAAAGGTGGGCAACACGCTGAAGTCTCCATGGTTCTCATACAGGAATTTGAGGTGGTCTGGTTCTTTGGTGGACATGCCTACGCCCAGGGCATACAGGATGCACTGGATGTGGGAGTAGCTGAAAGTCATTTCTGGAAGTGTCTGCCCCACTGCATCCATCTGACAGGAGGGGAGGAGTTAAGCGGGGATTTACTAAGTTGTAACAACAGTCAGGTGTTCTATTCAACTTATTTTCATCAGAAACCTTGGTACATCTTTGATCCAACAATAATTTCTGAACCAGCTGATCCTAATGAGCCCATATATCATCAGCCAGATAGATCAGCTAAATAGTAAAATCACCTGTGTTCTGCATAGGCAGAAGGAAAACACGGCAGGGGCAGGGTTCTTGACTTTCTGAAGCCTGGATTTCTACTTTTGACAATAACAAAAGTTTAAACAATTTTACTGTTTTTAAGGACAAAGATGACAACTGAAATGCAAACTTCTGAAGAGAAAACAAAGCGTAAAACCAGACTGATGAACTGGAACTGAATTGTCACATAGTGACTGTCTCCAGAATACTGCAGAGATGGTGGAGAGTATTACAGAAAATTTGAGGAAGAGCCGTTTATATTTAATCGGTATCCATACTTATTCAAACTGAAATATACAGATGCAGAGCTGGGAGACCGCGATAAAAGGCCTGCCAGACAGAATTGGCGTGTGGAGGAAGCCATCAAAGATACTGAACAAGCCAGAACTCATGCCCTCAGTACTGGCATCTATGCCCTCAGTACTGGCATCGTTAGCCTTTTTGATCAAATGATAAAAATAGTTAAGTTGAAATGCAACAGGCTAGCGTAGTTTTGCTCCTCAAACATACCAACTTGTTATATTTTAACATACCCATTTTCATTTTACACCAGAGCATCCCTTTAAGTCTGCTTCTCAGTTGTGTAGCAGCCTGACATTACTCACCAAAATCTAAACAAAATGCACCTTGCAAGACACATCATAATGTTTATTTAAACTGATACCACAGAGAACATTATCAATTGAATCCACACCAGCAGTACCCATAGCCTGCTGATTTTCACTAGCATCTTGCATAGAAATAAAGATAGAAGATCAGTTTCAGGGTCAGTGGGAGACAGGCGCCTAATTAAACCTTAGGCTTCAAACATCAAATGCTTGGTAATTACACTGCTGGACCACACTTGTTCATTTTTAATGATATCCTCGATAACAATTTATTATAAATGGCTCTGTTCTTTTTAGGACCCGAACACTGGAGGTTATTCTTTCTTTTTTCTACTGCACTCAGCCTTTTTTTGACACTTCCCATGCACAAAAACTCATGAAAACTTGCACACACATTGCAACTAATGAACACTTCTCAGGGACAGAGGCTTGGCCAGTGCCGTAGCTCCGCACACGCACATAACGCAGAGTGCATAGGGCACCAAGTGCTTGTGGGGGCACCACCAAAAAAATTGGCTCAATAGGCTAGGTACGTGCTAGTAAGGATATTTTCAAAATGTGTTAATATTTTTAAGCAATACAAAAGCAACATGGGTCAATTTGATCCAGAAAAAAGTAAATCTCCTTCTCCATTCTCCTCCTGGTGCCCCCCTCCCCCACCTTTCAGTGGTCTGGTCAATTATTGCTCAGTCTTAGTTTGGCAGACAAATGTTTGGACAGGGCCTTGAAAAGATATCTAAAGTCGGGAGCGGAAAAAAGAATAGAAAGCGAGATGAAGCTCACGCTTGCAGATAAGACAGTGTTTTAAATAAATAAATCATAATAAAAAGTTCATTTTGTAGCCCTTGCTCCTTACCGCCAACAAACTTTGTAACGTTAGCTCCAAGGCTACTAGCAATGTTCAGACTGTGTTAACAAGTGTTGCAAACGATTGAAGTTGTAAATGATTGATGCTGGCTAGCTAGTTTAGGTTGTGGATATAAATATTGATATGGATATTTGAAAGCAATTCATCATGGTCACTCGACTGTTTTCAGTTAACTTTCGGATAAGACTAGCACTTTCTTCCTTAGGTTGCTAGCTAGCTATGCTGCGGTTGCCCTTAGTCACAAGTACATAGTTCTCGTCGGTATGCAGGTTCATAGGCCAAGGGCAACATCTGCTGGTGAAACTAATATGAAAAGAACCAATCTTACTGTTACGTAGATTTTCCCTCTTCGTATTTATTTCAAACTCTGTACACAATGTTTTTGTTCTCCCATATGAAACTTTTATAAATGTAAAATGTAAGTGAATTTTGAAATGTACCAGTGATTTACACGTAGGCCTAGATACACCTAATATATATATGCAGTTTTTTGTACTAAGTTTAAAACTGTATTTCAGTAGAATTCCTATATATTTTGTCTTTTAATTCTGAATGTAGAGCCGTATGCAGTCATTGCACAAATCTTTGTTTAATAATGGTTGTGGTATTTATTTATTAACCATTTTAAATAATGTATTTTTTTAACTTTAATGTTTGGTGTATTTGTTTCGGAAATAAAGTGAATCACATTGATAAATTCTAAATTATTGTTCATTCTGGGCGAGGTGGGATGGTGTGATGGGGCACCACAAAGCATTTGTGCTTAGGGCACCCAAATGGCTAGCAACGGCCCTGGGCTTGGCTGTGGGTGTGGCCCAGAGACTCCAGAGCGCCCCCTGATGTTTTATAGCCCTGTATTCGGCATATAGTTTCAGCTATGCTCACCAAATTTGTAGGTGTGTTCGGGTCACCAAAGCGACGAACTTTTGTATATACATTGCATTAGCCACACCCAACAAGTGAGGTAATTGGGTTATATGCATTTGGATACGTGATTAATTTAAACTAACTCGTCAGGGCATTCAAGGATTTATCTTGAGATGCGCCAATGTTCCATCAAAAATGTAGCAAAAGCTAATAATATTGTAAACACCTAATGTGTTATGAAAGGTCTTCCCAAGAATGTAATGATAACATACCAATAGCAGAATTAATTGTTATACTATGGAAAAGCTCTTGGATTATTTGGTTATACCCTCAGTTTGCAGTCTCCCATAAAGTAGTCTTTATAATTAACTGCCCAACAACTAAATCTCTCCAAAGACATAGTGACATTTTGGAAATAGAGTACATTTGTTGTTTAAAAATGTTTTTCCCTGATGGATGTACACTTCTTTAGGCTAAAACATTGCTTCTACTACTATTTTGTTAAGAGATCATGCCAAATACAGGTGCAGACAACAGGACAGATGAATATTTTTATTTGTACTATGTTTTTTTATTTGAACATGTTATATGAAGCCATTACAACTGGACAAAAACAAGCCGTTTTACCACTTTTCAATGAAAAACATTTATGCACACAGGTGTTTACATTTTAACTAATAGAAGGGAAGTGTTCTATTTCATTGTCTAACAATGTTAAGACTTGTTAATTCACACCACTTTCATCATATTCATCTATAAGTGGTTAAAGAATTAAGTGCGGAGCACCTCAATGTTGAAATATATGCACTCACTAGTCTGTTCCATGTCTGTAAAAAACTGGCTAGAAGATGCCGTGATCTAGATCTGCCAACAATAATTGGACGTCTGCTTCAGTGCTCTTTTCATCTAACATGGTTTTCACAATCTCTGCAAAACAAAACCGACGAACAGACCAATGTAATGATATATTTTTTTAAAAATACAATTTTCATTATAGTGTTAGCTATTTAAAAGGAACTTATCCATTCCTAAATTGTTGTAATATTAATGAAATTGTGCTACACTGCACAGCTAGATTTTTACATCAGTGATTAGTTGACAACATTTTTGATGGAGTTAAGTAGGACACACTTTTACATTATTGGAAAACGGAACCAAATAATATGCTACCTTATAATATGCTTGTTCTTTAGAGTTTATTATATTTTTAAATTTAATACGTTTTTGCTGTTACATTGTAAGTCATTTGATTTACAGGACATGATGGCATAAGGGGGTTCCTATTACTAATAACATGTCATTATAATGAGGATTATAGTATCCCACAGTATTTGTGAGTTTAATACAAATCAGAAGGGACCTTAAACTCTCATTTTCTCCACAGACTCTTAGCGTGTATATGTGCAGCTGTGTGTGTGTGTGTGTGTGTGTGTGTGTGTGTGGGTGTG